>CM040404.1:107752860-108080360 GCA_022702515.1 Ilyophis sp. 1 JC-2022 | reverse complement strand
AGGAGCCCATTGTCCAGGCCCCACCCACACCCCCAGGCTCATACTGCTCATAGACTCTTCCACCTTAAAACATTTTTAAAAATGTACTGTTTCTTTTTTCTTATTTTTACTTTAAAAAAAAAATCCAAGGACGGCTGCACTCAGAACACTGGTCAGATCAGCATTCTGTTGGGCGAAGAAAGGAATTCTGGGAAATTAGAGTGCCCCCACCCCCAATGGAGTTTAATAGAGAATGAAGGCAGCAAAGGATCATGTTTATCAGAAAGGGAACATCTCACCTATCCCAAGCACGCTGCCCTGCACTCTCCTGAATCGTCGTTGCGATGAGACAGGCCTGTGAATAGGAATGAAACATTCCTAACAGGAAAAATGAGGATTAGCCATCACGCTGATGACAGAACACATCAGCAATAATAAGGATGGATGGCTTTCATATGGTTCTTTTTGCAATTTTAAAGCATTTAACAGTAAAAGGATGCAAACTCACTTCAACCACCGCCAATGTATAGCAGTTGCTAGGGTGATTAGCAGCTGCCATATTTGCCCCAGAAATCCTCTCAGAGGGCGAGAGTTACTTAAGCCGGGTATATTGGGGGAAGATTAGCGCGTTCACAGCATGTTTACACACAGTGCCTGCATCACAGCCAGGTAGTGCCTGCAAAGGGACCATCCACAAAACACTGCCTCTCATTCAGCATGTATGTTTGCAGAGCCAGGGAATGTCTTTGCAAAAGATGCTGACACTAAATGGTTTCTTTCTTGCTTGCTTTCTTTCTGTTTTTTAAATAGCTTTTTATTGCACCGATGTGGGTATCATCCTGTCAGTGAGCCTTGCAAGCGTTTGCTTTCACCCTTTTTTATTGTAAAATCAAGGAGGAATTATCTGCTTTCTGGAGGGGAAAAAAGAGAGAGGCACTTATTTTTAAAATGTTTTTTATTTTTTGAAAGGAGATCCAGGCACTCATTTTCGGTCATCCTCCAGGCTGGGGCACCAGCCAGGCCTTGGACATGGCCCACATCCGCTCAGAAACGCAAGGACGCTAATTCTAACCATAACACCATGTGTCTGGCTCCTCTTTGCTGCTGATTGGCTGGCTGCGGGCCTGGGTCATGTGACCCCAGGCTTCTCTTGTGGTTGGCTGTGATAATTCAGTGCTGTGGGGAGCAGGCTTTTTTGTGCCAGTGCTGTGCTGTGCTGTGAAGTGTGCTGCCTTTTTTATTATGGGGAAACTTTGCTGTATAGTGGTTAGGGAACTGGGCGAGTGACTCAGAGGTTGCAGGTGCGATTCCCAGGTGGGGCACTGCTGTTATACCCCTGAGCTTAAGCTACTTAACCTGAACTCCTTCAGTAAATTTCCAGCTGTATAAATAGAATATGTGTAAGAAGTAATAACATTAATCATAAATTCAAGCTGTGTCTTTCAGGATCATAATGTCTGCTTCAATACCTAAATGTGAATGTTATGGTATGGACACACATTGTAAGCATCTAATATAAATAACTGGCAGAAGAACCCTTATGGAAAAAGAATATGCTGTATATTGTAAATTAATCAAAATGATCTTCATAATATGTTTTAAATATTCTGCAGTATATTATATTTCCCTAAGGGAAGAACCCATTATTAATGCTTTGGCCTAAATATTTGTAGGTGAATTTTTGCAACGTAGCTTTTGTTTGGGATTTTCACTTGCCTGTTATTTCAGTCGCCATTCACGTTTGATATTCCAGCTGAAATATCCCAGAATGCATTACTTGTTCTGTTAATCTGCCTGGCTACTGCACTCCACAGATCCACACAGAGAGGAATCTACTTTAAATTAAAGATGTAGTTTAGGTCCACCCACCGGCCACCATTTTGACCCCTCTGTGCTTGAGGGTCAGGCACCAGCAGGGTGTGCCAGGAATCCTGCAGTGACCATGCTGTGATTAGATGTCTTTGCCCCTGGTTACTACGGCAACTGTCAGTTGATTAGTGGTTCTTCTGACTATTAAAGGTTCCATGCGACTAAATGACTGGACAGGCAGGATATCAGGGATAATAGAATAATAAAATTGGTGGAGAAACCAGAGAGAAGCTCCATCAATTGCAAAGTATGTTGCTAATAAATATATGGAACAACACCAACGGTGACTGGTGGATACCTTCTGATTATACTTCTAGTCATAAACGTGCACAATACAGGAGATGTGACATTGTGGATACAGTTACTATTACATTAGCAGGATAGGAATGTTTGGTGGAAGGAAGGTGCGTGTGTTTTTTTGTTTTAAAAGCAGGGGGTTCTGGGATATGTATTCCTGCGTCCCGCGTCTAGTGTAGTCCACTGCGGGACAGGAAGGGGTGCACACCTTTTGCTCTCCACTCTAAAGGGGGAACACGTACAACATCCCATCCTACAGCGTGCAGGGTAGGGCAGATATTAGGGACCTGGGCTCATTGCTCAGAGGTTGCAGGATCCATTCTCAATTTAGGGTACTTACGATTATACCTTGAGTTTAGAGTCCAGAGGGGAGCAACGAGGGCCGGATCTGCTTCTGCTTTTAATGCCAACTTCTGGCCTTGATTACTTAATTGGCCCGAACATTTACATCATCTGAAAGTTTAGCTACATTTCTTGATAAGGGCAGGAATGACAGTCGAAGACTTTTTTTAGTGTACCGATGTCAAATGTTTTCATGTGATCTAATCTACAAGTGAACCAGTGTTGGTGTATACACACAGCCAATTCGCTCATTTAGCCAGGTTAGTTGGTGGAAACAAAATCCTGCATACACACTGGCCCCCCAGGACCGGACCTGCCCCTCCCTGGTTTACACTGTGTGTATACACTACAGTCTAAACCAGGGGGTATACTGTTTTGAGAGCATCTACATGCTTCAGCCCTCTGGGGATAAGGGAGACCAGCCTGTAGCGCCTCTCGGTGGTCATTACCTCTCTTCATTCCCACTTCTCCCCAGGTTGATCAATCCTGGACAGGAAGTGGACCCGTCTTTGTTTCCTGTCTGACTAATCATTGCCTTTGGACATGTCTTCGCATTGGCTGTCCATACTGGCTTTCAAACAAACCAAGACGATTTGACTCGAGAGTAAAGCCTGTATTTAGGTTTATGTTATGGTTATATAATCTTCATTTAATGTGATGCACAGTCTGTCTTATTTGTTCTGGAAATCCTCCAAACGGTCAGCATGTTCTCCCCTGACTATATCCCTTGACTATTTCCGCTCGCCAGCGGACAATGTGATAAAAGCCTGCTGAGCTTGTGCCAATTCTTTTACTTTTAACTGATATTTTTCTGTGGTTTTTCCAGTGCTCACAGAGAGAACTGACTGTCTTGTGTGCTGCAGAAGTGTGTGTGTGTGTGTGTGTGTGTGTGTGTGTGTGTGTGCGTGCGTGCGTGCGTGTGTGTGTGTGTGTGCGTGCGTGCTGCAGTGTCCTTGCCTATGTTGATGTAAAACGGCGCCAGGAAAAATATATTTATATATAATTCCCTTGGAAAGGATCCTCCTCTTCTTCCTCCTCCTGCTCCTCTTCCTGCTGCTAAAGCTGTACAGTCAGGCTGTGCTGTTTGTAGAGTCAGCGTGTGCTGTGTTGTGTGTAGAGTACAGTCTCAGGCTGTGCTGTTCTGTATGTAGAGTAGTCTCAGGCTGGGCTGTTCTGTATGTAGAGTACAGTCAGGCTGTGCTGTGTGTGTAGAGTACAGTCAGGATGTGCTGTGCTGTGTGTAGAGTACAGCCAGGATGTGCTGTGCTGTGCTGTGTGTGTAGAGTACAGTCAGGCTGTGGTGTGCTGTGTGTAGAGTACAGTCAGGCTGTGCTGTGTGTGTAGAGTACAGTCAGGATGTGCTTTGCTGTGTGTACAGTACAGCCAGGATGTGCTGTGCTGTGCTGTGTGTGTAGAGTACAGTCAGGCTGTGGTGTGCTGTGTGTAGAGTACAGTCAGGCTGTGCTGTACGCTGACTGGCCAGCGCTGTCTCCTGTGCCAGATGTGTAATTAGTTCCTTGTCTCTGGGACGAGGACTGGCCTCAAACAAACGCTCTGAGAAAACCTGCGGCTCTCTGGGGAGAGGAAGTCCCACAGCCTGGAATCTTCCAGACATCCTGTTTTGGAGCTGGCTCAGAGCGGTACTCTGCACCTGCAGACGGGAATCTCATCTGTCTCAGCCTGGGGGAGGTGGGGCAGCTAGGGACACCAGAGAGCCTGTGTGTCTGGTGGGTGAGGGGGGGGGCAGTTTGTGCTCCTGCCCCTTCTTGCCCCCTCCAGCCCTCCTGCCCCTTCCTGCTTCTCCTGCTCCTCCTGCCTGTCCAAGGTAACAACCACATTCTGAGTGACTCATGAGAACAGTGTCCGTTTAATTAAAAAATTAAACCTTTAATGGGTCCTGTGTAATGCTGTCCAATAGCAGCCCGTCTTTAAGGCGCATATTAATTGGGCGGCAGCCTCAGCCGTACACTCGCCTGGAGGAACTGGCCAATGACGCTTATCTACAGAGAGGCCGCCAGAAGTCCTCTGATCTGCACACAACACTGTCTTATTAGTGGCAGGTGGCAGGGTCGGCAGGCGGGGGGGCCTATCCACTCCTTCTGATTCCTTTCAAAAGGCCGTCACTCATCTGACCTGTGAACTTTCGAAATGGCCAGGCTAAACTTCTAACCCCAGGAAAAGAGCAACAGACTGTAGTCCTCACATCAAAGGGCCCAGGACATCAGAAGACAGCTTGGTGCAGGACACGCGTTTGGGGGAACACACACACCCCTATGTGTCAGCCAACCAAATTTACTAGCGGGAGCTTTTGGAATAGAGGAAGACGTCTGTTCTGTTTAGTGTGACGCTGAAGTGGGGTCGGCAGGGCAGGCAGTCTTAAATAAGTAGCCTACTTAATTAAAATAAGGAAAAATCTGGTAGTAGGCGGGATTGTAATCATTCAGTTTTTTGGGAGTTTTGTTCAGATCCTACATGTTTCACACAAATGTTTTGAGCTGGATATGTGCTAGGTATGCATTGGGTATTGGATTGATATTGTTTATTGATAGAGTTGGTTATGAGTGTGTAAATATGAGTTGGGTGTAATTGGGGTATGAGTGGAGTATGTTTTGGTTATGAGTTGTGTAAGAGTTGCGTATGAGTTGGGTAAAAGTTGTGTGTGTTGGTGATGAGTTGGTTGTGTGTTGTGGATGAGTTGTGTCTGTGTGTGTGTGTGTTGGGTAGGAGTGGCACGTGGTGCAGTGGGTAGCACTGTTGCCTCACAGCAAGAAAGTACCGAGTTCGAATCTCTTTCTGTGTGGAGTTTAGCATGTTCTCCCCGTGTCCGCGTGGGTTTCCTCCGGATACTCCGGTTTCCTCCCACAGTTCAAAGACATGCAGGTTAGGCTAATTGGAGACTCTAAATTGCCCATAGGTATGAGTGTGTGAGTGAATGATGTGTGTTCCCTGCGATGGATTGGTGACCTGTCCAGGGTGTACCAGGAATAATCTTGTTAATTCATGGATGGACCCCTAAAATAACCCCTAAAAAATGACCCCTATGAGACTTAGAATTTTATCTTGATGTTGTCTTAGATGGAAACAACAATTAAAGATATGGCTAATTGTGATTGTAATTAAAATCAAATGAAAATCAAACAGAATTGTGTGTGGGTTGTGTGCGAGTTGAGTGCGAGTTGAGTGCGAGTTGAGTGCGAGTTGAGTGCGAGTGTACGTACATGCACTATGTACGTCGCTCTGGATAAGAGCGTCTGCTAAATGTCTATAATGTAATGTAATGAGTTGAGTGCGAGTTGAGTGTGAGTTGCTATGTCACACGCAGCTCCAGTGCTGGAGGTTAGTCCTGTTATTCAGCCCGTCTCCCCCCGGCCGATGGCCTGTCTGAGTGGCCTTTTGCCACGCATTCCTCCCCCCTCCACAGGCTTTGCCTCAGGAAGTGGCCCAATTAGAGCGTAACACCCCATCCAGGGCTCAGGGGGTTTGGGGGGTGGGGCAGGAGGGGGGGCACCAATTAGTGCCTTTTGGTCGGCCCATCCGTGCAGAGCCGTGACTGCAGGGAGCTTTTCTACAGTCTGTGTGAAGAGGACCAAAAAGCAAACAAATAAATTAGAAAGAAAGTTTACGGCTGAAGCCTTTCAGCAGACAGGCACCCTTTCAGCCAAAATGACTAGCTTTTAAATTTAACATGGCTGTAAAACCAGCATTAGGGCAACAGATAAGCACAGCTGCCATCAAATCGGGTCCACTGAAGAGCTGTGTGCCAAAAACCTGCAATACAAAACGGACAGAGCACAATGGGAGCTCAGTCATTGGTTCCAGAGGCCCTCATACCCCTTTCACACGATGCAATGACCCGGGTAAAACCCGTGTTTGCCGTTGGTGTCAATGGGTCAACCCGCATTATGCCACCTGGGTCCATGTCCCTGTTCACGACCTGGGATTTACACGGGTGGTACACGGCTCGGCGTGAAAGGGGCGACACGGGTTACTCTACGCAGCGTGGTTATCTGACCGACTTTCAATCTTGTCACGTCTTTAACTTGTGCACAAACGATGTTCCGATGTTTAGTTTTCGCTAGCTAGATCCACAGCTAAATTCATGCAAGAAGAGGATTGCTCAGTTGTCACAGGTAAATATTTAATGGTGTATAGCAGGGCTATTCAATTACAAATTCACTTGGGCCAGATTTTAAAACCAGGAAATGTAGACGGGCCAGACATTTTCAGCAGCCTATTTAAAACCTTTTCTAGCTTTTGGTAAGGACAAATTTTAAACAAACGCAAATTAATGTAGGAAAAAATAACAATGTTTAAAAAAATATTTTTGGTCACATATCTGATCCAGGCACATCACAAAGTGCAGAAACAGAATAAAAAAGAGCTATCAATCCACAGAACCGTAACAAGTGGCAATAACAGTAACCAATAACACACACACACACACACACACAGAAATAACACAACGCCTCCTACTGCACACTGAAGGAACATAACAAATACGTTCGTTTTAAATAACCAGGGTAATACGGCTCCGATCGTAAGATGCAATCAAACTGTGCACTTTAGCGTCCCTCTCCTGTGATCCCTCGAGTTTGTCCGGAAAGTTTGGTGTTTCTCAATGTGGTGCCTCCGAATGTTATATTTTTTACGCACTCATTGCAAATTAAACACGTTGGTTTGGCATTTGGTCGTTTAATCGACGGTTTTCATTGTCAATTTCACATTTCAGGGTTGACAGAGACATACTTTCAGTAGAGCACTTGCCTACTTGTGACTGTCAATAGCCAGATGTTTTGAAAAGCTACTAAGCGTGGTCGAAATTGCGTCACATGAGAAAACGTTGATTTGTGAGAGATACTCTGATTGGCGGAATGTTTGTCACGCTGGTTTTGCTTCGTGATCGCAGGAAAACAAATCTTCCTGCTTACGGATTTTAGACCACGCTCGCAGTGCTGTAACTATTTAGGCTATGTGATAACATTGCTATTAACAAATAATTTTTAGAAAATAATGTTACATTTAAAATATTAAAATTGCCTATTTAATTCAAGCTCGCTGGGCCACTCGGAGGTTGCTTCTGGGCCGGATGTGGCCCGCGGGCCGCCAATTGAGTAGGCCTGGTGTATAGCCTATTAAATAACAAATAATACATTACTTAAAACATTTTGTGACAGTTTTTACATAAAAGCATTTGCACAATTTGGAGCACATCACTGGACTATCTATTCAGGAGTTAGCATACTGGGTTAAGCCAGCATATGACAAATTGTGTTGTATCTGCTAGCCAGCTGGCTACCAAACTAGCTACATTAGCAGGAGAAAAGTGTACAGCAGTAAACTTGCAGACCCGGGTCTTGTGTGAATGGCGAGGACCCGGGACTTAAACGTGAGCATAGTGTGGTGTGAACGGGTCAAACACGTATAAAATGTTTGTCCAATATCTCGTGTCCAATATCCCGTGTCAATCCCGGGTTTTGTGCATGAAAGGCGTATCAAAGATCAGCTGATCCCTAAACCTGCCTGTGACCATTCCCTCTTTACTGGCTGGTCTCATACTCTGGTCGGTGAGCCTAGTGAATGGGGTTCTACTCTGGTGTGGTCAGTAGAAATCAGGCACACGGCGAGGCAGAAACTGCCCAGAGGTGTCCAAATCCCTCCTGGAAAGCATCTAGATCAGAGATGCTGACAATCCATGCAAACCATAAATAGCTACGCTTTAGCATTTATAGACTGTACTTTGGACAGCTTTTAGAAATGATTGTGCAGCCATTGGACAACACCGTTTCACTGTAGCACCAATCGATTGGACTGTGACAATAGAGCCCTTGGTGTGACAGTACTCTGAATTTGTATAATGTAAAACATTGCAGTTTTTGCTAAACATACTGTAGATGAAGATATTATGCGGATATGATCATTGCACCACAGACCTTGAGAGGGAGAGCCCTTGTTCCTTTTGGTAGGAGGTGTGTGGATTTGTGTTTGGGGCAGCCTTCTTGAAAATGACAGAATTAGGTCATATTCTCTGCCTGGCACCTCCCACTGATCTCTCAGTCTTTACAATATAAAGCTTGGGCCGTGTCCAAATCAGCACTCTTCCACACTGTTGAGTAGCCTTGGCGAGTAGATAGGGCGAGAAAGTCGTAGAGTACGCAGAAATTAAAAGAATTGCAGTATACTTCAAGCACCCGGATGACACACTTACTTCCGGGGTTTCGCTGAGTACATTCGGGAGCACACTTTTCAAGAAGTACACAAATATGTTGGTCACATATGATGTGAAGCTTCGTTTAAAAAAAAATGAGGGGCAGCTTCGCTGAGGTTCAGCTTCGCTGACGTTTTCCTTCAAATACAAAAACAACGGACGTGGCAGCACAGAGTGGGCACAGGGTTTGCCAGATTTTGTAAGACGTGACGTGGCAGCACAAGAGTGGGGCACAGGGTTGCCAGATTTTGTAAGAGTTTCCAGCCAAATGGCGACTCAAAACTAGCCCAAATTATAGGCTATTTTTAACCGAAACCAATGTATTTTAAATAGAAATCATCATGTTTTTACTTTTTAAAATAAGTGCGTGCTTTGCGGCTTTTCATTTTTACCCGTGACTGCACTTTGAAAGTATCCTAATTTAGCTTAAGCCGCGAAAATGGCAAACTGGTGGGCCTGCTTACGACACTTCCACTGTGCGGTTGGAAAATAGTATGTCGGATATTTTTTGCGGACTGCTAAACTGTGCATATTAAACAGCACACTTCTGCCAGTGCACTGTACGCAGGAGACAGGGCACAGTAGATAGGTCTCTGATTCGGACACAGCCTTGGTGTGCTGTAGCAGTACTATAGCTATAATAGATATACCAATAGAAATATAACAGTTAAAAAAATGGAGGGCAGACAATTGCATCTCAATTATTAACAATGTAACATGGAGAGTTATGGATACAAAAAACATCTCCATATACAGTCTGCCAATAATGGCGGAAACTGAACAATATTTTGCAAGTTGCTTTGCTTTTAATTTTTCCAGCCTCATTATCCTCAAACATTGGACCAGTAGCCTGTGGACATGGCCAAGACATCCAAAAATAAAGACTAGGAGCTAACACTTGTAATGACTTTCTAACGCCGGGTCTTGAGTAGGCCATATTTGTTGGCAGATTGTACCACTACTCAATGCTTGTTTGTATGCAAAGTTTATCGCAGACACAGCGCACATCATTAAAATAAGTTTCCAATCATTTAGCAACTGACTACATTAACTGACGGCAGTTACGACGGGTGTGAGTTAGTGTGGAATTAGATGTTTAGAGCAAACGCACCCGTGCTTGCTCCTGCAGCCTGGGTTCAGCTGCCATCTTGCCAACACTGCAATCTGTCTCTCTCTCATACGTATACACACTCGCATGGTAAACAGTGGAGACCATCTCTCTTGTGCAGTTATCCATCTGGAAGTAAGACCTTCACTGCTCAGACTGACAGGCTTGGCGCATTTCAAATCGCTTTTCCAGTGGAACTCCTGGCGCCACCGTGAGCGCCTCTAATTAACCTTTTCCTTTAGGGCCAACATTAGGAAGGAGGTAACTGCACCCTATCTCTCCCGACCCAAACTCCATCTTTAGCAAGCCTCCCTCTCACACCTACTGTGGCTTAACTTTATGCTGATATATTCAGTTCTTCTATATACAGGTGCAGCTCAAAAAATGTGAATATCGTGAAAAAGTTCAATATTTTTTGTCACTCATTTCAGAAAGTGAAACTCATATATTATATACATTCATTACACATAGAGTGAAATATTTCAAGCCTTTATTTCTTGTAATTTTGATGATTATGGCTTACAGCTAATGAAAACCCAAATTCAGTGTCTCAGAAAATTTGAATATTTTGCTTTAACATATTTTTAAAGTATCATATTTAATATTTGGTCGCATATACTTTGCATGCTGTTACTTCCTGAAGTCTGTGACCAATCAACATCAAAAGACTCTCGATATCTTATTTTCAGGTACTGTTACAAGCGATACTATAACCTCTCTGCATTTAATCATCAAAATTACAAGAAATAAAGGCTTGAAATATTTCACTCTATGTGTAATGAATCTATATAATATATGAGTTTCACTTTCTGAAATGAGTGACAAAAAATATTGAACTTTTTCACGATATTAAAATTTTTTGAGCTGCACCTGTATATCCTATATATTCTCCATATCCTGCTGCGACATGGGACAATTCTTTGTCATAATCAAAGTGTCTTGGATAACAAAAAAAACCTGTTGCAGTGAAAATATGTTCAAAAATATTATTTATACAATTTTTATTGAATGTCCCTTGTAGTGTAGGTTTTAGCAGATGTATAATGAATGGCTCTTGAGATTAAGATCAGAAACTCATGTCCCATACAGGGCTCTTAGGAGGATATTAGCAGCTCCTATCAGTTGTGTCTGTAATGACTTGGTGTAGCTCTTTGAGCTCTAAACCTTTTTGTGAGCACTTGCGCAGGTCTGCTAAACACCTGAATGTGAATGTAATGTACTTCTGGAAGTGTTTCCGTTTTCATTGAAGTACCAGGGAGAAAATCCTGTTTATTTAAATTTTTTTTCCTTTTTTTAAACAGACGAGGAGGAAGTGTTTGTGGAATAAAACAAAAAGTGTTTTTCCATATGGCTGTGAGCATGTGCAAGCCTGGAGCTCAGTGAGTTAGGAGAGACTGCACCAGTGGGTCCAGAGCCTCCCATTACAGAATATCTACTGAACAGTGAAAAACCAAACACACTACTCCATACACCCTCCCCCACACACACACACACACTAAACACACACTACCACACACATACACACACACTACCACACTCGCTACCACAAACACACACAGACTACCGCGTGCACACACACACACACACACACAGTAAAGGATGCAGCCCATCCTTCAGCAGCCCCTGACACAAACTGACGCCTGGGGGGTCAAATGTGAGGGGGGGCTCCCCAGACTTTCTGGGACACGCTATTGGTGCAGAGGGCAGAAGTGACAGCTTTGAGGGTATTTGTAATGTGCAGCCGTTCCCAGCCTGCGACCCCAAGGCAGCTGTGCAGCAGCCCCAGAGCAGCCCTGAAGCTCCTCGGCGCTCGTCCGCTGTAAATCTATCGACAGGAAACGTGGGCCTGTTCCAGGCGCTCTGACCGCCTCCAGTGCCAGGGATCTGTTAAAAAAATATCTGGGGTTTAAGAATATCTGTATGCTTAAAAAAAAAAAAGAAAAGGAAAATGATAAAAAGATCAAACTGCAGTCTGACTACACTGGAGCTGATGGATAATTCCATATTCAGGGTTAAGGGTTATTAGCTAATAACAGAGTGAATTTGTCCTTCCCAATAAAAAGTAAAGATGTAAAAGAAAAGCTGCAGTGAAGAAAGCCAAACTGCCAGTGCTGAAGGCTCCCATTGCAGCACACGTATACACGCTCTGCTCCGCTCAAACCTGTAGCACACGTATACATGCTCTGCTCCACTCAAACCTGCAGCACACGTATACATGCTCTGCTCCACTCAAACCTGTAGCACACGTATACACGCTCTGCTCCGCTCAAACCTGTAGCACACGTATACATGCTCTGCTCCACTCAAACCTGCAGCACACGTATACATGCTCTGCTCCACTCAAACCTGCAGCACACGTATACACGCTCTGCTCCGCTCAAACCTGTAGCACACGTATACACGCTCTGCTCCACTCAAACCTGTAGCACACGTATACATGCTCTGCTCCACTCAAACCTGCAGCACACGTATACACGCTCTGCTCCACTCAAACCTGTAGCGCATGTATACACGCTCTGCTCCACTCAAACCTGTAGTGCACAAATACACGCTATTTCTGTTCAGCGCGCTAAGGACATTACATTAGCGGGCAGAGGACCATGGAGCTGTACGAACCGAGCCATTCCACCCTATGCAGTACGCTCTGAACAACAGACACCATTTACCGGCACAGAACCATTTACCTGCACAGAACCGCTTACCTGCACAGAACTGTTCACCTGCACAGAACCATTTACCTGCACAAACAATTTTTACGTGCACAAACAATATTAACCTGCATGAAAAATTATTTTCTTTCATACTTCATGGTCACAAGCTGCTCAGATTTCCTGTTTATACAGCAAATTTAGATACCTCCCCCTCCACAAGACCTGGAGACATCTAATAACCTTTAAGAAAGGATTTCTTGGAGAGGACTGTGTTTTTGGGGAAATTTATCTGATCGCTATCTGCTCTGAGTGAATGTCTAGAATTGTGTGTGTGTTAGTGTGTGTGTGTGTGTGTGTGTGTGTTTCCTGTTTGCCAGGCTCTGCTCAGCATGGTCTCAGGAGTTAAATAAAAAGGTGGCGGGGGGGGGGGGGGGTGCCCCCCCCCAGGGCATATTTGGCTCAGCCCTGCAGACAGACCTCCCTCAGGAAGTGTCCCTGTGGAGCGGAATGTGTGAGCAGCCTGTCAATCATGACAGCGCCATGGTGACGCCTCTCTCACAGCAGACTCAGTTCCTGTACACATGGGAGCCAGTCTAAATCAGACCAGTCACAGGCTGACCAATCGGCTGAACAGGTTCTGAACCCGGAAGAGGCATGATGAATTCTGCCTTTCCAAGCTCCTTATTATACAGTGCACGTATTAAACTGAAAGGAGTCACATTTTCTATCGATTAACTGTAAATATGCCTCCCCCTCTATGACTGTATGTTGGATCTATCCTAAATTGGTGGAGTTTGGAACAAGTAGCGGTGTAATGAATCGTGCGCAGCAAAACACAGTTGAGTTACTCACACCGCCCGATGCATGCTTTTATTCATGCGCAGAGCTAGAAAGCATTTTGGTTGAGCTGTGTTGGTAAAAGCACCGTTTTCTCTGTTCCTTCACTGATGCCGTGGCTTTTACGATATGGCTGGAATCGCTCCTCGCTTGCTTTCAACTCGCAGTCTGGCCCGGATACACATGTACACATCTAGCAGCTCATTTTTTGGTCAGTAGTTTTCAGTTTCTCTGTAATGGGCAAATACAGGCTCCTTTCTCTGTGAAATGTCAACTAACACTAACAGTTTACATATATGAATTACATGGATACATGTACATTTAAGTTGTGCACAAACCCGATAAACATTTTTATATCATGTGGCAGCCATTTTTCTGCTACTGCCCTCTTAAGTGCCCATTTTGTGCAACTAGAACCAAACTGTTCTTTAGAAGGCAATTTTTACACAGTTATATATTTTGACTTTGGGGGACTCCCGGGACTTCTTTGGGGGCCCCAGTTCAGGTCCCCTGCTCCTGAAGGCTGACAGCAGTGGCATTGTGGCAAAAAAAAAAGGCATGTTTGTGTTGAGTTTGTGATTTGAGGTGTCAGGGACTCGTAGTGGGAGTTTGAGTTTGTGTGATTTGAGGTGTCAGGGACTCGTAGTGGGAGTTTGAGTTTGTGATTTGAGATGTCAGGGACTCGTAGTGGGAGTTTGAGTTTGTGTGATTCAGGAATCTGTGGCCATGGTCGGGCTGTGATCCAACCTGTCACAGAGCTGTCTCTCTAGTTATCTCTCGCTTTCTCTCCCTCCTCTCCCCTTTCTTTCTCACTCTCTTTCTCTCCCTCTCCGTCTCTCATTTTCTCTCCCCCTCTCTTTCTCACACACACACACACACACACACACACACACACACACACACACACCCCCACTAGGTGCCCCCCCATATCCATGTGTTGTCAGTACTTGCCCTGAGGTCATTGCTGTGGCAACAGCCAGTCTGACCCAGACCTGGAGGTCTGCCCTACAAAGCTGAGCGTGTCGGTCTCTGGTTCACCACGGATGCACAGAGGGTTTGTGTTTGGCTTCCAAACACCCTCCCACCCCCCAAAGCTCTGTGGACACACCTCTCCCCAACCCTGGGATTCCTCTTCGGACCTGAGCTGGTGCAAAACACACAACATTTAAAAAAGCAAGATTCACAAGCCTAGAGCCTACAACCAGGTTCCTGGCTCTTTTTAAAAATAATAAAATGATAGGGTGAGAGAAAACGAGAGGAAGTGAGAGGTGCAATGTATGTATGGAATGAAAGAGACAGATGGGTAGGGGAAAAGAGAGTTGGGTAGAGCGAGAGAAGGGGAGAGAGAGGGAGGGAGAGAGGGAGAGAGAGAGGGAGAGAGGGAGAGAGGGAGAGAGGGAGGGAGAGAGGGAGAGAGGGAGGGAGAGAGGGAGAGAGGGAGGGAGAGAGGGAGGGAGAGGGAGAGAGGGAGGGAGGGAGAGAGGGAGGGAGGGAGGGAGAGGGAGTGGGATAGGGAGGGAGGGAGGGAGAGAGGGAGAGAGGGAGGGAGAGAGGGAGGGAGAGAGAGGGGGAGAGAGAGAGAGAGAGAGAGAGAGAGAGAGAGAGGTACAAATCATCCTGACTGACAGGACACAATTAGGCAACAGCTGCCTCTGTACACCCAAAGAGAAGCTTTTTCACTGCTGCCCTCCCCCTGCCATAAATCAGCCCAGTGTCACTGGCAACACAGACGAGGGGCGGGGCCACACACCTTGATTCCAAAGCATAAACTGGCTGCTGATAAGAAACACTGTGGAGCGACATCACGGTGATGTGACATGACAGCACGGTGATGTCACAGTGAGTGTCTGGGGGCCTCTATCGCGCTGTAGCGCTTTTATTTGATGATCACAGAGAGGGGCTGCGGGAGCAGGCCCTGCCTCAGTCTCTCTCTCAGTGTGATCGGAAGGGGGAGCGACCGTAACTACACACAGCTGTGCGATCATATAAACCCACCCCCCCACTCAAACTCCTGCCCCCATCATCCTGCCCCCCCCCAGGCCACATCAGCTCTGTTTGTTGTCGCTGGACTTCCGCTCGTTAAATCAAACGTGGGGCCCTTGTTATTCTCCCTGGAAAGACGGATATTACTGTAAGAGTCGAGGGGACGTGTGTTTGTGTGTTTGATTGTGTGTGTGTGTATGTGTGTGTGTGTGTGTGTGTGTTTGTGGTGGTGGGGGGCTTTTCCTTGAGGGGTTTCACTGCCAGAATTTTATGTGTTCACAAACTAGGGAGAGAACAGTGAGTGGGAGAGAGTGAATAAACACACACACGCACACACACACATGCACATATATACACCGGCCCTGCTATGAATAAATAAGAGATAGAGGAGGATAAGCAGAAATATGAGTGTGACAAAACGAGGGAGGGACAGGAAAACAGAGGCCTAAATTCCTGCCATTTCTTTTGTCTCCATGGTCCCCAGTTCTCTGCAGTGACTCTGTGGGGGCCCATGTGCTAATGAGACCTGATGGATTACGAAAAGTAGACATGCACACACACACACACACACACACACACACGTGCACGCACACGCGCACGCACACACCACAGGAAAGGGATGTCTGTAACACTGTGTGTTTGTGTGTATATTTTTTTGCCTCTTCATTCGCTATCTTACCTGGGCTCTCTCACCTGAGCCCTCTCACCTGAGCCCTCTCACCTGAGCTCTCTTACCTGGGCTCTCTTACCTGGGCTTTCTTACCTGAGCTCTCTTTCCTGAGCTCTCTTTCCTGAGCTCTCTTACCTGGGCTCTCTTACCTGAGCTCTCTTACCTGGACTGTCTTTCCTGAGCTCTCTTACCTGGTCTCTCTTTCCTGGGCTCTCTTACCTGGGCTCTCTTACCTGGGCTCTCTTACCTGAGCTCTCTTACCTGGGCTCTCTTTCCTGAGCTCTCTTACCTGAGCTCTTACCTGGGCTCTCTTACCTGGACTCTCTTTCCTGAGCTCTCTTACCTGGGCTCTCTTACCTGGGCTCTCTTTCCTGAGCTCTCTTACCTGAGCTCTCTTACCTGGGCTCTCTTACCTGAGCTCTCTTACCTGAGCTCTCTTACCTGAGCTCTCTTACCTGGGCTCTCTTTCCTGAGCTCTCTTGCCTGGGCTCTCTTACCTGAGCTCTCTTACCTGGACTGTCTTTCCTGAGCTCTCTTACCTGGACTGTCTTTCCTGAGCTCTCTTACCTGAGCTCTCTTACCTGGACTGTCTTTCCTGAGCTCTCTTACCTGGACTGTCTTTCCTGAGCTCTCTTACCTGAGCTCTCTTTCCTGGGCTCTCTTACCTGGGCTCTCTTTCCTGAGCTCTCTTACCTGGGCTCTCTTACCTGAGCTCTCTTACCTGGACTGTCTTTCCTGAGCTCTCTTACCTGGGCTCTCTTACCTGAGCTCTCTTACCTGGACTGTCTTTCCTGAGCTCTCTTACCTGGGCTCTCTTTCCTGGGCTCTCTTTCCTGAGCTCTCTTTCCTGAGCTCTCTTTCCTGGGCTCTCTTACCTGGGCTCTCTTTCCTGAGCTCTCTTACCTGGGCTCTCTTACCTGAGCTCTCTTACCTGGGCTCTCTTTCCTGAGCTCTCTTACCTGGGCTCTCTTTCCTGAGCTCTCTTACCTGGGCTCTCTTACCTGGGCTCTCTTTCCTGAGCTCTCTTACCTGGGCTCTCTTTCCTGAGCTCTCTTACCTGGGCTCTCTTTCCTGAGCTCTCTTACCTGGACTGTCTTTCCTGAGCTCTCTTACCTGGGCTCTCTTTCCTGAGCTCTCTTACCTGGGCTCTCTTTCCTGAGCTCTCTTACCTGGGCTCTCTTTCCTGAGCTCTCTTGCCTGGGCTCTCTTACCTGGACTGTCTTTCCTGAGCTCTCTTACCTGGACTGTCTTTCCTGAGCTCTCTTACCTGAGCTCTCTTACCTGGACTGTCTTTCCTGAGCTCTCTTACCTGGACTGTCTTTCCTGAGCTCTCTTACCTGAGCTCTCTTTCCTGGGCTCTCTTACCTGGGCTCTCTTTCCTGAGCTCTCTTACCTGGGCTCTCTTACCTGAGCTCTCTTACCTGGACTGTCTTTCCTGAGCTCTCTTACCTGGGCTCTCTTACCTGAGCTCTCTTACCTGGACTGTCTTTCCTGAGCTCTCTTACCTGGACTGTCTTTCCTGAGCTCTCTTACCTGGGCTCTCTTTCCTGGGCTCTCTTTCCTGAGCTCTCTTTCCTGAGCTCTCTTTCCTGGGCTCTCTTACCTGGGCTCTCTTTCCTGAGCTCTCTTACCTGGGCTCTCTTTCCTGAGCTCTCTTACCTGGGCTCTCTTTCCTGAGCTCTCTTACCTGGGCTCTCTTTCCTGAGCTCTCTTACCTGGGCTCTCTTTCCTGAGCTCTCTTACCTGGGCTCTCTTTCCTGAGCTCTCTTACCTGGGCTCTCTTTCCTGAGCTCTCTTACCTGGGCTCTCTTACCTGGGCTCTCTTTCCTGAGCTCTCTTACCTGGGCTCTCTTTCCTGAGCTCTCTTACCTGGGCTCTCTTTCCTGAGCTCTCTTACCTGGACTGTCTTTCCTGAGCTCTCTTACCTGGGCTCTCTTTCCTGAGCTCTCTTACCTGGGCTCTCTTTCCTGAGCTCTCTTACCTGGGCTCTCTTACCTGGACTCTCTTTCCTGAGCTCTCTTACCTGGGCTCTCTTTCCTGAGCTCTCTTACCTGGGCTCTCTTACCTGGGCTCTCTTTCCTGGGCTCTCTTACCTGGGCTCTCTTTCCTGAGCTCTCTTACCTGGGCTCTCTTTCCTGAGCTCTCTTACCTGGGCTCTCTTACCTGGGCTCTCTTTCCTGAGCTCTCTTACCTGGGCTCTCTTTCCTGAGCTCTCTTACCTGGACTGTCTTTCCTGAGCTCTCTTACCTGGACTGTCTTTCCTGAGCTCTCTTACCTGGGCTCTCTTTCCTGAGCTCTCTTACCTGGGCTCTCTTTCCTGAGCTCTCTTTCCTGAGCTCTCTTACCTGGGCTCTCTTTCCTGAGCTCTCTTACCTGGGCTCTCTTTCCTGAGCTCTCTTACCTGGGCTCTCTTACCTGGGCTCTCTTTCCTGAGCTCTCTTACCTGGGCTCTCTTTCCTGAGCTCTCTTACCTGGGCTCTCTTTCCTGAGCTCTCTTACCTGGGCTCTCTTTCCTGAGCTCTCTTACCTGGGCCTCCTCTTGACTCTCCCCATGCTGGGGGTGCTGCTTGTTTGACATGGTGTGGTACTAAAAGCCTTTTATTCAGCTGTGAATCTAGAGGCTGCTACCATCGGTAACAATTCACACATGCATGCGCACGCACGCACGCACTCACATACACACTCAGAAAAAAGGGAAGAATAATATTGAAAGCTAATTTTCATGTAATGAAACCTCAGAGCACACAAAGCAGGAAACTGGAGAAGTGGGTGTGGTCAGGAACAGAAGAACCCAGGGATGGAGAGGACTGTTAAAAAAGGGCGCAAGGCACCTCACCCGTCATTTCATAAATAAGTGCTTCATTCCAAAGTGTTCTCACTGTCTCCTGGTCGTGGACGTAGATACTGGGGGACAGGGGGCATGTCTCCCCCCCGCCTCCCGCCAATATTATGATGTTGTATTGGGTAGTACTGTTAGTGCCCCCCCCCCCCCCCCCAAAAAAAAAAACTATCCTAAAGTCTTTGCCCAATGAGATCTACGTCTTTGCCCAATGAGATCTACGTCTTTGTCCAATGAGATCTACGTCTTTGCTCAATGAGATCTACATTCTTGGCAAATGAGATCTACGTCCTTGCCCAATGAGATCTACGTCCTTGCCCAATGAGATCTACGTCTTTGCCCAATGAGATCTACATCCTTGCTCATTGAGATCTACGTTCTTGCCCAATGAGATCTACGTCCTTGCCCAATGAGATCTACGTCCTTGCCCAATGAGATCTTCGTCATTGCCCAATGAGATCTACTTCTTTGCCCAATGAGATCTACGATGATGTGTGAGAGAGCTTCCCGGGAACACCCACAGTACCTGTCTGTCTCTGCCACCAAATTTACCCGCTGGAAAGGAAAATGTTGAGCTTTTTTTGTTGTCATTGAAGATGGTTTCCCTCTGCCGTACTCCAGTCAGTGTTTTAGAGCAGGAGTTTAGCTTTAATGTTGTGGTGATCCGGAGGTGATCCTGCTTTTATGGGGTCAAATCTCTTTTGTGTCCCTATTCTTTTTTTCTTTCTGTTTGTTCAGCACCGAAGCCACACTTTACCAGGTGTGTACTGCCATGTTTATTGTCCATGATTTGAAGCGAGGACACACGGCTGATTGTGTCCTCGCTTAGCGCTGTCCTCTGAACCTTCCGCATTCCCAGATTTCTAGTTGAGTCTGAAGGCGCGTGTTCAAAAACGCCAGATGAGGAACGTATTGGGAAAGAACATTGGCTAACTCCATCCCAATGTGTCCAAGTTCAGTTTTGCACAGCAAAATACTTATTGTTTTGTTTATAATCATAATTAAAAAGAAAATGTATAATAGTGGTTTATAATACCTCCCTCATCTGGAATTGCACAATGTGTAAGAATATACTTTTTTTAAGTGTTATCCATTTTGTTTGTTTGGGATACAGAATCTGGGTGTAGTTTTAGGCCAATCCCCAGCCCCGCCCCTCCCGAGCCCCACCCTTCCCAGAGCCACACCCCTCCCCCAGTGCACTGGGACTTCAGGTGGAGTGAGCCGCTCTGAAAGGCGTCTGTCATCGCAGCCCTTGCTTGCCAAGCGAAGTATTTGGGTTGGAAGTTCCTGCCTCCTGGACTGCTTGAAAACAGGAAGTATCTCTGCTAAGTGATGGATGACCTGCTTCTCAGAGAGGAAGAAAGGGCTTTCTCTGCCTCAGGCCAGTGAAATGACTAATGCAGAGAGTGCGTGTATGTGTGGCGTGCGGTGTGTGCTCGTGTATGTGTGTGTGTGTGTGTGTGTGTGCGTGCTCGCGCACATCTCTGCATATGTGCATGTAAGTGTTTGTGCTTGTGTGTATGTGTGTGCGAGTGTGCATGCGTGTGTGCTTGAACGTCTCTGCGTGTGTGCATGTGAGCATGTGAGTGTGCGTGCGTGTGTGAATGTGTGTATGTGTGTGCAAGCGTGTGCTCGAGCGTCTCTGCGTGTGTGTGCACGCATTTCTATGCTTGTGTGCGTGCTTGTGTGCGTGCTTGTGTGCGTCCAGGTATGTGTGCGTTTGCCTGTGTGTGCTTGTGTGCTTGTGCTGTTCATCCCACAGTCATTTTCACTGTGCTGTTCATCCCACAGTCATTTTCACTGTGCTGTTCATCCCACCGTAATTTTCACTGTGCTGTTCATCCCACAGTCATTTTCACTGTGCTGTTCATCCCACAGTCACTTTCACTGTGCTGTTCATCCCACAGTCATTTTCAGTCTCTGCGTGTGTGCATGTGAGCATGTGAGTGTGCGTGCGTGTGTGAATGTGTGTATGTGTGTGCAAGCGTGTGCTCGAGCGTCTCTGCGTGTGTGTGCACGCATTTCTATGCTTGTGTGCGTGCTTGTGTGCGTGCTTGTGTGCGTCCAGGTATGTGTGCGTTTGCCTGTGTGTGCTTGTGTGCTTGTGCTGTTCATCCCACAGTCATTTTCACTGTGCTGTTCATCCCACAGTCATTTTCACTGTGCTGTTCATCCCACCGTAATTTTCACTGTGCTGTTCATCCCACAGTCATTTTCACTGTGCTGTTCATCCCACAGTCACTTTCACTGTGCTGTTCATCCCACAGTCATTTTCAGTCTCTGCGTGTGTGCATGTGAGCATGTGAGTGTGCGTGCGTGTGTGAATGTGTGTATGTGTGTGCAAGCGTGTGCTCGAGCGTCTCTGCGTGTGTGTGCACGCATTTCTATGCTTGTGTGCGTGCTTGTGTGCGTCCAGGTATGTGTGCGTTTGCCTGTGTGTGCTTGTGTGCTTGTGCTGTTCATCCCACAGTCATTTTCACTGTGCTGTTCATCCCACAGTCATTTTCACTGTGCTGTTCATCCCACCGTAATTTTCACTGTGCTGTTCATCCCACAGTCATTTTCACTGTGCTGTTCATCCCACAGTCACTTTCACTGTGCTGTTCATCCCACAGTCATTTTCAGTCTCTGCGTGTGTGCATGTGAGCATGTGAGTGTGCGTGCGTGTGTGAATGTCTGTATGTGTGTGCAAGCGTGTGCTCGAGCGTCTCTGCGTGTGTGTGCACGCATTTCTATGCTTGTGTGCGTGCTTGTGTGCGTCCAGGTATGTGTGCGTTTGCCTGTGTGTGCTTTGTGTGCTTGTGCGTCTCTGCATGTCTGTGTGCATGTCTGTGCTTGTGTGCGTGCACATGTATATGCGTGTGTACATGTGATTGCACCAATCTGTGTGTCTGAGCTTATGTGTACATGACTTTGGTCAATTAATTGAAACTTTTCAAAATTAGAATCAATAATAATAGTTATAATAGTAATTATAATTCAGCACTGTGACTCAGTCCAGTGGCTAGTTTAGCCCTGTATGCTGTGTGTGTGACTCAGTCCAGTGGCTAGTTTAGCCCTGTATGCTGTGTGTGTGTAACTCAGTCCAGTGGCTAGTTTAGCCCTGTATGCTGTGTGTGTGTAACTCAGTCCAGTGGCTAGTTTAGCCCTGTATGCTGTGTGTGTGTGTGTGTGTGTGTGTGTGTGTGTGTGTGTGTGTGTGTGTGTGTGTGTGTGTGTGTGTGACTCAGTCCAGTGGCTAGTTTAGCCCTGTATGCTGTGTGTGTGTAACTCAGTCCAGTGGCTAGTTTAGCCCTGTATGCTGTATGTGTGTGACTCAGTCCAGTGGCTAGTTTAGCCCTGTATGCTGTGTGTGAGTAACTCAGTCCAGTGGATAGTTTAGCCCTGTATGCTGTGTGTGTGTGTGTGTGTGTGTGACTCAGTCCAGTGGCTAGTTTAGCCCTGTATGCTGTGTGTATGTAACTCAGTCCAGTGGCTAGTTTAGCCCTGCATGCTGTGTGTATGTAACTCAGTCCAGTGGCTGTATCAGCCGTAGTGTCTCGCTGAAGTAATATGCACTGGTGTGATCACCGCAAACAGGAGTAATTTCACTTTGATCATTTGTCGTTAATCACTGAAGTTTGTCATTAATGTTGGTTCCAGATAGAGCTGAAATGTTAGAGCAGGGTTTGTGTTGAAACATGCAGAAGGGCATTTGGCCCGACGCAGTGAGAACAGTGCGCTGGCGTTGACTCCCGGACAGGGCAGCTGCTGACGTGTGGAGCAGTGACACTGCGCTCTTTGTTTTCCACTGTTGACTGAGCTGGGTTGGGCCACGCCCAGATTTGGGCAGGGCTGGATGGCCTGCTGTTTTCACTAGGGATGGAAGAGGAAGCGACACTGACACACACATACACACACTCGCACGCATGCACACGCACACACACACACAAGCACACGCACACACACGTACGCATGCACACACCCTTGTACACATGTACGCACTGATGCACACACACTCACGTACATACACACTCACACACACACACCCACACACACACACACACACATATACACACCAACACACACATGCACACTTACACAACACTTGCATACAGTCACGCACACAAACACATGCACACACATTCTCTTGCACGTGGTCACACAAGCATATACATACTCACCCAAAACCTGCATACATTCACGCACAAAAAACGTTCTCACACACATACACATTATTTTTCTCACACACACACACACACACACACACACACACACACACACACGCCCGCCCTGCTTGGTCTCTGTTGGGGACAGGTCAAGGGAAAGGGTAGATTCTAAGAGTTTCCCTGGTGGACCCCGTTTGAACCATTTCCCTCAATCACAGTCATTTTCACTGTACTGTTCATCCCACAGTCATTTTTACTGCGCTGTTCCTCCCACAGTCATTTTTACTGCGCTGTTCCTCCCACAGTCATTTTCACTGTGCTGTTCATCCCACAGTCATTTTCACTGTGCTGTTCATCCCACAGTCATTTTCACTGTGCTGTTCATCCCACAGTCATTTTCACTGTGCTGTTCATCCCACAGTCATTTTCACTGTGCTGTTCATCCCACAGTCATTTTCACTGTGCTGTTCATCCCACCGTCATTTTCACTGTGCTGTTCATCCCACAGTCATTTTCACTGTGCTGTTCATCCCACAGTCATTTTCACTGTGCTGTTCATCCCACAGTCATTTTCACTGTGCTGTTCATCATTACTGGAATCCTCAGGATGTTATTTGGCCAGCTGGGGTGCAATAGTGACATCATCACTGTCGTAAATACAGTGGCTAGAGTGCACACAGGGTGGGAGGGGGGGGGGTATGAAAAACATGTACTCCCTCTCACTTTCCCACGGCAAACTTTCTCTCATCCGGGATATAGCAGGGCCACGTCAGGTCAGCGGCTCCATTTTGGCACTTGTTTTTTAAGCTGGCCCCGGAGTTAAGAGCCTTCCGGAAGGTGTGAAAAGTGACATGACAATCCAGTCAACAAATTCCAGAGGGTGGCCACCTAGCTGAACCCGCTCACCCCCGCACCCTCTCGTTTCCACGGTTGGTGTCCACACCCCTGTCAACATCCCCCCAACCCCCCACTCCCACCCCCCATACCATTCCACACCTATCTGGCTGTGATTTGTGCTCTTCTGGTAGATGAATCTGTTAAGTGTCAGAGCCCATCCTCCAGGGGCTCTCCCCAAAACCCCTATAAGCTTCATCAGTTTGGCAGAGCGTTATAGAGCATGACCTGTGTCTGTACCCTTCACTATGTTAGCGGTACTGACCTGTGTCTGTACTGCTCAGTATGTTAGCGGAATGACCTGTGCCTGTACCCCTCAGCAGTATGTTAGCGGTACTGACCTGTGTCTGTATCTCTCAGTATGTTAGTGTTACTGACCTGTGTCTGTACTGCTCAGTATGTTAGCGGAATGACCTGTGTCTGTACTGCTCAGTATGTTAGCGGTACTGAACTGTGTTTGTACCGCGCAGTATTTTAGCGATAATGCCCTGTGTCTGTATCCCTCAGTATGTTAGCGGTACTGACCTGTGTCTGTACCCCTCGGTATTTTAGCGGTACTGACCTGTGTCTGTATCCTTCAGTATGTTAGGGGTACTGACCTGTGTCTGTACCCCTCAGTATTTTAGCGGTACTGACCTGTGTCTGTACCCCTCAGTATTTTAGCGGTACTAACCTGTGTCAGTACACTTCAGTATGTTAGCAGTACTGACCTGTGTCTGTACCCATAAGTATGTTAGCGGTACTGACCTGTTGTGCACTGACCTGTTGTGCAGGCCCTGATGCGGCCAGGCCGGCTGGACCGTATCGTATACGTGCCCCTGCCAGATGCTGCCACACGGCGGGAGATCCTGGCGCTGCAGTTCCGTCACATGCCTGTGGCCCCCGACGTGGGCCTGGAGGACGTGGTGAGCCGGACGAAGAAGTACTCCGGAGCGGAGGTGAGTTTTGCCATATGGGCCTGGCAGGGAGGTCACTTTTGCCATATGGGCCTGTCCTATTGGGTGGTCACAAACAGCAGTTAAAACCATATGTAAGTCCAGCAAAAGTCACAGGTAATTTTTGTAAAAATACGCTTTTCTGCCTTTCATGAGTAATTTGTCTATAGTGGCCAACTAAAGCCTGACCCTGGGTTTGCCTTGTTATATAGAGAAGCTGGCTGCTGCTCCTGCTGCTGGGCTGTGGCACATTGTCCAGTAAAAGCCGTTTTGATTTTACTGTTTTTAATATTTTTGGCAGCTCCAAAAATATTTTAAAAAAATAATAATTTCCCTAGAAGCTTGTGTTTCATGGAGAAATAAACGTGAGCGCGACCCACTTAAACTTCTTTATTGACACTGGGGATTACGTGTGGAGGGTTTGCTTTTGATGGTTCTGAGACGAGAGGTGGGCATGGACTGTGTTTGTCTTGGCGGCCGGAATGACGTCTGTGCTGTGTCAGTGCCTCTCAGCTTACACGCCGTAGTCCTTTCCAATGTAACAGAGCCTGGAATGCACCAAATTCCCGGTGCTGTTTTGGCATTGGATATGACTTGCCAACCTGTAACCCTGGCGGTGATTCCTGGCTTCCAGAACACAAGACCTGCTCTGGTTTTCCGTTACTGGTCATGGTTGTCACGGGTTGAGAAGTACAGAGTGTATACAGTCTTTGAGAAAACTGAAATTCACAGAATACAGTCCTTCCTTGAGATCATAGCCTCTTTAAGATCCCCCTCAAATTTATGCAGTTCTCACATGTTTACCGCTTCCTCTAAATCAGGGGTTCCAAAAATTAATCTGTCCCCTGTCCCCCAAAAATGACCAATGTGAGCACATAATACACCCCCTCCCCCCCCCTCCTCCTCCTCCTCTCCTCCTCCTCCACCGGTCACTGTTTTATACCTTTGTATTCCTGCTCAGATGGCAGCTTTTTTGATCCAGTGGTTCATTGAATCCCAGGTGATTTCCAAAGGTGAACGTCATTCCATGGTAAACGCATAAACACATAAAACTCTTCTGTATGCTCCAATTTTCCATTTCTGACTGATTGGCAGCAATCGATAATAATATTAAAGGAATATAATTTAAAAAGTGTTGCCGAGGCCTGACTCCCCATTGAAAGGGCTTGAATGAGCCTCCATAAGAAAGGCAACTTTAACCTTTTTTTTGGAAACATTCGCACCAGCAACATTCCATTCCTATATGCAAGGAGAAAGAACCCCCTCCCCAGGCTTACATAACGGCTTAGATGTGAAGGGAGCCCGAAGCGCTCATTAGCATAATATTATTCCTGTGGCTCTCCAGGACCAGGTTTGGGAACCCCAGCAGAACCCTGTGTCTCTTCGGGACCAATGTTGTGGGGGGGGCACTGATCCATAGTGTTGATGTTATCAGGGGCTGGGGCGTTAGGTAACCATGGAAACGGAAGCAACATTAGCAGGTGCAGATAATGTGACAGGCGGCCCTGTGTCGGGCGTGGCAGGTGGAGGGGTGTGGGTCTGAGCGTGCTCACGGTGGAACAGGGGAAAGAGTGCGCTCATTGTTTCTGCTGCAGGTGTGTGGGAACCTGGGGAGGGCCCGTCCCCATTTCAGTATCACCCCGTTGTCTTTGGGCGCTTTTAGAGCACGAGACAACCCTTTCTCACAGAACCCCCTAGAACCCATCAGATATATTATATATAGTATATTTGTAGTACAATCTCAGTGTAGAGATCAGCACATTTAGTGGTACAGGCTCTCACAGTGTACAGATCAGTACTTTTAGAGGTATGGTCTCAGTGTGAGCAGTGGATATCTGTAGACCCCTTCCTGTGTAAAAACAGAAAGTTGCCTCCTCCCTCCCCTAAAAGCAGCTTAGAGCAAGAGCAGGCTTACACCTGGCGCAGGTATGTAGGGGTAAGCGATCCACTGCCATTGCCTTGTGTTTCACAGAGGAGCCTGTTTCGGATTTCACACCATTGCCCCTAAGCGGAGCGTCTAATTCTGCTATAACTCCTGAGGCAGCTGATGACCCCCTCCAGTTTAAATAATCTGCTGTCGTTCTGAAATTTGATGGGGGCGGGGTTAAGTTGACTTGACTGGTTTGTAATGCAGGCTAGAATCAACTGACTGTAAGAAAAAAATATTTTTAGCTCTGACTGACTTATCTTATTTCCATTCAAGCCTGAGGCCTCACAGGCTCACACAGTTAGTGTTGATTTGTCTCAGGAAGCTTGTTTGTTTTAGTTGTGACCATCATTCATGAGATGTTTTATATTCTTTGGCACTTCTTTTTCTGAATGAATTACAAAGATGCAGAAAAGAAGGGCCGACACAGGCATTACTGAATGGAATGGTTCCCAAGGAGGCAAAGCAAGCATTCTAGAATTTGTTTGTTTGCTCATGTGACAGTCATATTATGATGTCACCTTGCTGTGTATTATCACATCATTCTGTCCTACATTCTGTTGCACAGGAAATGATCGTTGAAAACAATGAGAAAAACTTGCAGTGGTCTCCTGAGGTTGAATGGGTTTATAGGCTGAATAAAAGCACCATTAATTGTTTTAAAGCTGTGCTACAGGTCTACCTGTACTACCTGCCATCAACAAAGGACAGAGTTGCATTCCTTTCAATGTTCCTGTTTTTGACTGTCCCAGAAAATCCCGGTAATTCTGGTAGTTCTGTAGCTATAGGCTTACATGGACACAGTCTCTTGGTTCGTGAGCAATGTAGCCTATTTATTTTTTATTTTTTTTGAAACGCGGTGTCCAGGTTTTTTGTGAAACTCGGAAGTCCTTCACACAGCAATCTAAATGATCAGGCATACAGGCAAGATAAATGACAGTCATTTTATATAGTAAGTGTAAGTGTAAGTGTAAATAGTAAGTGTTTTATTATTTTAATTTATTAAGTAAGTTCACTTTATTTCCAGAAAGGTCAATATGTTTGTTTATGAAAAGTCACAAAGGGAGAGCAAAGGATTTTATGAATTATCTTAAAGTGACAACAGTCCGTAGCATTCCTCGTGTTATGTTTACCTTAACTAGGCTACAGCAGGTACCTTGAAAATGGCAAGTTTTTAAAAAGTAGCCTAATGTTAGCTTGCCCTATAGATCATCGACCAACATACAAACCATTCGTAGGTCTACCGTGTACAATACATAACCCATTAAAAACACTTACCCTAATCCATGTTAAAATATGATAAACACTTCAAATTTATTTGTAGCCAACTTCATAGTAACGTTAAAGGGAAAATTAACCCAGGCATATGTGTTTCTTTGAGCTAGAATGTATGTTTGCGTATGTGTATACATCTCTCTCTATATTTAATTATCTTATGGTTCATTAATTTATATACATTATCATCATTAGTTACTCATAACAAACACACTACAAAAATGAATGATATCTCAACAAAAGACGCTTTCAACGTAAAAAAATGCCAAGTTATGCATACAAAGCACTGTCTATGATAAAACTAAGAAAGTCTAAGCCTGCTATCAAAAGTATTGATATCAAAATGAGGCCAAGTTACAACAATACTGGCTATTTTAGCTCACACAAATTAAACAAGCTCTATTCCAAAGCAATTCTACCAAATGTTTCCTAAATTATTTAATGTAACTTGGCCCTGTGTTTTTCCATCTTACCATTTCAAGAGAATGTGACACTACACAGTGCTGTTAGTATTGCTGCCTATACCATGACACTACACAGTGCTATTAGTATTGCTGCCTATACCATGACACTACACAGTGCTATTAGTATTGCTGCCTATACCATGACACTACACAGTGCTGTTTGCATTGCTGCCTATACCATGACACTACACAGTGCTATTAGTATTGCTGCCTATACCATGACACTACACAGTGCTATTAGTATTGCTGCCTATACCATGACACTACACAGTGCTATTAGTATTGCTGCCTATACCATGACACTACACAGTGCTGTTTGCATTGCTGCCTATACCATGACACTACACAGTGCTATTAGTATTGCTGCCTATACCATGACACTACACAGTGCTATTAGTATTGCTGCCTATACCATGACACTACACAGTGCTGTTTGCATTGCTGCCTATACCATGATGACACTACACAGTGCTGTTTGCATTGTTGACCATGTTCATTTGCAGTACTTAGTGTGAATGTGATAGCTGGTGTGGGAATTTTCCATAATCCATAACCTTTCCTGGATGGCTGGCGTTCCCAGTTTGTGCATTGCCAGTCAGGTGGGGCGGTACCCTTCCGTAAGGGAAGCGGTTAAATGACGGTATCAGTTCTGCCAGAATGGCGGCCTGCAGCGCAGTGAGCGCGGGCTGTCGCCACATGCCGGCGTCGGCTGTATATCATCCCGCTGCGCTTATAGGAAGCCAACGCCATGAGTGCCTGCCGTAAATCTGCGTGCTCTTATTGAAATTGGAGACCTGTCCACAAGCAACAGGAGCTGTGATCATATTTCAGTCCCCTGCAGGAGCTGGCTTTCACACTTAGTGTGCCTCTCAATACATCCATACATGATCATATTGATAATCAAACGTGTACTCAATAATAATAGTGTTCACACTCATACTTGTATTCATAATAATAATAATAATAATAATAATGTTAGACCTGTTTAGGGTGCATTCCTGCCTCTCACCCAATGCATGCTGGGATAGGTTTTTTTTAAAATAGGCGTCTCAAGTATGAGAGCGTGACTAACAAGCAGATCCGGGGTCAGCCATGGTAGGTCCTTGCAGGGTCCTACCTGGAGCAGGAGAGAGACTTTAATTACATTCCTGAGAACACATCCCCCTTGCTGGGTGCGCCTGCTGTCAGCTCAGGGCCAAAAGCCTGTTAAAATCCACTGTCCCTCCGGTAGTAGCCCTGGCCCCCGTCGCCACATTTACCCCGCCACCCCCCACCCCTTTTCAAACCCACCCTCTCTCCCCGCCTGTCCAAAAACACTCGACACTGTAATTGCACGGTGTTGTTGTCACGGGGACGGCTCGCCGCTGGGGGAGATGGGACAGCGCTCGCCGCTCTGCAGTCAGGTTCTGACAGGCCTCTCTAGCGGGATTTACGAGCCGCGTGAGGGCGGGGAGAGGAGATGAGAGTGGCCTTTTGCTCTCCGGCTTCCGGCACAAAAGGTAATTGCTGGAATCCGGTAGCTTTCAGTGCTGATGACACCCGTGTGCTGCCAGCTAGAGCCCATAAACATAATTGGGTCTAAGGCCGTGTTGTAGTGCTACACACAGTATTAGCACTGAACATGCATCATGTTGCAAAATGATATACTTACCTCTGCAGCTGCACATTTTAATACTTTAGTCCAGGAATGAGGGTTGAGGTTCTGCTTTTATGCACTAGGCTCCAGACATTGGGCCTGCTATGGATATTTACTGCAGTATAAAGCTGACCAGACACATCCCCCTCACACAGGTTAAAGAAATAAGATATTAAGTGCACTTTTGATGCATTAAGTGCATGGAAACCAGCGAGGTCAATATCTGCGTGACAGTTACTATCGTATATTAGCGCTACCAGCCCTGCAGCTGACACTGAAACACAGCTGTGTCCTGAGGGAGGCCTGGGGTGGCTCCTCTCTTGTTACTGAGTGCACACACATTACCACTCTTGCATACGCATTACTCCTCTACACACGCCACTCTACACACCCACTCTACACATGCCACTCTACACATGCCACTGTACACACACCCCACTCTACGCACCCACTCTACACATGCCACTCTACACATGCCACTGTACACACACCCCACTCTACGCACCCACTCTACACACCTACTCTACACACGCCACTCTACACACCCACTCTACACACCCACTCTACACACGCCACTCTACACACCCACTCTACACACCCACTCTACACATGCCACTCTACACATCCACTCTACACATGCCACTGTACACACACCCCACTCTACAGACCCACTCTACACATGCTACACTACACACACCACTCTACACACCCACTCTACACACCCACTCTACACACCCACTCAACACACGCAACTCTACACAGCCCACTCTACACATGGCCCTATATACACGCCACTCTACACACGCCACTCTACACACCCACTCAACACACGCAACTCTACACAGCCCACTCTGTTTTTACCTTTCTTTATGCTTCTTTGGAAGTAATGACACACGCAGCCACCACGCTCACACACCACACACAAACACACACATGCACACACACACGCATTCACACACAAACATGCGTGCACATACATGTCCACAGACACACACAATTAATGTCCATTATAATATCCTGGCACTTTGTGGAAACCTCCCTTCAAGAAAGCCCTGAAATATGACGGTTTTATGCCATGCATAACAGAACTCCTCACATTTTTTCTCCACTTGTATGAAACGTGCGTGTCAGGTTGGTTGAGAGAGGGGGAAAGGGTGGGGTCACATTGTAGTGTTGTTCTTGTTTGTGGGAACGGTGCCAGGTAAGACCTGAGAGTCAATTCACATTCCACTCACTGTCCTCAAACTGTCAGCGTTCATTCCTCATTTTACATTAATTTTTGTGAATTAATTATTGGAATTTTATTATTATTGTTACTTTCTCCAAAAATGGAACCTATGTAAGTGCCCATATTTGTCTGCATGTGTATATTCTACAGCAGTGTACAGCTAATACTTTTGATCACTGGAAATGCAGTGAGCTGTAATAGGACTGATTGGTAGTTCACAGCTATGTCTAATGTCTGTGGTGCATTTAATGAAACACCTTTTAAAGCCTGCAGAACTGAAGTGGCCCAAAAAAGGAATAATATGTTCTTCAGCCCCTGTGTGTGCGTGTGCGTGCGTGCGTGCGTCGTGGTGGTGGGGTATTTTGTTTTTTGGATGCTGTCTGTTTGATATCAGGAGAGCCCATCTCTCTGAAGGCTGGTCTTATGGTCTTAAACCTGCTGGTGACAACCCTTCCTGTCCCCCCCCCCATCTGCTCTCACTCCTCTGTTTTTCCTCTTCTTTTTTTTCCTACTTGTCTGTCAACTCTCTCCCGTGACTCCAGATCCTTCCATGCCGCAGTAAATCTTTCCTTTTTTAAACCTGGAATGCTAAACTCAGGAATAAGACCCATAAGCAAGGTTCTTCACAACTGTGTTAGCTGTGATAGAGTAAGCAGTGTTCAGTGTTAAATCAGCTTGGAGTAAGCAGTGTTCAGTGTTAAATCAGCTCTGAGTAAGCAGTGTTCAGTGTTAAATCAGCTCGGAGTAAGCAGTGTTCAGTTTTAAATCAGCTCGGAGTAAGCAGTGGTTCAGTGTTAAATCAGCTCAGAGTAAGCAGTGTTCAGTGTTAAATCAGCTCGGAGTAAGCAGTGTTCAGTGTTAAATCAGCTCGGAGTAAGCAGTGTTCAGTGTTAAATCAGCTTGGAGTAAGCAGTGTTCATTGTTAAATCAGCTCAGAGTAAGTAGTGTTCAGTGTTAAATCAGCTCAGAGTAAGCATTGTTCAGTTTTAAATCAGCTCAGAGTAAGCAGTGTTCAGTGTTAAATCAGCTCAGAGTAAGCAGTGTTCAGTTTTAAATCAGCTCAGAGTAAGCAGTGTTTAGTGTTAAATCGGCTCTGAGTAAGCAGTGTTCAGTGTTAAATCAGCTCGGAGTAAGCAGTGTTCAGTGTTAAATCAGCTTGGAGTAAGCAGTGTTCAGTGTTAAATCAGCTCAGAGTAAGCAGTGTTCAGTGTTATTTTGGTTTAGATAGCGTAAGTGGTGTTCACTGTTAAATTGGCTTAAAGTAAGTTGTGTTCAGTGTTAATTCAGCTTAGATAGAATAAGCTGTGTTCAGTGTTAAATTGGTTTAGAGTAAGTCGTGTTCAGTGTTAATTCAGCTTAGATAAAGTATATTGTACTCTTAGGGCACTTAATTCCTATTGGACACAGACAATTTCACAGTGTAAAATATTTTTCAAAAGACATACATTTTAGTATTTTTTTGGTACTATTTTGATGTGGAATGATTGTTGCCATCATGTCTTCGGTGCTGTGTGTGTGTGTGTGTGTGTGTGTGTGTGTGTGTGTGTGTGTGTGTGTTATTGTGGTGATTGTTCAAAAATAAATAATAATAAAAAGCGTAGAGCTTTGACAGGCTGGGGATACGGGTGCTTACAGGGAAGTGTGTGAAGAACAAGTCACAGATTTATTCTGCCTCATCAACTTTTATCCTTTTTTATTCTTGTTTTAAGCATAGATATGATTATTGCCCTCCAGACATATTCATTTTGGAGGGACATGGTTTTAGTTTTGGTTTTGGCACACCATCAACCCCTATGAAAATATTTATAAGGAAGACATTTATGCTTCCTTTTCGCGTTTGTACTGACGCACGGACTGCGTGGAGCAGTCGTTCGGAGAGATAAGCCAAACGCCAGGCCGGTCTGTATTTCAGAACGAAAAAATAAACGCTGGCAGCAAAGAGAGCCGATGGAGTGGGAGAGCAGGAGAATGTGAGCAATGGAATTTGGGGTGAGAGTGATACCATGGTTTTGAGGAGGGTGCTCACACTAGCCCAAAATTTTTCTGTTCTTTTTTCTTAAAAATCATTCAACTTTTTAAATTATTATTTCCTCAAATCCAAATCCACCAAATATTTTGCTTAATCACTGCTAGAATTTGGCCTGAATTCAAACAAAATGCATGTGATTTTTTTCTTTCTTCACATAAGACTGTTTGGAGAGTTAATTTTGATGTTTGCGGAACTTGCCAAACTATGTTTGTGATGGAAAAAGATGAATGAACGCTGGTGTTTAATTTTCACTCACAGTTAAGGACATGTTGATTGAATCCAGGCCATTGTCGGAGACTGATCAACTTGGTTTATTACGCAAGTTTATGAGTTTCACCTGCTTCCAGGTATTGCGTCATCCGGCATCTGTGAAAATCACAGATGGTTTTAACTCTATATGGCCTCTTATTTCTGCTCCTCTCTAGCTCATTCAGGTCTCTCTCTTTCTCTCTCCCTCTCTTTCTCTCTCTCTTTCTCTCTCTCTCTTTGTCCAGTACTGAGTTTTTCTCTCAATTTAACAAACTTTTAATTGGCCCTTTAATTAAACCTAGAGTATGCAACTTTTTTGGGAAAAATATCGGGGAACGGTCATGCTTAGTTGGTAGCAATCATAGAAAGAACTGTTCTGAGAGAAATCCAGCACCATAGACTGTGTTTATATATACCCTCAAATTCTAGCAATTCGCTCCAAATTTTGTTTTCAAAACAAGTTTTCAAAACAGGGGCTTGTGACCATCACCATATTGTGGACCAATCAACTGTGAGATTTACCTTGCCAGTAGCTAGCAAGTTCACCAGCTAGACATTTCACAGCGACCCGTTACGCCAGCGCTATTTCACGGAACAAAAAATTAAAGGGAATTGGATAAAGCTCGCTCGAAAACTGGAGTAAACATAGGTGCTAATTTCACATGGTGAGACTTTTGGGAACTAATTGGCTTTAAGATAGACTGGACAGGTAGGTCAAAAGTTTCAACATGAATGGACTTTTCCATTCTGCTTTCCAGACAACTGTAATTACCTATAATGAATAGTAGCTAGGTTGGTAATTGGTAGTTCTTGGAAGAAGGGCATACTTGCTAACGTTATATGTCGTATAGTTACCAAAGCGTAGCTACCAGCTGTAGCCAGATAATGCCTGGTTCAGACTAAACTCGTGCAAGAACTCTGCCATAACAGAAAAGATTTTGTTGTTTTACCTGGAATTTTAGATTAGATTTTTACTGTAAAATACCAATCTGTAATCCTGCAATTGTATCTAGCAGACTTTCACGTTCACAACGAGGTCTGTGGGGTGGGGGTGTGTCTCTTTTTCTGTGGGCAGGGCCAAGGGATGTTGGGACAACAAATGTGGGGAAAACTGCATACAGGCTTAACTGCATGTATAATGGAATGTCTTTGGATCTAAACAGTAGACCCCCTTAACAGTTACAAATGCTGAAAAAAAGAACAGTAAAACATTTTTCTCTCATCAGGTTTGGTATAGACATGGCATAGGTATAGTTAGTAGTAGTATAGTAGTACAGCACGCCGCAGCGGTAAAAGCGCCGATTTTCAGTTGGTTAGAAAGGTTTTGTTTTTTTTGCGCTCGAGATGCTATAATTTTAAGGCCTGAAATGCATCAAAAGCATTAGGAGCTTATTTACCCAAAGGATTGTGGGTAATAAAGGGCTGTTTTTGGCCTTGCTGTGCTCTACCCACCATAAAGTGTGCTGCCCTACTGATAGCGCCTCCGTGTGGCTGACGTGCAAACTGCGCCCGCTAGAGTCGACTGTCTCGCCGATCAACTGTGAGGTTCCTGCTATTCTCGCCATCACTGCTTCTTTTTTTAATGATTATTTTTCCTTCCGGAATGATTAACAGGGTGTTCAGATAAACTCTCTGGTATGAAGGGAGCAAGTGCGAGAAAAGGGAAGAGAAAAAAAAAACTGGCGATCCGTTAGCATGTTAACACCTTCTGAGATAAGACAGCGGGGATCCGTCACACAGGCTGATTGTACAGTTTTTTTTTAACGTTTGTACAGAGATGACAGGGAAACGTCCTCACCACTGTTTTTACTTCATTAACTTCTTTTTTAAACAATGTGAACATCGACTTCTGACAGGAATGCAGGGAAAGCACATCCTCTCTATTTGAATTGTTTATTTTTGGACATTTTTTTTAAATAACTGCCAGGAGATTTATAGTTAAAATAAAAATAGAATAAAAAAATCTTTGAATATAATGTGGCTTGGTCTGTTTGAGACAGGTGGCAGTGTTACGGGGACAAAGGTAAGGATTATTAATGGAACCTTATCGGAGATCCAAGCAGGGATCCATTTCTCTGAGGAAGCAGGAGGCTTTTCTAATAACAGTGATTAAGTGGGAAATTTAAAATTGACTTTTTTGTCTTGACTTTCCTCCACCTTTTCTCACGATAAGATGAGTAGCTAGCTCTTCTCACGCGCTCCCCTGGCTGATCCGGCTCTTCCCACACACTCCCCTGGCTGATCCGGCTCTTCCCACACACTCTCCTGGCTGATACGGCTCTTCCCACACACTCTCCTGGCTGATACGGCTCTTCCCACACACACTCCTGGCTGATACGGCTCTTCCCACACACACTCCTGGCTGATACGGCTCTTCCCACACCCTCCCCTGGCTGATCCATTCTAATCCTATATCGCTGGTTTATGGCTTTTTACTCAGCTGCCCCAAATGCATCTGTTAAAGACATGTGAAATAAAAGGAGAAACAGGCTAAAGCTGTTGCCGTTTGAATAACAGGGAGTTTGGAGACGGCCATTTTGAGGCGGAGGCAGGCCACCTGGCGTTTTCCACACCTGACTCCGCACTAATGTTGCCAGATGATTGCGGTTTTTAATCCCCCCCTAAAATGTATTCCACACATCCTCCGTCTTCAACTGATTACCATATAAATCCTCCCTGGGGCGGCAGTGTAGTATAATGGTGAAGGAACTGGACTTGTAACCGAAAGGTTGCAGGTTCGACTTCCAGGTAGGACGCTGCCGTTGTACCCTTGAGCAAGGTACTTAAACTTAATTGCTTCAGTATCTATCCAGCTGTATGAATGGATAAATGTAATAAGAAGTTGTGTAAGTCGCTCTGGATAAGAGCGTCTGCTAAATGCTTGTCATGTAATATATGAATGAAATGTCCCCTATTATATTTTCGCACATAAAAATCCAGCCATTTTGGCTCTGCACACTTCGATGCCATGGGAGAAAAGGCTGTTTGTGCACGAGCATGTGTAACTGGTGCTTACAAAGGCTCCACCATTTTGGCTCTGTGCAATGCGATGCTATGGAGGAAAATGCTCCTGATTCCACAGGATGGGGGCAGAGGGGGGGGCACTTAGTGTTAGTAATCCTGTGGAGGGACCCCCCATTACACACACACACCCCTGACCATTCTGCCTGTTGATGGGGGGGTGAGGCTTACGGACGGGTATGGGGGATCTGCCATTGGCCAGTGCTAGTTGCCTGCAGTTAGCACCTCAGTGGAATACCTTTTGTTAAGCAATCACCAAACAGGAAATGCAATTTCCCTTCCCTCCACACCAGACCAGTGGCTGTCGGGGGGGGGGGGTATTAGGGGCAGATTTGTTTTTGTTGTTTGTTGTTGTCTTTAAGTGTCAGTTCCTCTCCTATTACTTTCTCTCACTTATCAACAGGCAAGTCTGAAACCACTTCTCAAACATGTGCCTCCACCACCCGCCCCCAGCCCCCAGCCATTCCCTCTAGGGCCAATGTGTATTTGGGGTGCATGTCTGTATCAGGGGGCTTACCAACACCTCTGTCTCAAACCGCATCACGTCTGCCATCTGTATACAACAGGAATTAGCACACACTGCACACAGATTAATTGAATCAGCTTGTATTTACTGAAGCGCTCTGCAGTGGAGTGACAGCCTCACAGGGTGTGGCCAGGTGATCACAGGAGTCTGATGCCATCTGTAAAAACAAAGGTTAATTATGTTTCATCAGCATACATAGTATTTCAGTGTATTCGTATGCATTTTGGAGTTGATTTGAATGAAGTTAATTTGCTTGTGTGTGTGGTGTTACTGCTGTTTTATTTTGAGTATGTGTGTAAATATAAATACATTTTTGGTTTCACATTTTCTATGGGGGTTTTGCATATATTTTGCCTGTGTAAAGATGTTAAACTTTGTTAGTCCCTGATGGGAGTATCTGTGTGTGTCACCGTGTGTGTGTGTGTGTGTGTGTGCTGGAGTTCACAGTGTGTGTGTGTGTGTGTGTGTATGTGTGTGCTGGGGTGTGTAGTGTGTGTGTGTGAGTGTGTGTGTGTGTGTGAGTGTGTGTGTGTGTGTGTATGTGTGTGCTGGGGTGTGTAGTGTGTGTGTGTGAGAGTGAGAGAGAGCGCGTGTGCGCTTCCTCTTCCTGTTTATTGATGAGTGTTGATGACAGGTGTGTGCGTGGCCTAAGCTCTTTTAGTGTTAGCGTAAACATGAGGAGAGGGAGTTCACTCTGAACTGAATGGCTGTATAACTCAAAAGGCTGCAGGTTTGATTTCCCCGGTCAGGCACTGCTGTTGTACACTTCAGCAAGGTACTTAATCTCAGTTGCTTCAGTAAGTATCCAGCTGTATAAATGGGTTGTATCTAAAATAATGTAAGCTGTGTAAATCACTCTGGATAAAGTAAATGTGAGGTAGAACGCCGTGTTTTTGAATTTATTATTATTTAAAAAAATATATAAAGTCAGCACGTGTTATGGTAGCGCTGGGTGAAGCTTTGGCAGTGAGTGACCTTTAAGCACGAATCACAAACAGCCTCAGCCATTGCTGTTTATCCCACCACCATAAAACCCTCACCGCTCTCACAAACAGAGCACTTGCATCACAAAGGCTGCCAGTAAAGAAGCAGGACTCAGGTTCTGTTTTATTCATGTTGTTTTGTTTCATTGATAGACATCTTTATCCAGCATGACTTCCAAAAGCCTTTTTAAAAAAAAAACTCATTATCTGTTCATGCAGGTGCTGAGAGATTCTGAGTTAAAGATGAAAGAGAAAGGAGGAGAGTCGAAAGAGGAAGGATGGGAGCGAGAGAGAGAACTAGGTGGGACAGAGGGAAGGAGAGAGGGAAGAGTGAAAGAGGGAGAGGGAATGAAAGAAAGAGAGAGAGCGAGGAAGATTAAGCAGATGAAGCTGTTTTCATTCACACACACACACACAGTGGAGCAGAAACGTGATTTTCATGGAGGGGGGGGCTGTGTGTGAGAATGGGCTGTTTTACCGAGCGGGGGGTGATCCAGGAATGTTTGGTAAATATGGCACCCCACCCCCCTTCACAAAACACAGGAGCCTGCCCCACAGGTGCTGTCAGGCCAAAATGTGTCCGTGAGCCAAAATTGATCCGGGCCAGAGATCGGAATGCTTGGAATGTCGTTGCTATGCCAACAGACACGCGAGCATTGTGACGCGTAGCATTGTGACGTGTTCGCAACTTGCTTTGACCTCAGAATCGCCGGGTGACAAACTCGCGCTTGCTTTTATCCTACAAAACATGACAAGGCATTTTCATTGGGTGAACGCGATCGCATAGCAAATACAGTAAAAAAATAATAATCGGTCATCAGAAAAGCTACCAATAATAGGCCCAAAAAATAACAATTAGGCCGACTGATCGACGTGACAGTAGATTAGTTTTATTGGGCTATTCAACAACGCGATAGGCCTACTTACTCTTTCCACCTCGCTGGTTTAACTTGCAGGACGAACAGGCTATAAATGCGTTTAGTTTTTTTCCTTCGTTTTTTTTATTTTAAAAATCCGGCGTTGTTAACATTATTAACCGATGCTCGTTTTTTTATAAAGCAACATTTGACCAGGAAAACATGACATTTCAGTGCAAATTATGTCAATATGTAATTTAAATGTGTACATTAATAAGATTATACGTTTAACCGACTAGTGAGGGTAGCAACGTTTACTCCATCCCACAATTGGATGATTCCGGCGATTCTGAGGTCAAAGCAAGTGCGAACACGCGTCACAATGCTCGCGTGTCTGTTGGCATAGCAACGACATTCCAAGCATTCCGATCTCTGGCCCGGATCAATTTTGGCTCACGGATCAATTTTGGCCTGACAGTGCCCCTCGTTACAGGGGTTAACTTCATTGTGTCTATGTGTTCGGTTTCTCGGTTTGATCTTTGACATTTTTGAATCTTTTATGGAAAAATTCATACACTTGCAATGCTTCATGAATATGTGGACGTTTTGGAAAATGCACTGATAATTTATTTCACAGCCATGTATATTAAAGAAATATCTATTTTTGCTAATTTCGAGCGTGACAGTAATTTGTTTGTTTGCCCATATGATGCAAAACATTTTCAGTTTTTTACAATACATTTTGCGGTTTATTTGTGTTTTAGGTCTTTTTTTTGGAGGGATTTCAAGTCAGTCTATCCACAAGCTCTGAGAAAAGAAACATGTAACCATAAAAATGTTATAACCTGAATTAGTATGAAAGGTGGGAGTGCTTTTGGTCGGGGGATGGGCGGGGACCATGATGCAGTGTGAAGAGGCGGGGCTTCCGTTTGCGGTGGCGGCGGTTCTTTTGTCCTGACCATCGTGGGAAGATCGATGCATATTTTTGCTTCCTTCGGCATTTGGGTTTAGGAATGTTTGTAAATTTCGGAATGCCGGATCAGTGGAAAGGCCTAGTCTTTTATAAGACAACAACTGCACATAACTGTAGCCATTGATTGAAAACTCTTTTCTTTTAACCTTTATTTAACCTGGTAGGCTGGCCTAAGGACACGGTCTTTTTAAAAACATTTTTTAAAATGTTTTACTAATTTAAAAAAAATTAATGGAAAAATAGAGAGGGAGAATTTGCGAAGAATAGGGAGAAAAAGGAAGAGAAGGTTTTTATTTGTTTATTCTTTTTTTTACCTATTCCAACATTAGCCCTCTGCCCACTCAAACTCAGCCCCACCCCCATTTCCTGGTCGGACGACGCTGGTGTGTAACCCCACTCCGATTACCCTAAACGGGTTCCGCATGGGACTCAGGGCAGTCCCTATTTCTCTTGGCTGCTCCCTTCTTCCTCTCCTCCTTTCAGAAGAAGAAATGTTTGTTTTCCCTCACCCCCCTGCTGTTTGTTTTATATATTATTAAATTTCCTCCCTGACAATAGAAAGCAGGGTTTTTAGGAACTGCGAGTCGATATTTTAAATTTTGCTTAAGGACACTTTTCAAGGGGCCCTTTTAATGGGATGGGGGGGGATGTCCCACTGAATAGCCAGCATATGAGGGGGAGGGGGGATGCGGGTGGAGGGGAGTAAAAAGAATAATTAAAAGTTTAAAAGTTTCCGTAATGCTGAGTGACGGGGTGCGCTGTGCTGTGCTACACTGTGTTGTTAGCGGTGGTGTGCACAGTAGGCTCAACAATGACAGAAAAAGCGTCACTTGAGCAAGGTACTTAACCTCAACTGCTTCATAAGTAGCCAGCTGTAAAACTGGGTTGTGTGTGAAAATGTAGTCTGTAATTTGCTGTGGGTGAGAGTGTCTGCTACACGCCTGAACACCGTGTGACGGTGTGGTGAGGTTGAGTCCGTGTGAGCGTCAGACCTGTGCTGTTTTCAGCGTAAGGCTCACAGACGCCGCACAAAGTGAACGCCTTGCCAGGTATGGAATGCCGTTCATCAGTGCCAGGAGAGACCGGCGCTGTGTAACTCCGCCTATCAATCACTCAGTCCGTCAACCCGTCAGGCAATCAGTTTTTTACGTGAGCTGTATTCTACAGACACGTAAACAAGCTTAACGTCCGAACACGAGACAGGCGTCACGTCCAAACCTGGGACAGGCATTAAGTCCGATCACGAGACCGGCATCGCCTCCAAACCCCGGACACGCGGCAGACGTTCCCACTCCTGTTTATTGTCTGCGCGCGGCGGGTGTGACTCGGGTGGAATTTAAAGAAGCTTATTTTCAGCACACAGACTGGGGCTTTATCATTGAATGTGGGAATCAGATCATTGCTGCTGCTGGTTATTCTCCTGTGTCAGGCATTCAGTGTCAATAATCAGGGCTTTTCCCAAGAACAGAGAGGTTCCACGCTAAGGTTATTATTATTATTATTATTATTATTGTGATTCTGTACGTGTATAGAATAAAAGGTGCTTGCTGGGATTAAAATGGAAGCCCTGGGCTGTGCTGAATATGCCAAACTCGTGTCCTCGTCTAACTGTAGGCACGGCACACTAATTACTTCCTGTGCCTCATATGTGCCAAACCATGTCCTCGGGTCACCGCTAGGCGTGGCACACGCGTGTGCATGTGGGCGCCTGCCTCTTTTCTCGCATTACGCCAATGGGGGCCGGCTGAGGGGGTGTGCCAAGGGCATCCCTCTGAGGTGGGGGGAGGTTGGCTTTTGGAAACGGGGGACTGCGAAACCTCGAAAGAACATCCCTCCTCGCGTGCGCCAGCCGTGACATCATCCCACAGAATTTCAGACCACCTCCGCTGGAATCTGTCCCGTCCGGGGAATGGACGCACGCACGCACGCACGCACGCACGCCACATTGGCCATTTTGCTGCAGACCAGATGGCTATATCCTGCTCTCACCAATTAAATTACCAACAAAGAACCCGAATGAGCAGAGCAGGCTACCAACCTGCTGAAAGGTATCATTATGGCCGCAGAAGGACTCCACTCTTCCTCTCTTTCCTTCTCGTGGCTGGGAACCATGACGGATAGTCTGCATATACCTTTCTTCTGACTTTCACTTTTTCCTTGAAGGGGCCATGTTAGCGGCACAGGGCAGAAAGGAGAGTCCTGTGGCTTGTGTGTGAGTGTGTGAGAGTGGGTGTGCGCCCATGTGTGTATGAGAGTTTGTGTGTGTGCCCATGCGTATGTGTGAGAGTGTGTGTTTGTGTGTGTGTGTACGTACGTATGAGAGTGTGCGTGTGTGTGCGCCCGTGTGTGTCGATGAGTGTGTGTGTATGAGAGTGTGTGTGCACCCGTGTGTGTGTATGAAAGTTTGTGTGTGTGTGCGCCCATGCGTGTGTGTGTATGAGAGAGTTTGTGTGTGTGTGTGTGTGCGCGCCTGTGTGCCTACGAGTGTGTCTGTGTGTATGAGAGAGTGTGTGTGTGTGTGTGTGTGTGTGTGTCTAAGGTGCAGTTCCTTCCTGCTTATCTCTAATTCAGTACAGTCCCACCAGCACCAGTCTCCCAGAATAGAGAAACCACTCCATTCTCATAAAACCAACCTGGCCTCATATGAAACTGTATCACTCTACAGTCACTTTCTCTCCCCCTCTCTCTCTCTTTCCCTCTTTCTGTATTTTTTGTATGATAATAAGTAAAAAAAGATAAATCGAAGGCAGTTTTCTGTTTACTGAGAAGAAACTCAAGAGTCCCCATAGCACGGTGTTTAACAAGCATCGGCGCAGTATATGGAAAAGTCCCTGTGTCAATGTCCCTGTGGAAAAAGGCAGAAGGTATCTCTTTTAAAATACCAGCCAGTCATGATGTTTTTGCCAATTAAATTTTTTCATTGTAGCATTTTATCAGGTCTCATACAATGCAAGTGCTTAAAATTTTAAGTTCATGTCCACATGCGACTAAATAAAACTCTGTGCTCACATCAGACACACCTCTTCCGCATGGCCATTGGCTGAATTTTTCTGATGCAAATGCACGGCGTCTCCAATGTGTTTTGTTGTGAGAGTTTAATTATGTTATGTGTTTTAATCACCACCTGATTAATTATTATTATTATTATTATTATTATTATTATTATTATTACAACTGTTTACTTCAGGGAAGTAATGCCAGATAGCTACACTCTCCAGAGGAAGACATCGCCCATGTTTTCAACTCAATGTCAGAGGAGCAACAACTAACAAAAAGTAAGCAGAGTTCAAAGCGGATTATTTTCTGACTGTGGTCCCGGCAAATAAGCGACCTGTCGAGTGAAGAATAAATAAATTAACAGCAATTCAAAGCATTTCGCCTCCTGTTCGTCAAATGGTACGTAGAAACGTTTTCTGCACAAAGGTACAAACAACAACATGGCTAAATTCTGCGCATAGTCCAAGATAACGTGTGGGCTAACTGTTAATGGCTCTGAATTAACGTTCTGTAGCCTTCAATGAACTCGGCGCATCGCTACTTCTAATTTATATGAAGAAATCAACAACATGGTTTGGTGACAGTCAAGATTTAAATGGGTATATCTCACTTAATATTTGGAGTATAAGGATAATATTGTCATCGGCAGAAAGCTGAGACTATCCTATTTATAACTATTTATAATACTCAAAATGGCATAGCGTCTGCCTGCCCCATCCTCCTTTTTTTAAATCGAATATATGGTCACCCTATATAGGCTACAAAAGAAACTAGATGACTACTCTGATGATAACAACTATAGTAACATAATTTGTATTATAGTGGAACAATAAATTACTTGTAGGCACCGCATTGGAGTCATGTTTGCATTTGTGATGGTACGCTTTTGGGCCAGTTCTGGAATAACATATTTGTGAGGGTAAGCGCGAAAGAGTTAAAAGCAGGGGTCGCCATGCCTAAATTTCAAGTAATTACGGTAAAAAGGCGGCAGTAAAATAATCGTTCATTACAAACAACCGATTAGACCTAAACCACCCACATAAGACAACGTATGTAGGCTATTTGCAGGTGTCATAAGCTACTGTTGGAATTGATTTGTTCTGTCTGGACGCTGCGGTTCAGTAAACATTCTCTTTTGGAGAGGAGTGGAGACGAGCAAACTCCAAGTAGATCAGAGGATATTGTTATTGAGATATTGTTTTTGAGATATTGTTTTTGAGCAAATAAAAAACTTGTGAGAATGCTGTCAATCTGTGCATTCTCTGTGTACAGAAAATGTCAACAGGTCATTAAAATAAGTTCAACTCTCCATATAGGCTAACAAAACAATTAATAAATTAATATTTTATGAACTAAACTAATGTGGTATATAAACAAAAAAAATGCGATGTCCATTTTTATCACAATATATACATTCAGTCAGACAACTCACGATTGAATTTAAGCAATATTTTATTGAGATTTAAGCAATCTTTGCCGTCGGGCTCTGCCTCATCACTCCCTGTTTGCGTAACATATTTTAGTATAAGCCAGCCAAGGTAATAGGGAGTAAACCACTGACCCCCCCACAGGGATCATATGAGACGCAGAGCCCACAGGTGGAATCTGGGGTGCTGGTGGGAGCGCAAAAAACTTCCCTGAAAGGCATAAATGTGGAGATATGCAGAGAAAGCCAAGCATGTTATGTTAGCAACGTAGCACAGAGCAGGCAGCAGCAGCAGCAGCAGGATGATGGCAAATGCGTGAACAGGTAAGATTAGAGATTTAAATAGCCCTCCCATTTTAGACGTAGCATCATGTGAGCTGACGCGATTTGGCGCTTCTCGTGGTCTGCCCGAACTAGCTTTGCAGGCTTCGCATCATTTACATAACCCTACACTTAGACCTGTAATATTTTGTCTTAACGCTTGTATCATGCGTGTGCGTGTGCAATTCAAAGAGTGTCACACTATTGCTTGGTTGTAGACTAGAGGAAATAATGTAGGCTACTTCATAAAAATTTGCTCTACGTCGCCAAAACACACACATCCCACGCACATGCTTCAATGGGAACACGCTTTTATCAAAACAGCCACGTGATTGCTATTTTATCTTGCCACCTCTGCCTTATCCTACCACAGAGATGTTAAACTGAAAAAAACAATTTGGTAAATTATTCTGTGCTAACATACAGGATGTTTTATTGGTTGATGAGTGGATTGTTTAGTATCATATCTTGTCGACTCTGCCTACCCCACGTGTCCTAACGATTAATACATTTATATTTTATGAACTAAATTAATGTGGTATCTAAACAAAAACAATGCGATGTCCATTTGTATCACAATATATAAATCACTGGCTGCATACACTGGGCTAAGCTAGGCTTACCTAGTCTTGTTGAATTAGCATCTCCAGCATAAGTAAATATAAGCTCACCATTATCAACCATAATTCTGTAGTTTTTATTGTTCATAAACATATTAAAGTGTGATCACCACAAAGTTGGGTGCGTCAGCTTTTCTCCATTGTGGAAAATGCAGCTATTAATGCAGCTACTAAAAATCTGTCCTTAGCGACACCCTGGCAACCACAATGTCTCCATTTTGGGACATTTTTTACACTTTTATTTAAGGTAGTGCAGATGCAAGTTATTACAGGAAAAGTGAAAGCTGGTATTGCAGTAAGACCATCCATAATTTAGCTGAGCTGGCAGGTGCCTGCCTGTATGTTTATTAATGCCCCGCTAACCACGCCACATCCCTCAGCCCTGATCTGCAGGCCAGATCTCGGGGTGCCTTGGCTCCGATATGGAATATATTAAGCAATCAGGCAGGCAGCCCCACAGCCTCCTGGGTAATGCGCTGTCCTTCCTGTGCGGGTGAGTCTAGTGCTCCCTTCTCTCTGTGTTTATAAACAGCAGGCCTTTCACTCGCTACTAGACAAATGAAAAAAAAAAAACGAGTGAGTGAGTGAGTGAGAAATCAAGGAAAATCACATCCGTCAGGCAGTGAAGGAAGTAATTATATTTTGTATGCTCCTCTGTTGTTGTATATCTTATTTAAAAGACAACAGGCGTAATTCCCTCACTTATGGGATCCGTTTGGAGGAACACAAGCTGTCCCCACTGTTTACCATGGCAGTGGCTTGTCTTTGGCTGCTGGTAAGTTTAAAAAAAAAAAAAAAAAAACATCCACTTCCTGACATCTGGCCTGCACCTGCCTGGCTTTAAAAAATGTTCTTTGTTTGACAGTGACCTGCTTCATTCTGCATCTACTGGTTTGGAAAAAGGTCACATTTTGAAAAGGAGAGTGGGGGTCCAGCCAGGATGTGCACATAGGAGCAAGTCTCTGAGAGGGAGTCAGAGTGGAGACCTCATTGTAGGTCTATAGGGAGTCAGAGTGGAGACCTCATTGTAGGTCTATGAGAGGGAGTCAGAGTGGAGACCTCATTGTAGGTCTATAGGGAGTCAGAGTGGAGACCTCATTGTAGGTCTATGAGAGGGAGTCAGAGTGGATACCTCATTGTAGGTCTATGAGAGGGAGTCAAAGTGGAGACCTCATTGTAGGTCTATGAGAGGGAGTCAAAGTGAAGACCTCATTGTAGGTCTATGAGAGGGAGTCAAAGTGAAGACCTCATTGTAGGTCTATGAGAGGGAGTCAGAGTGGAGACCTCATTGTAGGTCTATGAGAGGGAGTCAAAGTGAAGACCTCATTGTAGGTCTATGAGAGGGAGTCAAAGTGAAGACCTCATTGTAGGTCTATGAGAGGGAGTCAGAGTGGAGACATCATTGTAGGTCTATGAGAGGGAGTCAAAGTGAAGACCTCATTGTAGGTCTATGAGAGGGAGTCAGAGTGGAGACCTCATTGTAGGTCTATGAGAGGGAGTCAGAGTGGAGACCTCATTGTAGGTCTATGAGAGGGAGTCAAAGTGAAGACCTCATTGTAGGTCTATGAGAAGGAGTCAAAGTGAAGACCTCACTGTAGGTCTAAGAGGGGGAGTCAGAGTGGAGACCTCACTGTAGGTCTATGAGAGGGAGTCAGAGTGGAGACCTCACTGTAGGTCTAAGAGGGGGGGTGACAGTGGCTTGCCACTGGTGAAGCAGTTTTTTCTGGGTGGCTTTTTGTTGCAGCATGCCCAACAGCTCCAAAAACACCTGCAGGTGTAGGAGACACACCTGTTATTTTTGTCTTGGTTTTTTTGGGGGTGGGGGGTAAGATGGATACTCAGATGGTTCTCTGTATTTTAGGCTGGTTATGTCTGCCCTGAGGTGCTGGGCAACAGCAGCTGGCGGGGTTTTTTGTTTTTTTTGCGTTATTGTGTTTTATAATACTCAAATTTATTATGCAACCGCGACATTGAATGTACGCCACAACCTTTTTTTTAACGAAATTCCACACGTGTCTGGTGGCTGAGTCACTTCCGAAGCGAGCGGCGAGAAGAACACCAGGCGCGCCCTGGGCCATGCCACCACCTTCCAGAGCGAGCAGGCCACTTCCTAAAACCACACGCTCATTACAAACGACAGCTTACGCAATACCCCCCACCCCCCCTCTATAAATGGTGCCAAAAGAACAGGCCCGCAGTTTAGCCGAGAACACTGTTGCATTGAGGCCACTGAAGCGCGCGATGGCTGTTTACGCTGAGCCCAGCTTGTCTGCTTGTTCTTTCTTTGCCTGAGGCGCACTGTCAGGCCTCGGAAATTGCCCGAATAAAACTTCAGCCTTCGCAATTTTAAATGCTGTGCGCGACACACACATTCTTAACCTAGCTGGTTTCACTATTCACTTTAATGCATTTTTTTTCTTTTTTAGAGCGAGATAATGAGGGGTTTTGAACGCGTGTTGGCGGTCGTGCTTATTTCTGCTATGCCCTGAAATTAGATAGTTTAATCACGACGTTATACAGCAAGAATAAATACATTTTAATACTTTACAGTAAATGACCCAAATGCAGTAATCTCATGTATATGTGTCTCTGGTATCCTGTAACCCCATCCGCATTGTTTTGTGAATAAAAAAACTTCCGTCCAATCTTACCCTCGTAGAATGGATGTATTTTTAGGTGTTGTTGCGCCCATGAATGCAGGTAAGCCTTGCAGTTTATTCTCTGTGGCGGTATTTGTCTTAACACGCACAGATGATGATGTGTGTCCCTGCCAAGCACTCACATAATTTTATCAGCCCATAGATGACAGGAAGCTTCAGTATTAAACGCTGTACACTAACACATTGTAATGTCACTATTTTGACAGCAATACATATGTGTGTGCCTCTGTGAGTGTGTGTGTGTGTGTGTGAGTGAGTGAGTGAGAGAGAGAGAGAGAGAGAGAGAGAAAATCGGGATCTTATAAAGGTATAGGTGTGTCCTGAATGTGCATTGTGGTGTGTCCTGCCAAGATTATTCTGTGAAATTACACAGGTTGACATTTCAAATATGTTATCCTCGCTGCATTATTGTTCTATACGATACCTAGCCCTTGTGAAACACACCACGTTATGAATTTGCACAACGGATGCTGTCAACTGGCCCACCTGTGTGTCCCACTGTCTGCATATGTCCATATAAGCATGCGTATATTCCTGCACCACTCATAATGACCATCCAGGGTACAGGCGTGAATGGTCCCAAGGCTGCAGCACCATAGTCGGAAGCCAATCAACACCACAAGCCTCCCCCAGCCAGTATCTATTGACAACGAGAAGATTTTGGTTGGTTCACGCAAGGCGGTGGTTGACAGCATGCCGCTAGCTCCATCCATTATGTGGTTTCAGGAAGCCTCACTCTCTCCTTCTCTTTTGGTTTTCCCCCCCTGTTTACCCCGTGCAGATAACCGCGGTGTGCAGGGAGGCCGCCCTCTTGGCCCTGCAGGAGGACATTGGAGCCCAGAGCATCATGGGAAGGCACTTTGAGGGCGCCCTGGAGTTAGTGCAGCCCAGGATTCCAGAGTCCCTTATTCAGTCCTATATCAATTTCCAGCAGAAGAGCGGCCTGCACGTTCTCTGAGGCGGCCTGGCGGAGCTTGTCCACGGCAGAGGGCAGAGCTTCAGAATTGGAACCAACAGAACGCGCCTCACCCTGCGTGCACGCTCTACCTCTGGTTACAGAGACCCCTGTTTCCAAGGGCGCGGAGCTGGCCGAAAGTGGTGCCGCGGAGACTGAAGTTTTCGCCTGGCGTTTGCATCGCTGCAAGGAATCGTACAACGGAACACAGAAGTCAGCGTTTTCTTTTAGACCACACAGGAAAATGCACGTGCAGGAAAAACATGAACAATTAAATAAAACTGAATACTTATCATATAGTTGTTCGTTTATTTTTTTTTGCTTTGAAAAGTTACAAAAAAGTTTTAATTAGACGTCGTGTTGTGAGTAGAAAAACATTTTTAAAAATTGTTTCTTAAAAACATAAGTTCACATTCTGTGTAGAAACATGTCCTCCCGAAATTGATTTCAGTACCATACCTATACTATAGCCTAATAAAATCAATACCTGCAAGCTATATATTAATTTCCGATTTTAATCTTAAATATAGGCTATAGCATACACAAACCTTTGCAGAAGCAGGGTATTGATTTTGGAACGTCAGTAAACCATGAAAGCTGGCGTGGATAAAACCAGATGAAGTCAAGTTGAAAGGCTGCAGTTAGAAACTTTTCCGACGGTGTAATATTCAGATGTTTATTCTTGACCTATATAGGCCTATCCAAACGACCAAAATATAGCCTACTATTTTATGGAAGCATTTAATGCATCTAGTGCAAAACACTTAATTGTAATCAGTACGCTCTGTGAGTCATCTTGAGATTTTATCAATATAGGTTCGCAGTAGGTCTGATTCTTATGTTTGAGTGAATGTTTTGTCCGGCTGGCTTCTCAATCGCTGCATAAACGAAACACTTCCGTTTTTATAAATATTAAGAGGGAATGTGGAATTCTGTGCATTACAGAACATCCATTTTCTTTTATTTACGTTTTTTTAAATGATAAAATCTTCACTTGAGAGTCCTTCCTACAGTATAGCCTACCTAGGGGTTGAGCAGCTGTTAGAGCTATAATAATATATATTTTAAACAAAACAGTCACAAGTAAATCGTAACTGAAATAATCATAATAAACCAACAACACAAATCAAATAGTAGTTATACAACAGAGCAGAAAGCGCACACAAAAATGCCTATAAATGTATATTTTCATATAGGCCTTTAGGCTACAGAAATAGTAATATTTTATACTATATTATAGTCCCCCCAAAACCATTAGCACCTTCGACACAGATTAAAAAGAACATCTTATACCATTATCTATCTATCCTGTATGATAGATAAAATGACAACTCCACGACACCCCCCAAACATGATAAACTCGTGCAATTCGATTGTGTAAGATTCTACTGTTTGATCATTCGGCGGTTAAGATTGCATCCACTGTAAAAAGATACGGGGTAGACGAGTAATAGTTTTTTTCTTTTTCTTTTAAATCTCTTGAAGTCACTAATTGCTGCAATCAATGAACGACTTCCTTCCGCTCCTGTAAACAGCACGGCGCCTGCTGTGCAGTAGCCTACTTTGCAACGCGGTGTTTAGACAATGCATTTCCAAAAGGCGAAAATAAATAAATAGGCCTACATAAACATATTTACATATTTTTTAAACGTAACCAAATATGAAAATGGGGTGGAACTACTGCACTTGTTTCTCGACTCATAAAAAGCTACTCATTTTGCAGACTTGCGTCCGCGGAAGGTTGCCGTAAAGGTCAGCTATCTGCGGACTTTCCATTTGAATAGGATAGATTGACTTTGTATTGAACTTCCTATTCTCATGGGTCCGGATGTAAGGCATCCTCAACACCAATCAAACCAGACAGTCAAGAACTGAGCGGGACATCTTATCTTTTCTTTTTCTCCCTCGCGGGACGCTTTTATTTTAAGGTGGCTCTGTAATGTTTGTCGAAACACGAGACTGAACCCAATCGACTCTTCAAATTTGATCAGTCGTTCTTCCAAGTCGGTTTTCGACAAGCTTTTCTCAAGTTCTCTCAGTTGCGTTATTAGTTCGTTTTACGCGCACTTGCTTGCAAATTCTACGTTAAAGCAGTGATGTAACAAGCGTTTTGTTTGTTTTCCTAAATAATTTAATAATCGGTTGGAGACGTATGCCTAGAAAACTACAGCTGCTTTTGCATCCTATGGAATTCCGTGCTGATATAATTCATGTGTTATTTGCAACAACAAAAAAAGGAAAATAAGTTTCTTGTGTGTTTATTGGAAGCTTGTAAAACGGGTCCACCTTAAAGGCTGCACACATCTCTCCATCGCCCAGCCCCCCACAGCTGCCCAATGAATTAAGAGCGGATGCGATGTATCCTTTTTCAGTGGGGTGAATGACCAATGGGAGTTGGCCAGTCGAACAAACACAGAACTCTACATTCTCATTCATTCAGTGTTAAAGACAGCCTCGCCGAGTGCCGATGAGCGCGCGTCACATTTCAGTGAGTTCTGAGCTTTTGATGGAACATTGCACGCGACGAAATAACTATTCTGCGTTCTCTCCCAAGTGCAATTCCAGCAATCGGATATGTCTTTTTTTTTATTGTCTTGTATCAATTGACATGTAGATTACGTTTTTTCTTCCTTTGAAGTAAACTAAAAACAAGTTTTGTATATTTTTTTGTCGGTTGCTGCTCCTTTTGTGGGGCAAAACAGCGTTGGCTGATTTGACGTCGGCGTCCCGTAACCTCTCCTCTGCATTGGGCGCGTGTTTCTGCAAGCCTTTACTGTGGATTAATTTCCCTTTCTGGAACGCATTGACATGTTTTGTGCGCGTTCAAAAACGAGAAGCTCGAGTTAACGTCCGATCTCTTCGTTGTGGAATTACAGTCATTTTGTAATGTGTGATATGGACCTTAATGCTTTCGGACAAGTTCACTGGATGGGTCCTTCTTGGTATATTGTTTGATGGATTCGACAACATGGATGGTTGCATATAGGTGAGTGTTTCCCCCTTGCGCTGTGTAGATTTGTGCTTTAATTCGGTCTCCTGGTGCCATCTCCATTTGGGGAAAAAAAGTATTCTATTGCTGTTGCACGGCTGTTCGCTTTCACAGTTCACAATTAAGGCTGGATATTATTTTGTATCTTCGGGATAAATAGCCTCGGGATGATTACAACGATTCACGTTGCCGCAAAACGTGGGTAGTTTTCTGAGTTTTACATATCTGTTTAGCCTCCGTGTTTTACGCTACAATATGCGGATTAAAGTCTCGGAGCTTAGTCGCACAACATTTGTTGCTTTCTGCTACTGTTGCCGTCCTTTTGCGTCGCTCAGCGTGAGTCGAGAACACGCCATTTGTGCTTGGCAAGAAAACAGACCGGTCATACTTTAATAGTGGGAGAATTCGCCCTCCTGCGGCAACCAACAAACACCCCTCCCCCAACGGTGCTTGTTTTCATTCATAAGTTTTTCCTTCCGCCCTGCTCGTCTCCGGGATCTGTTTATCAATCACTTCTTCAATTACCTTCACAGAGGGCGCAGCTCTCACATTTTAACCTGGAGTACGACTGTATGTAACCGAATATAGGGGAGAAGAGTAGGCTACTTACTGCATGCTGTATCATCTACGTATTATCTAGAAATACTTGAGTGGAATTGACGTTTTTTCCTACTAAGAGAACAGTTTATTTAGCTTTTATTTATTTTCACTAGTGCAATGGACTTTGTAAACCGTCCCGAGACTATACCCTTTTTTTTTTTAGTTTTCTTTTTACTTAGATCCCATAAATCAAGGTAATAACCTTTTCCCCCCCCCCCCCCCCCCCCCCCGGCCATTTCTCCTCTTGAAAGACTATACTTTTCTGTCGGTGTAGCTCACAAAATTGTGCTTTGGTTCTGTTCCACGACGCACAAGGCGAAATGTTTTGTATTGTGCAATGGCTAAGTATATTGTTTACAATAGGCAGGATTTATTTTCCGAATTGCGTTGTGAAATTAGTTTAATGTCGGTGCGCGATACTTACAACTAGACTATTTATCGAAAGCCAATATGTATAGCCTACGAAACGCAGAAAATGCATCATTATATTTCATGCGTTTCATTATTATTTTGTTCCACACACAAAATTCATCGGTATAATGTATTCCGTTTAATTGTTAGATTCAAAGAGGAAGATCATATAGTCTGCATGGACCGTGTCCTCGTTTCGCCGCTGTGGTGCATTTTAATGTTAACTAGCTATACAAATGTAAATGAGTAAGGGAAGTGTTTGTACTGAAGTTCAGTGTGTGCGTATTGTGGAAGCTTGTTTAAAGTCTTGTTAATAGTCAACTTTCTTGCAGCGTTACTTCGCTTTCCAGGTTTTTTTTTTAATGCAGTTTGAGTCGTTGTGCAATAGCACACATCTTTTATGGAGAACAGTATTCTCGACCTGTAATTTTTAATGCATGTATGTAAAACTTTGCTGCTTACAGTGCAAATTTTAAACTCAATTTACTTCCTCATTTATGCGGATAATGTTTTTGTAGACCTTTAGTATGTTTTTTTTTTTTTTCTCTCTCTGAAATGAGGCTTGTGGGGGTTTCTCATTTGGTGAAATTTGCGATTAGTTCCCAAGCTCAATAGCCTAATCGTTAAGAGCGTATTAAACGTCCTGGATGTGTAGCGTGTGGCTTGTGACAGTAACTCGCGTGCTGTGATGGTCTTATTTCTTCCTCTATTGTAATTGCGGAGAGACAATGCATTAATTTTGGTTTTCCTTGTTGTTTTTATTTTCCATTCCGTTCCTCTTGGTGGTTCCTGGTTCCTGTTTTGGTGGTTCCTGGCACTCGGCAGGATTTCAGATGCATGCCAAGTCCGCGGTGAACGTCGGAAGTGGTGATCGCCCCAGATGGAGCACCAGAGTCAGCGCGGCGGCGGCGGTGCGCTAGCTTCCCTGCAACAGCCCTCGCAGGAGGGCCGGCCCAGGCTGGAGTTCGAGAGGGACCTCCAGCGCGCCGCCGTCCTCTCGCTGGACCAGATCAGGGCCATCCGCTCCTGCAACAACTACACAGAGGGCCCCACAGCTCCCCGGAGGGCAGCCCCTCCAAGGGCCACACCCCGGCCTGACAAGCAGGAGAGAACTCACGAGGTCATCAACATCAACAACAACAACTACGAGCACAGGGCACCAGGGCCCCTGTACTGCCCCAGGGCCCCCGTCCTGAGCCGGTCCACCAGCACAGGGAGCGCGGCCAGCTCGGGGAGCAACAGCAGCGTATCCTCTGAGCACGGCCTCCTGGGCCGGCCCCAGCCCGCCTGCATAAGTTCCCCACACCGGCCAGAACGCGCCGTCCGGACGCAGCCCAAAGCCCGGGCTCTGCCCCCACCAGAGGAGGTGCTGAAGCCCCCTGCTGCATGGGAGGAGGAGGACGGTGCCTCTGGCCACCGGTTTGTGTGCGAGCAGTGCGGGAGGTGCAAGTGTGCAGAGTGCACGGCGCCCAGGACGCTCCCCTCCTGCCTGGCCTGCGGGGGGCAGTGTCTGTGCTCCGCTGAGAGCCTGCTGGAGCACGGCACGTGCATGTGCCTGGTCAAGGGCCTTTTTTACCACTGCTCCAATGACGACGAGGGAGACTCCTGCGCCGACAGCCCCTGCTCCCTGTCGCGCTCTCACTGCTGCTCGCGCTTCCTGTGCATGGGATTAATGTCGACCCTCTTCCCCTGTTTACTGTGCTACCCGCCCGCCAAGGGCTGTGTGAAGGCCTGCCAGCGCTGCTACGACCGGGTCACCCGGCCCGGCTGCCGCTGCAAGAACTCCAACACTGTCTACTGCAAGCTGGAGAACTGGTCACCCCCAAGGGCGCCGGGGAAGCCATCTTGATTCTCCCTATTTGCAAACTGGAGAACTGGTCACCCACGAAGGCCCAGAGAAGCCTTTCCGACTCTCTGTGCAGGAGAAGGAAAGGGGAGGATTAGCTTGTGTGGTTATGATGATAATGATGATGATGATAATAATAATAATTATTGATGTTTATCAAAATGTATAAGCACCTCCCACCCCAAATACTTACCCCCACTCCCTACTTTCTCCACTGAGAAACCCTTTTTGGCCCAAACATGGAGTTTGAAACCCCCCCACTCCCCTTCTTCAAGTTTTGCAACAGGACCCCTCTACAAACCAGTGTTTGCCTTGCCGTGTCGTCCTCAGACACTCATTAACACTCTTGACTCCTTGTAAAGAATTTCTTTCAGCTACGAAGTTGTCTGGTTTCCAACTTCATGTGAGAGTAAATCTGTGAAGGACTATCTGGAAAATGTCACTTACCAGATATCCATAGCAACCAAGGTTGATTTTTGTTTTTTGTTTTTCAGATATTTTTTTTTCCTCCCACTTTCTCTCTCTCCCCACCCACTTTAAACTCATCACTGGCTTTAAACTCATCACATTAAAGCCAGGATGAATTCATGTTCTCGTGCTCTAGTGGCATTTTTGGAAGCTCATTTATATTTTTAAATGTTATTTCCCCCTCTCCCACTCCCAACGTCTTCATTCCCTCTGAGGCATTTCTTTTTGTTGTAAATTTTATGTATAAATTTTAAAGATGAAAATCTGGCTATTTTTTAAAGAAAAATGTCTGTCAAAACATTTTTGTTGTAAAGAATATTTATTATGTGAAGCGCTATTATTTTATGATATTTATTGCAAAAGACAGTCTTGAAAATTTACTCATGTCTGAATATAACAAAATATCAATACTTACTAAAGGGTGGCACAAAAGAAAAACTATGTTAACTATAATGCAGAAAATATATTAATTAATGAAAAATACAGCCTTTGTGTCTTGACTTTTTTTTTGGTTTCCATAAGCCATGTTTCCCTTGAAGCATCTTACCGTGGTCTCAAATATCAGAAATATTTAACCATTTAAGGTGTAATATCATATATATGTGATTAGAATGTTATTGATGTAACAATCACTACTGGTAATTGAAAGACATGGTGTTCTACAACACTGACTTAGTTTTTTTTCAAAATTCTACTCTTCAAAGGGTTAAGATTGCCTCAATTATTTCACATGGTAGGTGTCCAGACTCAAGATGGTGGTGTAAGAATTCTCTGTAATAAATGACTTGGCGCTAGATTAACTGAGTATGAAGCAGCTTCTGATGGCCAGCGGTGAGGACTACAGTGTAGTAGCTGCTATGTTCTCAGTCAGACTGTATTGATGTAGTCCTGGCCAGTAACAGACAACACACCTGTAACAGGACCTCCCTGCAACTTTATATTCTTTATTTAGCCAAAGTTTTTTGTTTTTTTCCCCCCCCCAAAGGAATTTGCGGTCGAGCGTAAAACGTTTCTGAAGGAGGAACGGAAGTTCGCTTAGCATTGACCGAACTTCTGACGGACGCCTAAACCAACACCCTCTAAAAGTCGACGCGAGCACTGGAGAAAAGCGGCTCAGACATCTCTATGGGTTTCCTGGCATTATTTAGGGAGTTTTCGGTTGTCAACACCCAACACTAAAACTCGGTCCCAGTTTGAATGGCTGTAAGAAATGAGGGCTGCTCTATCAGCCAGTGGACACCTGTTCAAAGATAATAAACCGTTAGCGGAGCTGGGTTTTTATGGCGTAGCTTTAGTGGAGCAGGAAATGACGGGGACGGAACCGTTCCGTTTGGTTGCGTTTCTTTCCGAGGGATTTTGTCAATTGCAGGAGAAGTTCGGTGATGGCGGGGCTGCACTTGTCCGTCCCTGACTACATCTGACAGATGCCTCCTATGGTTTTGACCGAGAACAGAGCGGCACAGCCCTCCGTACATACCACAGGTTTTTTTTTGTCTTTGAAAACCCAGAGTGAGTAATTAACCACAAGGTATTTTTAGATTTGCTATGGTTGTGCCCTCAGGCCTGTGTAACAGGGGTTGCTGTTTCTTGGATTGTGCGCTTGTGGTATTTTGTGTAATTGCTGCTCAGGTTTCTTAAGGTAAACATAAATACAAAGGGGTGGAATAGCATTTCACACCCACCCCCCACCCCTGTTTTTCCCCCTCTTTTCCTTAATAAGCAGCTCTGAGATATTGGAAACAAGAGCACTGCAGAACGTTGTGATTGTTTCACACATTGACTAATAATGTCACGGCTCTAATGGTGTCATGATGTTTGAATGACTATCAGGTGTACCTGGGCGTTATTGCGTGCCATTCTGCCGCAGTGACAAGTACCAGGTGTTTGTGTGCGAGCGCGTGTGTGTGTCTGTGAGCGCATGCATGTGTGTGTGCCCGTGTGTGTGGTTGTGTAATTTTGTGAGGGTCAGCAGTCTGCAGTAACAGAACCTCCCCTAAATGGGCCTTTCTTGAATTATTCTTCTCCTTTTCTTTCTCTTCCTCTCCCCCTCCTCCTTCTCCCTCTCCCTCCTCTCTCAGGGAGGAATGTACCTTTTGTTACTATGAATAGTTTAGCGCAGATTAGCGGTTTGCCAATTTCCTGTTGCCTTTCAAGGCTGCCATTCGAGACCCGTTTGCCTCTGGCCCCTGGACAATCGCAGACAATGAGGGGCTGTTCAGGTTTCACAGCAGAGCCCTGGAATGGAGGGGAAAAGGCTGGGGTGAAATGTTACTGCTGATTAACAGTAGGTAATGTTTACTGGGAATCTGAAAGGTTGGTGAAGGGTAACGAAGGGCGTACTGTATGCAGGTTCTGATTTGCCAGAATTGCAAAAGTTTTTTTTCAAATAATTGTTCTGTTTGTACATTTTTAACTCTTGTGTTGCTCAATTTTTTCCATCTGTGAAGCACACTTTGACCCAAAATATTTTGGTAGCTGAAGGTTTATATTTGGCCAAACTACATCATGTAAGGTATTTATTTTCCTCTCCAGTCTTGAGTGTACTGTCGGGCCGCTCGGGTTTAGACCTGTCAGCACGTAGTTTCCGCTCTCAGTAGATTGCTTACGTTTTCAGCCGTTTCCACAACAGAGGTAGGCGCGCGGCTCCCTCCTTCGCACTAGTTATCGGGTTAAATTTAGCAACATACCAAAAACCCGCACCCGCAGAGGGCATTTCGGGGGCAAGTGGAATGACTCCCTTCACTCCTACGTGACGCCGGTCTGTCCGTGTGCCCAAAGTTTTTTTTTTGTTTTTTTTAAACATCGGTTATTACGCAGGGAGGCATGCGGAACCTCTGTTTCGTGCACCCACGGGCCGCGTGCGCGTGAAAGCGATAGACGGACTGCTTTCAGGAAACACTTGGGGGATTCCTGACTAATTTGAGAATCGACTTAAACTCTTCCTATCCTAAATGCGCTTTAGTAAAAAAATGTAAATAAAAATACAGTTTTTATCAGTAGGCTAGACTGGAGGAGACCGGGTCAATGATGATAATAATAATAACAAGCAATAGAGATATTTGCTATGAAGTATACACAAGGTATTTTTTTAAAGGATTTTTGATACCATATTTGGTAGGGACATATTATGAATTAACAAGGGATGTGCACTTAACTTATTTGTAATTTTAAAAAATTTTGTTTTAAGAATGTTACAATGGTTAATCTGTTCTCAGGAAAGTTCTTTGTGAAATATTGGTATGCATAACCTATGGGATATGTCGTATGCTCCAAACCTGTCTGAAAGCATTTATACTTCATACAATACTCAAAACAGAATTTGAAGATCTGTTCATTGTCAAAAAGGTAAGCCTATGACTTTTAAATGGGTATTTATGAGACTGCAGTACCTTTATCTTCCAGATGTAAGTGGTCTTCTATATTACATCACATTCACTTGGCCAATGCTTTTATCCAAAGCACATACAATATAATGCATACAATTTATACAGTAAGTGCATACCGGTCATTGAAACAGTTACAAACACGACCGATAAGTACAGTTCTATCTCAACGCAGCTATCCATAGAACTAGTTTAGCATAATCCGACTGGGACTAGGGTAAACTAACATGGTTCCTTTGGATAGCATTGTATTAGACAACCCCCAGACACTCACTGTAGAAGTTTCCGTTTTCTCCGATTATTTTCATGAAATGTGATTGGTTCTAGCAAGCTATAACATTTTTCTACCAGTGTTATGTTAATAGTCAGCGGCTGAGTTGGCTTGAATCATTTGGATCACTTGAATCCAATTGGAGCTGCACCTGCACAAGATCATGTTTTGCAGAGAAATAACTGACCAATAGCGTTATTAGCGAGGCACTTCCCCGGAATTATGGGAGGACAGAGTGTGGGTGCTTGCTGCCTGTGGGGTGGGGTGGGGCGGTGGGGGGGTCAACATGTTCGGTTGACGTTCACAGCAATTAGATGAATAACTGCACTAGTTACAGTGTTTATTCTGTGATTTATGCAGTGAATTGATTGGGCTCTATGTTAATGTAGTACAGCACAGTCGGTTTGCCAGTAGTGCATCAGCTGTTGTGACTGGCGTCACTTTCTGAGACTTGAAAAGTGGTCATTGGCTCCATAGGACAAGTGCCTATTGTAGAATGGCCTAACATGCTTTTCAGAAGTGCAGTTTGGCGTGCAGGGAGATTACAGGCAAATCTTCCATGGCTAGATATTCTCTGTTACATTTACTTTTAGATTTAACTCTGTTCGGACACATATTTGACTGTGTTAACAAGGGGTGAGACTCCTTTCTACCTGATTGTTAATTAATTTATGAATATCACTGACTGGCCAGAGATCCCACTCACCTGGTGTCCCAGGTCTAAACCAGGGACTAGTTTAAAAGAGAAGAAACACAAGCAGCATCATTATGGCCTAGAGGCCCAGGTATATCTGTTCAAGGGCCATTGTTTGTGTGGCGTGTTGCTTATTGTTACATTATTCTGGCCTCATTTCTCATTTTCTAAATAGTCCAATGCCGCTTCAGTCCTGTATCAGGACCGCATATAAATGTGCTGTGTGTGGCCTTAGCCCACCACAATGGCTCATTAATTAAGTAAGGGCTGAAGATGGCATGATATCCCAAAAATGTATCCGCCCTCGCTGTGCACCCCTGATTTGGAGGGACCCATCCCGGACTGAAGAATGGAAAAATTCAGCACAGAATTTTAATTTATGATTTGATTCCAAATTGGCCCCAAAGCCCCCTCCCAGCTTGTGATAAAAAAAAAGAAACTATATTTTAAAAAATGATGTGATGTCCCCTACAGAGAATTAGCCAGCAGATCGTGCTCTGGTGAGATCATGGCCTCAGTTTTACTCCTTGGCCCCAGGTGTGTGTGGGGGGGGTTCCGGGTTCAGAGTGAGGCCCTGTTAAACGCCCCCCCCCCCCACAGACACACACACACACTCACACACTCCACACTCCTTCACCTCCTTCCTGTGATATCTAAACCAGGAAAAAGCATTCACCATAAAACTTAAAGATGTCAAAAATATAATGGGCTGAAATTCATTCCAGGGAAGCAGCAGCCCTTATCTGTGTGTGTGTGGGGGGGGGGATTCTTTTCAAACCCCCCCCCCCTTTCAAGATTAGGCCACGCAATCCTGCCAGATGGTTCTCGTCTGCTGACTTTTTTCAATTCACTTCCTCCCACACAGACAGAAACCCAGCCCTCTACCCCCATCTCCCCTCCCCCCACACACAGACAGACACCCAGCCCTGTACCCTCATCCCTCCCCCTCCCTCACAGCCTCACAGACAGAAACTCCAGCCCCCCCCCCCCCCCCCGCTCGAAATAATCTTTTATTGGCCAGTTGTTAGGAAGTGACCTTTTGGCCTTGATTAGGTAGGGCCAAGTCCCCATCACTGGGCCTGGAACCAGACCATGTGTCAGTCCCGTATTAAAACAGGAAGAACAAAAGGGGGCTTTGGAGACTTTGGGGTGTCCTGCTCTGTGCCTGCTCTGAGGGCTGAGGGGGCGAGGAGGCGGGGAGGCGGGGAGGCGGGGGTGGGGAGGGGGTCATGTTAGAGGCAGACCCCTGGCCTGAGGGTCACCTCTGCTCCGCTCCCTCTTGTCCTGGCCATTACAATGGGGTGGGTGCACAGGTGATTTGGGGGGGTGCAGCTGTAAAGTTGGCCTTAAGCTGGTCCTCACTTTTCTACAGGTGAGATCAGTGTTGCCTTTGACCATCCTATGGAAACTTCTCATTGGCTTCTGAAGTATCGCATTTGAGCCAAGAGTGTGTGTGTGTGTGTGGGTGGGGGGGGGGCTTCATCATCACCGTCACCATTATCATCATCATCATCGTCACGATGAGGCTCGGGGTCGATTCCATTTCAGTTCAGCATTTTCAAGAAGTGAATTGAAATTCTAATAATGATTTGAGGTTTTTTTCATTTAGGGGCCATGTAAAGGATGTTAATTTCAAGCCGATATTTACAAGTATACTGTATGTGGGGGGAAACGCACTGAAGATATTAATAGCCCATTTTACGTTATATCATTGCTGAAAAGCGAAACTCCCCTTTCTTGTGGTGTTAAGGCACTGAGCAGCTCTCCAGTTATCCAGCTCTAACTTCACCATGGCCTTCAGCCCCTCTTCAAAAGGCTTCCTTCAGCTACGTATATTAAAAAAACTGATTTATTTAATATTTCAAACCTTTCCAAGCCTCAACCACATCTAAAATATTTCATATTCTAACTTGACAGGGAATTTTCTACTTAGCTTTTTCAGTAGAATCTGTGCTCTAAAGGCCAATAGAAAATCTCCATCCTAGATTGCTACAGGTAAAGGATTTTTGTTATGCATGCACACACACACACACACACACACTCGCGCATATAAGGATGCCCTGAAAATAGTTCTGAGACTGCGGACGCTTTGATAAAAACAGTAGAAGTGAATGACCTCCTGGCTGTGTTGTGGCCAGTGAAAGCCTTTGTTCCTCTGTTCTTATGGTCCTGTAAACAGCACAAAGGGGTTTCAGGTTACGGCTGGTGAACTGGGAGAGGAGTCCTGAATATGTGAGAATAGACCGTCTGATTACAGCCGATGAGAGAATACGCTGAAACCATGCTTTCCTACCAGTCTTCATTAACATCGACAAGCCTTATTCACACACACACACACACACACACACACACACACGCACACACGCACACACACATACACACACACGCACACACACACAGACACACAGACACACACACATACACACACACACACACACACACACAGGGTTACACAAGGCCATTAGGTTGAGTTTATCCATGGCTTTCTGGGCGCTATTATTATGATTATCAGAGATGTGATATAACAAAGGTTTGTTTTTTGTGGGTGGGTTATTGGTTTTTTTGTTGACCGAATGGATTTGAAACACCAATAAGCAAATTTGCCTGGCCTCACACTCCCATGTCCTGGCAAAACTAATAGAGGAATTTTATTATCATCCAGCATGGAGACCACTAATGTGTTCATATTACACTCAGGGCTAATGGGTGAAATTTCTGGGCCCTGGACAAAATTATATTATTCCCTGGGTACAGGACAAAATTATATTATTATATAATTCCCTGGGCCCAGTACAAAATTATATTATTATATTATTCCCTGGGCCCAGGACAAAATTGTACTATTAATTTATTCCCCAGGCCCAGGACAAAATTATACTATTATATGAATCCCCAGGCCCGGGACACAATTATATTATTATATTATTCCCTGGGCCCAGGACAAAATTATAATATTATATTATTCCCCGGGCCCAGGACAAAATTATATTATTATATAAAAAAACTGGGTCCGGGACAAGGTACCTGGCTTTCCCCCCTGACAGCCCTGATCAGACTAATCAGACACTGGTCTAGTGCATGTATATACCAAACGGAATTCAGACCATGTCAGAGCTCTAGAGCCCTGGTATTCAAATCACGGACCTCGAGGTTCAAGAACGACTGGTTCCACCCTCCCTTTACCTGGGTGTCAGGTGTGAAGACAGTCTGGCCAATCAGAAACACTAATTGTTCAGTTAATTACCTGGGAGGAAAAAACCAGGGCTGGATTTGAATTTGAGGTCCATATTTGAATATCCACACTCGAGAGTCACCCAGGGAGGGGAGGTTTCAGTCTGCCGGGATGAAGGCGTCTCATCGTGCACCAGCGAGCACAGCTGGCCGATCGGGTACCTGCGAGTCTGCTCACCCACACATGCGACGTCTTCCCCCGACTCTTGTCAGCGCAAACCTGGACTTGCGGTGAAGTGCGGCGTCATAGAGGAGAGCACATGCTTTTTTTGCACTCTCTCAAATTGACAGCAGAGGCTCACGTGCCTTGCGACGCGAGCATGATTGGACATTCCAATTGAAACACTTTTATTACACCTTCCTCACCTGATCAGCAGCAGGGTTCTCTGGATCTGAGAGGCCTGCACCCCCACACCACCCCTCAAAACTCTTTGCCCGGAACAGTGCTTGGGTCTGCTGTGAAGCTTATTCCCTTGTCTTTGAAGCCTAGAGGGGTCTGGGGGATGAAAGGAGACGCTCAGAGGCGACTTATCTGCTGTTGATTTGGAGCTCATGCTAAAGCTAAATGCTACAGAACTGCTTGAGGGAATTACAGGGGGAGTCATTCTGACCTTTTATCTGGCTGCTTTAAAAAAAAGAATTTGCTTATTTATTAAAGCCTTTTTAAGCATATCTTCTGCAGCTCAGTCCTTTTCTGAATCTTTATTTTTAAATTACTAATTGCATAGTTAATATATGCATACTAAACTAAAAATAATGTAACATTTTAAAATGAAATGAAATGTCCTTCTTTTAATCCTGTGTTTTTAGAATGTTTTTTTTGTTGCAGGGTTAGTTTGCAGTTCATGCAGAACAAGGAGATCTGTAGCAACAAGTTGGGGTTGAAAAGGAAAGGATGCAAAACGTCTGTGCACTAAAAGTGTCTGTGAGTCTAAGGGTTAAAATGTTTTAAAGTATAAGGATTTTAATCATATTAATTTCAAGTTAATAATTTAATTGTATACATCAGAATAGTGTCAGCCAAGTGATTTTGGGGCAGTGCTCATGTGATTAATAGGAAGTGGGCAAGCTGGGTGAGGCTTAAGATCACATGATGACATAAAGGACAGCATGGAAGACACGTATAACACAGCTTTATGTTTTTTCTCCTGGATTCATGGTTTTACAGGTGTCAGTTGTCCAGTAGTTTTGTTTTAGTTTTACAGCACTGCCGTATTATGGATAGGGAACTGGGCTGGTAACGGAAAGGTTTTGCGTTTGATTCCCAGTTGGGGGGCTGCCAATGTCCCCCTGATGCAGATATTTAACCTGAACAGCTTCAGTAAGTATCCAGCTGTATAAATAGATTATATCCCTTAAAAAAAAAAGAAGTTTATTAAAGTATGCCTCAAGTATACTTTTTCTGAACTAAATCCCAGTTAGTGTACTTAAAGTGCACTTTACCTTTACTTTCCAGAAGTAAACTTAGTTCACAGTTTCAAGTATGCACGTTTAAAAGTAGTTAAATGATATTAGTATAGTTCCAGGAAATACTTTATGTATACTTAAAATGGGCCAATTTAGTTTTATAAAATATTTTCAAATATACTGTAAAAATAACCTTGATGTACTTAACTATACTTTTAAAAAGTTAAAATTGTATTTACTACTTTTTTATAAGGGATGTAAAAATGTAATAAAGTCGCTGTGGTCAGAACACAAGTGATGCAACACTTCCTGATCAACTTTGCCAAAGGACCAAATAAATAGACTGAAATATTTAATTACATATTCCAAAGGGAGCCTGTGCTCATAAGGACAGGGATTTAGCCATGTTATCAGGGTGTAATGCCTGCTGTTTTCACTCTAAGACATTGTGATTTGCTAATATTCTGAGGAGCTCTGATCCAATGTCTTCTGTCTGTGTGTGTGCACGTGCGTGTGTGTTTCCTTTTTTATTGTCAAGTTCCAGAGTCGATCATGGTTTATGCATTCTCTAATATATAATCTCTTGTTCGGTCACCGCTTCACTAAATAATAATTTTTTCAATTTACAACTCAGCTGGTGTCCAGAATAGAGTTACAATTGATAAACCAGATTGGGGGGTCAGAGGCTGGGGAGAGGATGGAGGAATCAGCCCTAACCTGGCCACCCCTTCTGACTGTAGCTCTTATTAAAAAATATGTTTCCACAGCAACCGTGGCTCACTCTGGCTAGCCAAAGGCCATTTCCTCCTGTCAATTAAAGCTGGGCCATGGGGAGTCAGTAGGGGTTTTAAGGGACTTACACAGCTTTTTTGGTTTTAACCCCCCCCCCCCCCCTTTAGTAACAACTGACACTCTGCTGTCCCTATATTACTGCAGTGATACAGAAGATCCAAAGGTAAAAACCTGTTTGGCGGATTTCCGTTTGGGAAGTGTGGTGGGGTGATAGTGGTCGGAGGGGAAGGGGCATTACATGTTTAGTTTATAGTACAGTGAATTTTAAAATAAAATATAGAAAAAAACTGCATCAGGTCTATGGCATCCACTTCAAATCGCACACCATTTTTTATCATTCAGACATCAACTGCAGTCAGAAAAACAGAGAAAGGGAGAGAAAGCAAGAAAGAGAGAGCATAAAAAAAGGAAACCAGCTGCACAAAAATGCCTTTTCTTTACAACATTCCTGCCATGCGTGCCAACAATGAGTCAAAGTCTTTGCTTCAATCAAATGCTCCATTTCCTTTAACAGGAATATCAGAAAGAACATCATCTTGCGTGGTGGTCTTTCGAACAGTAGAAGAAAATAATGGCTTGTGTGTTTGTGTGTCTCGTGCAGCCCCACCCACAGTGTCACACTCTATGCCACTTTGTGGTGAAACAAAACACACAAGGAATGGATTCCACTCAGGGTTTCACTACCCAACCAATCCTCATCTCTGCTGCTAGACAGTTATGATTAGCCAAACCTGCTGTTGTGCTGGATTCTCATTGGCTGTAGCAGGGTCACAGGTATAACTTCCCTGCACCTATGGCAAGTCAGTATAATTGCAGCTTATAACTCGGATGGAGAACTCGGAAAGGGGTTGCCAAGCCAACAGGTTGGTGAACTGATTCACCTGTTGCTCATTATTCGTAGCAAACCCAGAGAGCTTGTGTTGGGTCCTTGGTGAACAGAATGTTTTTTTCTGATGTGTGTAGCCTAACTGTCAACGCCTCTGTTCTTGCTGTGAGGTTTTATTAGGTCAACAGTGATATTTTCATTATGTGCACCTTAATCAACTAGCGCTAAAAGAACATCCGAGCATGGTGATATTTAATGACTAAAACAGTGAATTCAGCCCATCCAAGGTCACCATTTTGCCTATAGAAGTTCAAGTCACTCAGAAAACTTGCACTTAGAGAACTATATGGTGTGCAGATATTTATTTTTACTCAGTACCTCATCCATTAAATCAGATGATTATACATTCAACTCATCTCGCTTGGTGTCTTTTATCTGAATTGGTTGCTAATTTGAAGGTAAAAAGAAAAAGCCTGCTGACCCTGCAGCTCTCCAAGGGCTAGAGTTGCACAGAGTGCATGGTGCCAGCATTGTCATCCCAAAACATTCTGCTTGTTCATTTATTTGATCAAATTAAACAGTAATCGCGTGAAGTAAAAACTTCCTAGCATCGGTGCAAAGTTAAGCTTCAAACAATATCCAGTGTCCTATACATTTTTCTTTAGGCGACATATTTCAACTCGAAGAAGCTTCTGTAGTCGCTGTTTAAATTATATAAAACCTCAATCAAATCCACCCCTAGTCTCCGTTCACTGAGATTAAAGGGAGAACTTGAAATCTTGATAACACTGATGCCTAATGGCAGTTTATCTGAAGTGAAACTAGTGGGGAAAAATACTGTTGCATGAACAAAAAATATGACCAGCACATGTTGTGTATATTTCTTTGAAGGAATACATTTCAGGTTGAGCTATTACATCTTTCTTTGGCCAAAATGCTCTCATTTCCTAACCGTAGAAGGAGAAATAGTGTGTTCAGCACGCCTTTTGGCAATCAGCAGTCAGCCTTGCAATAACCTGTGGAAAAGCTGGTATACCAATATTTTACTGTCACACTGTTGTAAGCTGCAGTAAATCATAATTACATCTTGTGTGCAATATATATTAAAAAAAACTGTTCAGAAAGTATTTGTTTGCTCCCTTGAAAAAGCCTCTAATTAATATATAAATAATATTCACTTGGAGCACGCATTTGGCTTCTTTTTAGTTAATGAGGAACATTTATGAAGCCCATTTTTAAATGAAAACTGATTACCTTGCAAGAGAATATTAGTTAAAGCATGAAATGTGAAAGAGAACTGTTCATGCAAGAACATACAGTATCACTTATAGTAGCCACATATCCCAGTGAGCAAAATCCAGATGTCTAGATTTCTAGCAAAATCTAGATGTCTACAGGGGAGTAAATATAGGTTGACAGAGGTTTTGACATGTTTTGACATAAACAGACTGGTTTAACCCCAATATAGCTGAGGTGTTACCTGGATGTAGCCTGGCTACATCCTAGTCAGCTAGAAAACTTTCCCTTTTCAACTAGATTTTCCTGGGTTTCCACGCCTAGAAGAAGAAACAAGGACAGCACAAACAGTTGGTACTTTTAAATTGAGAATTAAAACACACAAGAATTAAGCCTTTAATGGTAAATTTGCATTTGACCTTTCATGTGAGTTTGCTTTAATCTTTGTTCTAGACCGTTTATTTTTCACTTTTTTATTCTTCTTATTTACTGTCACTATTGTCACGTATGTTTTATTGATATTGAGTTTATGACCTGTCTTTTATTATCTTGCTATTGTGTGTGAAATGTATTGCATTGCAACTTCTGTATGAACTAAGTCCTATACAAATATGATGTTTCATTTGTTTAATATGTTGGACAGAATACTACAGTCTGTCTCACAGCACAACCCCTGAGGGTCTGTCCTATGATGTTAAGAACTGTGTGCTTGGTACCAGCCTGGCGAGACACACTTTTAAATGACCAGTGGGCTGGGGGCAATGTGCTGGTGGGAGTTGAAAAGTTTAGAACACTGTAGGTGCTGTTGTGGACAGTTTTTCCTCATCTGCATTTGAATGTAAAACCTGCTTGTTGACTTGGTGCTCAGCGACTACAGCTGCAACACCCCCTCCCTCACTCCCAACCTACCATCCCCCCCCCCCCCACTCCCTCACTCCCAACCTAGCAGCCCCCCCCCCCCCCCCCCCCACACACACGTCTTTGTTTTGTTTTTTTCTCAACTGAAGTTCAGTCCACTTAGTACTTGGTGTGTGTGTGTGCATGGAGGGGTCTCAACTGGGGGAGGGGGAGAGAGAGCTGTGTGTGTGTGTGTGTGTGGGGTTTGGGTAAGGAGGAAAGGGGGAGCAGGGGGTAGGGGGGGGGGGGGGGGGCAGTGGGACCCATTCAGTTTGTGAAGCCAGGCAGAACACTCAACAGGAAGGAAGGAAGAAGCGGATCTCTTTGGCACTATTGTCATGGTGACAGGGCCTCAGTAGCCAAAATGACTGCTATAGGGTGCACTCTGCCGTCCTCCAGAGGGAGGAGGGGAGGGGGGGTCTGAATGAGGATTTATGCTAATAACCACCTTTTATTATGATCATTATTTTATATTTGTAAGGCATTTAGCATAGGCTCTAATCCAGAGTGATTTCAACAGTTTTTTTTAATCACATAAAATCAATTTGTACAGCTGGATATATACTGAAAGAATTCTGTTTAAATACTGTTAACTCAAAAACCACACCAGTGCGCCACTTGGGAATTAATCCTACACAGCAAAAATGGTGGTATACATTTAACACGCTAGGGCAGAGGTGGGCAACTCCAGTCCTGGGGGGCCGGTGTGTATGCAGGTTTTTGCTGCCACCAGTTACCCTGGCTCAATAAGCTAATTAGTGACACCAACATCGATTTACTCGTAAATTAGACCACGATAAAACGCAACAATACATGCATACAGGCACAGGAACATTCATCAGCTTCTGTTCATATCGCGGAATGTAGTTAAAATATCAGATTATGTAAATGATTTGGCTAATTCAATAATTTGTAACTGGCGGAAGCAAAAACCTGCATACACACTGGCCCCCTAGGACTGGTGTTGCCCACCCCAACGCTAGGGTTTTTGCTGTGTACAGTTTACAGTTGAGCCCAGTTCACTAACCATTAAAATACACTACACTATGATCCCATTATTGCTTCAATTTTTTTAACTGAAGGAATTCACTTAGCCATGGTGCTATGACTTTATTTGCTAAGACTAAGGTAATTTGGGTGATCCAAAGGTCCTTGACTAGGAGTCTGTAAAAAGAGCTGTTCCGGGTTTTACTCAGTGCAGTTATCCAGCAAACTCTCAGTAATTCTGCTTTGTAATACAGGCCCCTGGGCCCGCAGCAGGCACACCAATCTGGGACTAGGATTTGAACCTGCAAACTTTTAGTCATGGCCTGTCCTTCCTACAAACTCAGCACTGCTTTGAATAGGGCCTCTGATTGCAAGGGAGGCTCCAACTGGTGTCCCAAATGCATGAATCATCTGCTGGTAAATTAAGCATCTTTGTTTGTAAGAAAACCTTTTGATTTGATTTCTTATTGATCATTTGTAGGCTACAGACAAGCTTGCAAATTATAGGTGGGTGGAAGCCTGGAAGCGGAAATATATCAGGAGAGATCGCAATGGCACCAAACGAGACCGGGGTTGTGTCCCAATCAGAACCCTATCTACTGCGCCCTGTGTACTAGCATACTGTATCTAGTTATTACTGCATAGCCTGCTGTTTAGTGACATGCAGTATACAAAAAATATCCTCCTTACTATTATCAGCGAAAACCCGGAAATAAGTATCATCCTGGGATATTACGAACACTCAATTTTCAGAATTATCTCGTACTTAACAGCTTTTTATAAAAGTATACTCAACTGGCATACTCAATAGTAGGCAAGCGCGCTGATTCGGGCACGGTCCGGTTTTGTCTGTTTATTCAATAAGGCATTAAATTACTTTTCAAGTGTTTCAGTGTGCATTTGCTGTTTCTGAATGTGAACTAAAGGCTAGCATTAGGCTACTTGTAGGTTGGCAATTAACGTTTGTTCGTTGGCAGTTATCTTATAGCCTACATTGCTGCAACGTGCTCCAGGTGCACAACCGAATGAAGTAGAAAAAGCTCCAAGATGTGATGTGAATAATGTAGGCTACATTGAATATGTCTATATTTATTTCGTCAGCATAGTAAGCGCGTCTATACGGTTACATTTGGCTAGAATAGCAAGAGGTTAGCTTGCTACCTTGTAACCAAAGAAAATGTTGCTAATCCGTTTGCTGTTTGTTGTATAGGCTAATAAGTAATTTCCCTTTCAGCTACAGTGCCGTAGCCATTGTCAATATGTTGTGCTTAGGCTAACCATGTTTTAACCTGTTAAATGAATGTGTTGAAACAGTGATTTTAAAGGCAGACCTACACATTTAAAAAGTTAGAGGTAAGTTAACTTTTCAAAGTCAGTGGTGGTGGCCTGTGTATCAGTTTCGCGCAGCTAATTCTCGAGGAGAACCGTGACGTAGACGTGATGGTGCCACTGCCACAGAAAGCGCATGCACTAACCACTCACATTGAGGTTGTGTTCTTTTTGTGTTCTTAGCTGTTAAACATACATTTTAAATTTAATTTCTGTCCGGCGTTAGTCACGTAAACGGGTTATTTTAGGTTATTCACGCGTGATGGAGATAAGTGCTACTGTGTGAATGAGCGGGTGAAGCCTGCCTGAATGTGCGCGTGTATTTTTAGAATGTAATTTCATGCAGTTTATATTTTATAGTGTTACTAGAGCACTCTATAAAGTTACACAGGAATTTATTCTGATGTGCGCATAAATGTTGTCAGATTAGTTTGTTACAGCTACAAGTACTATCAGTAGGCTATGCATTATAGTGAAAAATGGAAACATAATTTCGTATAATTCATGAGTGAATTGTTACAGTGGTGAAACTGTAATAAAAAATAGATATGTTAATTAGTGACTTTAAATTACAGTAATGTGTCATGGTCTTTATTTGAAGGTAGATTCAGTAGGTGGAATGGACCTATCGGACATCATATTGGTCGATGGATGGGTAGGTTGTTCTTACAGAGGGAGGGGGCTTCCACATAAAGGCTTGGTCTGGCACTGCTTAAGGAGACCTGTGAAATCATAAACAGACCATAAGGGTAGTGGAGAACATTGGAGCTTAGAGTTTAGGAACTAGTACCTTGGTACCTTGGCTTGGTCTGGGCAGGGTCTGAAGTTGTAGACGAGAAAAAGGTGCCTATCAAATCGTTTCTTTCAGCCGTATATATTTATGATGTGATGCAAATTTGTGATTTATAATTTAGAATATATAAGCAATGGATTTAAGTGTGTTTTGAAAAACAAATGAAGCATTTAGTCACTAGCTGTTGCATTTCTGTTATATCAGTTTAAGCTTCTATGGGTCTGAAAAGAGAGGAACATAAGTGGGATATACTGTAATATTTATTGAACCAAAATATATTAGCCAGACCAGGAAAGATGTGACAACACTTCTTAATACATTGTAGATCTTCAAAATATATGGACAAGGACACAAATTGACAGTGCAAGATATTTTAAAATAATGCAGTGCTGTGAAATGTATGACTCATGATATTTTCCAAAAAGATCATATATTTACAATATATTGCAGTATATTCCAGCTCTGCCAAGTTTAGTTTTTTGGTAAAACAAAACCCATGAAACCTCCACCCCGCTTGAATCCCCCAACCTTTTATTTTGTTCACCTCTGTACTGGATTAGTGAAATGCAAAAAAAAAGAGCAAATATCTGTGTTCCACCCATACAAATATGGCCCAGTAGCTGCAAACGGCACTTCCTGGCTCCAGTGTCAAACAGAAGATCTGTTTATAATCTTGCTGAGTGATGAAGACTGCGCAGCTCATGAACCAGTGGCGATGATCCAGAAAAAGTTCAGAGCTGAAAATTAAAGTTAGTGCCATACTGATGGTTCCTCTGGAAAAAAAAGCCCTCTTAAGCAGCAGCAGGTCTATAGTCTGAGCACACAGATGCAGTTCTTCAGGAGACAGTCCAAAGTGGGAAAGCAGTGGATAAACTGTCTGGTTTTTTGTTGTTGCCCACATTAAAAATGAGACAATGGACCTGAGAATATCTCACGAGTACAAGTGACCCCCCCCGCCACCTCATTCATGAAAACGGCGTCCTCAGAATGGGAACGGACACAGTCATTTACGAACTCAGTTTCTTCCAGTTTTATATTCAAGACAGACTTATCTTGTAAATCACCCGGCTGCGTTTTCAGAGACGCCGCAGAAACAAATGACAGAAAAGAGAAATATAAGCATAATGGTGAAGATGCAGTACTTTATTTCTTTCCTTTTTTTTTGCATGACTCCTCATTGGAGGGTTCAAAGCGGTTGTTTGGGGGCCACTCTGGGGTGAAGATGCAATGGGTGCCTCCCAACATTTGCGCACCAGTCCGAGCCCAACCGTGGCTCTCTACTCTTTCCTCTTGGCCGACACTATACTGACTCATGATAGGCCAGCTAGCATTACCCTCCGACAAAACAAAGTCCTGGAACCTGGACGATTACCTTAGGTGTACCGTCCAAAAACCTAGCTCCAAGCAAATGGCTCTCAAACGTGTTTTTCATTTGCAGCCAACAAATAAAGTACTGTACAATAAAATGAACGCTCTGATCCACATTTCTTCAGATAACCAACATATATAATATAATAAACCACTAACAAGAGCCATAAAAGATAAAACACCTTGTGGACTACTGGACTATAGATTGCGTTTTGTGTATCACACTTGCCAAAAGGATTTTTTAGGATTCATCCTACAGTGTAGGGATCTTGGATTTTCTTCAGAAGAAAATGTAAATTACAGCAGTGGGTGTCAGTGCTGGTGTATTACAGCAGCCGGTGTCAGTGCTGGTGTATTACAGCAGTGGGTGTCAGTGCTGGTGTATTACAGCAGCCGGTGTCAGTGCTGGTGTATTACAGCAGTGGGTGTCAGTGCTGGTGTATTACAGCAGCCGGTGTCAGTGCTGGTGTATTACAGCAGTGGGTGTCAGTGCTGGTGTATTACAGCAGTGGGTGTCAGTGCTGGTGTATTACAGCAGTGGGTGTCAGTGCTGGTGTATTACAGCAGCCAGTGTCAATGCTGGTGTATTACAGCAGTGGGTGTCAGTGCTGGTGTATTACAGCAGTGGGTGTCAGTGCTGGTGTATTACAGCAGTGGGTGTCAGTGCTGGTGTATTACAGCAGCCGGTGTCAGTGCTGGTGTATTACAGCAGTGGGTGTCAGTGCTGGTGTATTACAGCAGTGGGTGTCAGTGCTGGTGTATTACAGCAGTGGGTGTCAGTGCTGGTGTATTACAGCAGCCGGTGTCAGTGCTGGTGTATTACAGCAGCCGGTGTCAGTGCTGGTGTATTGTCACAATATCAGCACTGATAGTGTACATTTGTTCCCCTTGTAGCCTCATATAAACAATATCAGTGTTAAAAAAACACAGATTTTACTGTGTCACAAGTGTGAGCAGGATTTATGTTGTAAAGATCTTTAGTACCCTTTTACGGATTAACAGAGGTAGGGCTACGTGTTGCATGTTTCACACATGTTGACCGAGCGGACATCCTCGCCCTTTCCAGACTGTAGCAGATTAAACGCGGCACGGTGGTTCCTGTTCGGTCCCATTTAGCACACATGCTTCCACTTTGGCACAGCCTTTCCCCCCCCCTCCTTCATTTGTACAATTGCGCCATCATTAAGCTGCCCTCAGACTTCAGGCAACAGGTAATGTGCAACATTTGTGCTGAAATTGTAGGCCTGGGGAGCAGTTGCTAGGCGGAGAAAGAGCTTCAATAGCAGCCCTTTCCTTGCCAGTATATCTGCAGGTCTTAGTACAGCCTTTAGGCTAGGGCAATTGGTGTCATTATGTGCCGGGACTTCCTCCGTAAGTAATGAATTAACTCAAGATATTTCATTCTGTGATGGTTGTTGCCGGGGGAGATTTGTATGAAAGGGGTAATTATGTCATGCACTATAAGGAGCTAAATGGACAGACCTGGGATTCTCATCACTTCAGTCAGACAGATTTAATGTTGCAGTTGAACAGTACCATACAGTCTCTGCATGAATTTGCATGGACATTTATTATTTTTGAAAAATTTCCATGTGACTTACATTTTTTGATATTTTCAATAATCTGTGTGAACAACACTAAACTATGGTGCAGTGTCACTGAGTTTGAGGTAGTTTTTGTGAATGGGCAAATCTAAAAACTTTACTTGGATAAAAATTGATTTTAATCAAATTTAAGATGTAGGAATTTGTTAGTAGCGTAATTTCTGAAAACTTTGATCGATTAGCATTCATAAATAATAAAACTTCAGTAAAAAGGTTTAGTGTTGAATAAACAGTAAAAGGTTAATTTGATAGAGTAGATTTGATCCCTACTGGACTCGTATAAACTCTGTTATATGAGTCCAAGTTTAACTCAGTTTAATGAGTTAAATGCATCCCAGTTTAATGTGTTTGTATTGAAAAGAAGAAAGCAGCATTGATTTTACTCAAATGCCAGAAGTTGGAGTTTAGAAATGACAAAGTATATTAGATATTATGGATATATACAGTGCCCTCCACTATTATTAGCACCCCTGATAACAATGAGTAAAAGGGGTTATAAAAAATTCACCGTTTGGTGAATTAGCTTAATGTCACACTGAAATAAATAAAAAAATCCAACCTTTAATTGAAGTTAAAAAAAAATCCTCATCAAAAAATGATTATTTTTTAACAAAACCATGTGTGCCACAATTATTTGCACCCCTACATTTATATATAAAATCAAGTAATCATTTTTTATATTTGGCTGCATATCCTTTGCATGCCATGACTTCATGCCATGCTATACATGTTGACACGCAGAATACGCGAACTGCGTGATTATTTGTTATAGAAGTACGTAGCCTACGTGAGCTCAAAATGAAGTGTTGCTTGTGATGCGTAGACCTGAAAGACGAGGTAAAGCAAGAGCCAGCGGTATTCCAACTCTAATGAGACGCAGAACGCACGCGCGGAAAGATGTCTCCGCTTACAGTTCAGTTTTGTTTAGCGCGTTCCGGAATTCTTGGAATTAACGTGACAACACGTACTCCGGAAAGGATGTGTCACTGGCGTACCTACCTCGTAATTATGGAGCGACAGATTAATCCCAGCCGCACGAGCCAACGACACCGACGGGAGGGGGGAAATCACAAGTGCGGAAATTGCGCTTGTGCGTGTCTATTGGCTATGTGTGTAACTTTGTCTTCTTAACAAATGGTAGCACTATTTTTTACGAGTTACTTGTTGTGGTTAATGGATACGCCCTACTGTGTTGACGAAGCCCCCACCCCCCCCTTAAATAAATGCAAATATTAATTGAATCAAGGGCAAATAAGAGTTATATCCTGAGTCATGGATGCCGTTGGTAGATGACAGAAAAGGCAAAAAAAATCATGGGGGAAAGTAAAGAAAGTCTGTTTTGTAAAAACAAAGAGAAAGTGAGAGAAAGAAAGAGAGAGTAGTGCAGAATATAATCCTATTATCACTTGCTTTTTAAATGTTTTTTAGACAGAGGGGAGGAACACTCTCCGTGGTGAGACATGAGGATTTTCTCAATGACAGATCAGACTGCAGTAGAAGGCCTGCCAAAAAAAAGCCTCTTTGCCAAACAAAGAGGGCAGTAGTAGGAAATAACACGGGTCCAGGCTTGTTTGACTGGCTGCAGGGTTCATTCCAAGCAGCTGTAACCAGCTATAAGTCTTTTACTGGGACACCTCCAACCCCCCCCCCCAATACCGTTTTACAGGCGGCCCACTGTAGAGAGGAACATCTACATTGCTGTTTGTATGGGATCCTTGCCAGTTGCCCAAGTTCAAAGTGCACTTTCCAGTAATTTGATTTAACTACTTTGCAATGTTTGATAGTCTGGGAGAGAAGCACACAAACCTAAAGTAATATTTCCTGATTGTGATCATAGTTTTTCCCCCTCATTTTTTAGGGGTGCTGTGGGACACCCCCCCCCCCCCCCCCCCACCCCACCCTCTTTCTCCCAGAAGCCCTCTCTCTCTTTTTTCCTCCCTCCCTCTCTCAACTCGGGCGCACACATTTCATTTCCCCGGCCCTCTGTCCCCCCCAGCTTCCCTGGCCTGCAATGTGGCCCATGTGGCCTGACACTGGAAGTTCAAACTTGTTTTCAGTAGGTGCCTGTAAAGAAAAGATAATTTTTTTCTGTTGCGCACAGAAATTTACTTTGAATCTTAGAGTGCAAAAAGGTTCTTCAGCTTGTGTAAAAATGCCCTCTGGAGTACGTACATGTGTTTGTGTCCAAGAGTCCAAGTCTCTCCAGAACAACCATGGTAGACCTCCAGAATATATGACACACTGAATGAACAACATAAGAGATAACATATTCAAGCGTATACCATGTTCACTCTGGAAAATGAGACAGGTTGTAAAAATGTTTGCGCGTGTCAGACTCATATTATAATGACCCTTGCTTGTTCTCCTTCTCAGGTTGGAGGTCTTCTTTCTCCAACCATATTGGTGTCATGTGAGTCTGGTGACTTGGAAAAGTTTACATGCAGTTTGGAGAGCGCCACCTTGTGGTCTCCAGCCTGCTTTGGTGAATGCATACTGGGGTGGCAATCTCTTACCCGAGATTCTTCTTCTTCTTCTTATTATTATTATTATTAATAATAATAATAATAATAATAATAATAATAATAATAATAATTGGGATATTCTAAGTAGAGTTATAAAGGGAAAATAGGGTAATTCATGTCCTCTATCTCGAGCAGTAATACTTCAAATGTTGCAAAAACTTGTGTGACTGCAGAACACAGTACACTTCAGCATGATAACACATGTTGATCAAACGTTTATTTATTTTTTGGATGCCACGAGGCTGCGTTGGTGCCAACACGTTCATCGTGAACAAGGGCCATCAACCTGTCAGTCAGACTGAGGAATTCCGCATTCTGAGAGTATATGGTGGGGGGGACTCAGGACTGAAGGGGAGATTGTCGAAAGTCTGATACCGAAGTATCGTAGACTTTTTCTTTTTGCACGGTGAAAAAACGTTTCCCTTTCAATAAACTAAATTTTTTCTAGGCTTGAACTCTGCCCTGTGTAGCTGGTACAGCTGGACTGGACTGTTTACAGCCTGGGATTCTGCCTGTGCTTAAACTATATTAAAATGAGTTAAATGCATCTCATTCTGACTGTGTGTGAACTATTTACAATTTTTTTTACCAGGATGATGTCATTTGCTTGATGTTGTTTGACTGTGATAAAAGTGGAATATACGAGCATTTTATGGCACAGCCGCTGTGTTTAAGAGTAGCGCGTATCAAGCGGCACTTCCGCAGATAATCTGAGTGGATCAGGAGGCTGCGATAAAGCCTCCACCAGACCAGCCCTGCTTTTAATTGCACAGTTTTTGCAGCCAGGTATTTGACTTTTGATACAGCAGCAGAATTGCAGGAACAGAGATTAAGGCATTTTATGTACAGTCTTAAATTCCCAACTTAATTCCACCCCAGAAGAACAAGTGTTGCCACCAACTACGATTCAACATTAGTGAGCACAGGAACAGGTTCTCCCTTGGTATCCAGCTGACACCAAAGGTTCTCAGAATGTTGGGGGGAAATTTCACTTAGATCACCAAGTGGTTCCAGGAGCATAATATGACAAAAAAACATGCTTTAAACAGTCTTAAAGCATTTCATTGTTCCACACAAGTTTTTGCAAAAACTTCCAAGAAATGTGACAAATTTACATATTGGGAAAATTTACCCCTAGGATTTTATCAATGTTCGGGGAACCAAAAATTGTTAGCTTTCAACTTGGAAGTGAAAATTAGGTAAAAAGAGATGAAAAGCTTCAGCGTGAGGCCAGGTCTCTTGTTTTTGTCACGAGAAAACCCAGACAATATTCGTCACTAGCTTTGTGACATCCGCTACAACCAACTGCACACATGCAGTATATTTCATGAGGTCAAATGAGCAGGAATGTGCAGCGTATGGAGCACACTATAAAATGGGCTGCATGGAGGTGGTGTCCTTCGCTCCCTCATTCAAGAGATTCTGGCGTTAGTCGTAATTAGAGTCATTTAAAGTCCCTGGCACTGTCATTTTAGATGAAAACAAATTGACAGTAATCTTTTTGCACAAGACAAACATACAATTAGTACAGTTAGAGTTGTCATTGGACAGGGTTAACATGCTGTAATTCAGACTTTTATACAGTTTATTTTTACTTCTTACAAAAAGGAGTAACTGAGTGCAGTTGAAAAGAAGTATTCCGAATGCATTTAGGAAGTTTAGTTTGGCTTCCAAGCTGGGCGAAGAACTGCATAGGTGCTCTGTCCTGTTCCGTGGGGCAGAATCCAGTTCAGAAAAAAGGTTAGTGTTTTATGCCGAATAAATGATTACATTTTGTTTGAGGCTTTGGCGGAAATGTCTTCATGTGGCGCTCTGGTAGAGTACTGCAGTCCATTTGTAAACTTGTGCTAATGGCCTGGTTAGCAGCCATGGGTGACTTGTCTGATGGGTAAACCTCAGTAGTGTTGAGCCTGGTTACTACTTGGCTGGGAAACCTGTGTAAACGGAGACATTGGCGGCAGTGGTGAGGGTGGGCCAGTAGGGGGCACTCTTTTCTCTTGACCAAGCATTAAAAATGTGCTGTGTTGGGGATGCTGTGCTGCAGGAGGTATAGGCCTTGACTTATTCAACTTCTGTTTTTGACTTTGGCTGGGTTAGGGACCGTGGTGCAAGTGTAGGGTGTTAAGGCTGGGTTAGGGAGCGTGGTACAAGTCTGACGCAGACTCGGAGGAGGAGATAATGACACCCTGGGAGGATGGCAGCCGGCTCTCTGGAACAGTTTATTAGGGAGGAAGTCCACAATTACACATTTTTCAGAGAAAACAGTAACTACTGCTGCATACAGGCCTCACTAAATAAAAAAGGGGGCCTGGTTGGTACCTCAGGCCACATAAATATCCATATCTTTTTTTATTCTTCTCCTGTTCTGTGCTGCAAATTTTCTACTAGGAAGGAAGTTTCCCCTGTGAATATAGAGCTCTGCTTCCAGTGTAAGTAATATACTGCCGACATAAATACAGCTGTGGGGAGGCTTCATGTACTGAACGCAAGACTTGAGTCAAATATATATATATATGAAATAACCCTTTCACACCAAAGCAACAAGCCTCGTGAAACCTGTGTTTGCCATCGGTATGAAAGAGGGGGACACGGGTTACTCTACATAGCATGGCTAGCTGAGCGACCCCCGATATTGTCATGTGTTTAACGTCTGCAGAAACAATGTTCCAAAACTTATATATAAATGATGGAAACTGTATTCATGTAAATATTAGAACAAAACAACTCAGGAATTATTTTAGCCTATCATTCTTTCTAGCTAGATTCACACAAGAAGAGGATTGCTCAGTTGTCATAGGTAAATATGTAACAGTAAATATTAAATGACAAATAATATGTTACTTAAAACGTTTGTGACATAGTTTTCACATAAAAAACATTCACATTATTGGGTTATCGATTCAGGAGTTAAAATACTGAGTTAAGCCATGCAGCATAATGGCAAACTACATTGTATTCGCTAGCCCGCTGGCTACCAAACCGTATGAGCAGGAAAAAAATGACAAAAAGACTTCAAGCAAGCTGACTACATCAGCTTTTAATGACAACCCTGTTCAGCAGTGATGTGTACAAAAGTAAACTTTTGGACCTGGGTCTTATGTGAACAGCAAGGACCCCTGACCATAGTGTGATATGACTGGGTCAAAAGTGGGTTGAACTTGTGTTCAATATCCTATGTCGTCCCCGGGTTTTGTGTGTGAAAGGGCTATAACTGTTTATATACAGAGGGGGGAACTCATTCCTCCAGATCTATGATAATTTTTATTAGAACATGTTAACCACAATCTACAATCACGCTAAAGAATATTTTGCTCAAAGTACCGTGGTGATATTCGATGTTGCTTTCAATATGATCAGTAATCTGCAGGGATTTTAGGGGCTGAGAATGAGTGACGGGAGTGTGCTGGAAACTGGAAATTCCTTTGAGGTAAAAGGTGAGAGTAGGTGACAAACGTGTTAAAAACAATCAATAATAAACACAATTCAGCCAATAGGAACACGGCACACAACAGCCAGAGCCCTACAGGATTACATTGTAATACAGTTTAGAGTGAGTGGATGCATTTGGGATAGATAATTTCCTCTCAATCACATTATATATTTAAGATGGCGAAGAGGATCTTTTAATCTGCCCTTATTTCCACAGCGTGACCTAAAGATGAGACTTGTTCACTGATTCAGATTTTGACCTTTTGAGCGTGACCCTGATAAACTCAAGAGTAGGGTTGGTACCGAAATACGTCGGTCCTACACATATCTAAACATTTTGGAAAAACCGGTACCAAATTTCGATACTTTACGGTAAGCTACTTCTCGACGTGAATGCTATTTTCGCAGCCAGCGGACAATCCATTGCATCAAATGCAAACATTGCGAAATTACTATTAAATGAAAGGCCAGTAACACATTGAATATGCTAAAGCATTTGATCGTCCAATGCTTGGTCTTCTGACTGCTGACAACGATTGAATAACAGACATGGTTCTCACAAACAGAACTTTTGATTCGGATATTAATGACTGCCTTGTAATAACGTATGCATAGCTGGCTAAGGTGGATCTTAGTTACCTTAACGTTATTAGCTTATCTCTTATTTTTGAAACTATCATTCAAACATTTTCAGTAGACAGCTAGTTGTGAAATGATTCTATCGCCTATTTAATTTCATACTAAGGTTCCTCTGTGAAAGTTAGTGTAGCTGATTGCACCCCTTCTCTAACACCCTTTACTGTGGCAACAAGTAGAACTAAGCTGATGAACGGCCGGCACCGTGCTGTAACCACCGAATATACAGTCAAGCCGGAAAGTCTGAATACCCCTTTCACCTTCTCCATGTTTTATTACATTACAGACATATTCTACAATAGATTGAGTTCATTTTTTGTCTCAAAATTCTACACAAAATAGCCCATAATGACAAAGTGAAAACATGTTTTTAGAAATTTTTGCAAATGTATTAACTATTTTGTGTAGAATTCTGAGACAAAAAATGAACTCAATCTATTGTAGAATATGTCTGTAATGTAATAAAACGTGGAGAAGGTGAAAGGGGTATTCAGACTTTCCGGCTTGACTGTAGTTCGGTGGCTGTAACTGGCTTTGTAGTAAAAGGGTTGCATCCTTTCAATACAGTTGAAATTCAAAATGGAGTTTTGGAATTGTACTTTATTATCTTCTGTTTCTATTCTATCATTTTACAAAATGACATGATTGAAATTGCACTTTATTTTCTTATGTTGTGCTTATTTTGTCATTTTACAATGACACAATGTTTACAGAATAATAGCCTATTTATCAGTCATTTTACAATGACATACTTTTCACAGAATAATACTTATCTGTCATTTTACAATGACATAATGTTAAAAGAATGAAAATGTTTACAAATAGTAAAAATATCAGTTATAATCATTTATAGATACATAGTTGGCCAATAAACATATAAAGTGTTCATATAAAGCAGGGCTGCCTAACCCTCTTCCTGGAGATCTACCATCCTGTAGGTTTTCACTCCAACCCTAACAAAGCTAACCATGTTCAACAGCTAGAGTGCTTGTTGAGCGATTAGTAGAATCAGGTGTGCCAAATTAGGGTTGATATGAAAACCTACAGGACAGTAGATCTCCAGGAACAGGGTTCGGCAGCCCTGATATAAAGTATCGAAAAATAGATCATTCAGGTATTGTATCGAATTAAGGGTTTTGGTTTTGGTATCTAAAAATTTCAAACGATACCCAACCCTACTCAAGAGGCATTTAATGTAATCGAATCCCCTAGCACCATAAGCAGAATCAGAAAAAAAAAAAAAAAAAAACACAAATCAAAGCCTAATAGTTTGCAAATGTAGCCTTTCCCTGGTGCCCGTCAGGCAGGGGGTGATGATGGGTTTGGTGCTTCCAGGTGTTATTATTCGAAGGGAGATTCAGAAGTTAAGAACTAAAAAAATCAAATGGTTTAATGGCCGTTTTCTTTCATTTCTGTTTTTTCAGACCATGCAGAATATCAATGCGCTTTCTACCTGGCATTCCTCGTAATAAAAATACTGTATTTTTTACATTAAAAAAATGTTTACTTTAATGAATGAATGAATGAACTCAAGTACAGCATTACCTAGGAAATAAAATTATGTCATAATCTGCTTTCTTCACATGTAACATAATCAAAAAGGCAGGAAGAGTCATTGCTTTGTTTTAGGCATGGCTGTGCAGAATGATTGGTTCGATTAAATTCCGTTTGATTTGATTAGATTCAGTTCAATTAAATTAAATTCACACGCCTGTTATTATTCCATGAGAGGAAAGTTTTGCGTGGCAAATCGCGTCACATTAACAATCACAAGCTTGATTCAAGTAATATGTACAGAAAATCCAGCAACCAATGATGTAAACTGAACACATGCACGACATAGAATTAATAAAGAAACAAACAGGTAGTACAGAATATCAAGTTTATTTAATGTCTAGGGTAGAACATGGAGCAGTGTCAGTATCAGACTGTTAATGAATAAAATTGGTAAAATTTGTGTAAACGTAACAAAAATAGGAAGGCAACAATAAATATCATGATTGTTTCGAGAAGAAACTACATCAATTTTTAAAAGTAATTTTAATCATTTTGGTTTTAATTGTCATCTAGCTGTACTGTTAGTGTTTCATAACAAACCAACTAATAAAGTTTGTTAAAATTGCTCAACACTAAACCATGATGCTGTGTTGTGAGTTTTTTTGTTGAGAATTTAATTTCTTCATATTTTATTTTTTAAAATCATGAAGTGTTTTGGTAACACTTTATTTTGAATGTCCCATGATGACACTCAACTTGATATCAACTGATATCAATTGAATATTGTCACACAATAAGTCAATTGCATGTCAAGTGATTGTCCACAAACTCCACAAACATGTCAGTGGCAAGAAACACTGTATTGACACTCAACACTCTTGTCAAGAAACACTCTATTGACACTCAGCAAAGTATAAACTGACTGTTTGCTGCATCTCAACATTCAGTTGATATCAAGTTGATTGTCAACATGGGACACCCAAAATAAAGTGTTACCGGTGTTTTTCCTGATGACAATGATGATGATGATGATGCAATATAACCAGGGTCTGCATCTCTTGTTCAGGAGCGCCTCAGGATGTTCTGGTTCTCCACACAATCCGCAATCAATTTAAATTCGAGAAACCAGGTGACGGGAGTTAACTCAAGTGCAATAATTTATCAATTAAGTGCTAAATAATAATAATAAAAAAAACCTGTAGACCCTGCGGCTCTCCAGGACCAGGTAGCAGACCCTTCTGTTGTAGTGATAAAGTGGAATTACTGGAATAAAATGTTACCACTGAAGAGTCATATCTGTAAGTAAACTGGACCTTGCGGTCAGTCATAGGTAATGAAGCCACAGTGGATGTAACCCAGTGTAATCTAACCTTAGCCAGCTGGAACCCTGCAGAGGCTAACGGGCTAATTAGGCTAATCTGAAAGGACTCAAAGTGAAGCTTTATTGTTTGTGGGTGCATATACATGGCACCTGATCGGCATACATGGAGGCGTAACATTCGGGTTTTGAGTAGCTACAGGTCACCTAAGAGGTTTGGGCTGTGTTCGGCTGCAGGTAATATGCAGAGTTAGGTTTTGAGTGGAATTTTCTTAGATGTGGGGTCATGCAGGTGTCCCTAAAGGGGAGTGTCTGAACACTGCACTACATCAGCAGCTGGTATGTGAATTACATTACATTATGTTACGCTACATTATCTTACAATACATTACAATACCTTGCATCACGTATCTGGCATTCTATTATATTTCATTACATTACATTACAAACTTCCTTCATTCTGATGCTTGAATGCTTCTCCTTTCCAGAACTGGCAATGCAAGGGACTCCTCTGTGACATAATCGCAGAGGATCAGAAGAGGTGTGGTGACAGGAAGCGGTCTAAATTCTGCCCAAGGCCACACTTTTCACAAATACATTCATTATGAGCCCAGTGCATCATGCATGCTCCAGACTTATAATTTTATCACCCCAACGTCATAAACTATTGACGTAAAGACTGTAGAAGCAAGAAAACCAATGTCTTCAGATCTGAACTCTGTGGAGAACTGCCTCGTTATACGAGTTATTGAACTAAAGCAAAACAAATATTCAGTCTGAGGAAAAATGATGGTTTTGTAGATTTGATGGTACTGTTTAAGAAGTCTTAGCAGTAAAGTATCGCACCCAGCGAAGGTGTAACCTGATGCTTTACCTAAGAAGAACACATCAGTTTGACCACTTAGGTCTCAAGTCAAACCCCATCTCAGCATTTACAGCAAATTTAAATGTGACCAGGGCTCATAAGAACGGCCTCAAGCCCCCCAGCAAATGTTGTTTTGGCAACCAGTTTTCTAATGTTTATTAGATATTACCTTACACACTGGAGTTTCTGAACCTTACAATCTTTGTGTTTGCATCTTTTTTTAGTGTTTTTTTTTTGGTTCTTTGGTTTGCACTTTTTAATGCACTCCCAACTTTTAAAAAATTTAAACAGATTTAAGTTGCGTCTGCCAAGGGCTGGTGGAACTTTAGTCACATTGAGATTCTGCTCTATCGTACCGACTTTTCCAGGTCATCACTTGGCGTGACCACTCTTTTTCCACACGCCCCAAACCTGGCGCAGGCCGAGGGCCTTTTGGCTGGGGACCCAACCGGCGAGCAAATAAACCCACAAATAAAAGCTGGCTGGCTGCAGAGATTAAAGGAGCTCTGGGCTAATATGATTTACAATCCGGCGCTTTCAAAGTGTTCCTGAACAGAGACTATGGGCTGAATGGCAGCACAAAGCAAACAGGTATCTGCCTCAGTGGAAATAAAAGAAGAAGAAGGCACAGGCCTCCTGAATAAAAACACAAACCCTACCATTAGAGAGACGTGTCTGGGCTGGACTGAAAGGAATGCTTTAGGGACTGAAAAAGGTCTTGTGTTAGAGACACACACACACACACACACACACACACATGCACACGCACACACAGACACGCATACACACACACACACCGAACCCAGCTGTATAGATCTGGGGATACAGTGACTTCAGGCTATCATTTTGAAAGGGAGAGGTTAAAAAAAAAAACTGTTCTTCTCAATGCATTTTGTGTTTTTATAATATGATTTTGCCCTCCCTCTTGACTGCAAGGATTGATGGTTGTTTGAAATGTTGGGAGGGGGAGGGGGAGGGGGAGGGGGGAGGGGGGAGGAGGGAAGGGGGGGGGGGGGGTGTTTATCTTTCTGTGAAAACAATCAATTTCAGTAGGGATTAGTCTGCTGTTCCAGACTCTTTTTCTTGACGTTTTAGTGTGGTCAGATAAAGGGAAGGCTCTATTCTGCATTCAGTACATCAGCATGATTCCTGAATGATTCCCTCTTTTCATTTTAAATTATTTTTCTACACAATTTGGAGTGTCCAACTGTGCAGCGCTTGTTGCGGAAACTCTCCTCCGATGCACGCGATGTCAGCTGCACTGCAGTTCGCAAGTTGGGCTTGCGTGGACGCGTCAGAGGAAGACTATTCCTATTGGGCTTCGTAGGCGGACTCGTGGGTGCTCAATTGACCAGCGGGCGTCACTTGTGCGCATTGAGTTGCAGTCATCCTGGCCAGCTGCAACCCTCCCTTCTGTGGCCGACGCTCGAGCCAATTGCACGTCGCCCTGCATCCATGCTCCAGAACAGTGCCTTAACAGGGTGAGCCACCCAAGAACCTCTTAAGTTTTATTGAAAGGCTTTAATGTTTGTCTAGCCTGGATTCACCAGCCTTCCACTGTGAATCTTACACTTCACATGCCTGTCTTGTACAGTGGTGTTCAAATAAATAGCAGTGTGTTAAAAAAAGTGAATAAAGTGCAAATATTTTTTAATAGCTTTTAGTTCCATATTTCAAATGTAGTGGAAACATTACACATTTAATTCCAAATCAAAGCATTAACACATTTTTATCAAGTCTGCGTTATTCTTTTACAGAAAGCAAAGAAAAGGAATATTAATCTGTTCAAAAAAAAATAGCAGTGTCGAACATTTTTCAAGATTTAAAATTTAAATGACTGAACTAATATTTATTTGCATAACCATTGTTTTTGATAACTGCTGTGCATCTGCATTGCATCGAGTCAACCAACTTCTGGCACCTAGAAACAGATATTTCAGCCCAGGATGAACCAATTACATTCCACAGTTCCTGTTCATTTTTAATGTCACCCCACAAGTTTTCAATGGGGTTGAGGTCGGGGGATTGAGCTGGCCACTCTATTACCTCAATCCTTTTTGTCTGGAACCAAGATGTTGCTCCCTTACTCGTGTGTTTGCGGCATTTCAGGGGCATTTCCTCTTCGGCATACGGCAACATAATCTCTTCAAGTATTTTGATGTAATCAAACTGATCCATGATCCCTGGTGTATGATAAATAGGCCCAACACTGTAGCATGAAAAACATCCCCATACCATGATTTTTGTGCCACCATGCTTCACTGTCTTCACAGTGTACTGTGACTTGAATTCAGTACCCGGGGGTCGTCTAATGTACTGTCGACGACCACTAGACCCGAAAAGAACAGTTTTACTCTCATTAGTCCACAGAATGTTACCATTTCTCTTTGGGCCAATCAATGTGTTCCTTGGCACATTTTAACCGATTCTGCACATGCCGTTTTTTCAACAATAGTGCTTTACGGGGGCTTCTTGCTGATAGTTTAGCTTCAATCAAACGTCTTCTGACTGCAACAGCACTTACAGGTAATTTTAGATCATCTTTGATCTTTCTGGAGGTGATGATTGGCTAAATCCTTGCCATTCTGACTATTCTTCGATCCGTTTTAACAGTAGTTGCTCGTTTTCTTCCGCGTGTTTTGGGTTTTTGTTGCCATTTTAAAGCATTTGAGATCTTTTTAGCTGAGCATCCTATAATTTGCTGCACTTCTTTATACGTTTCCCCCTCTCCAATCAACTTTTTAATCAAATTACGTTGTTCCTCCGAACAATGACCCAACAACAGCCCATTTTACTTCGCAATTCAGAAGGAAATATATTTTATAACAATGTGTGAAACATTTGCTTCCCTTTTTCCTTAATAAAGGACAATTAATGACACCTGTTTTTTCACAGAATGAATGAATTCTCTATAAAACTCCACACTGCTATTATTTTGAACACGCCCCTTTCAATGAATGAGTCAATCACTCAGAACAAGCAGCGTGCATGTCATGACAGTTGGGTCTGTTGTTTTTCTATTACACTACTACATCTACAAGTAAATTATTTGCCATGCAGAAATATCACTACTACTAAAAACAGTGGTTCATCAGGTTACTGATGTTGTACTGCTATTTTTTTTAACACAACTGTATATGTCTCCAGCACTTCTGGTCCTTCCCATATCAGAACCTTTAACCTGTGGTTATTTAACATGTTGTTACAATTAACAATCAGTCCTCACAGGAGATTAAATAAAGGCCTGGATCCAATCAACATTTGTCCTTAATTTAGTCTTCCAATTAAATCCAAGCGTTAGCCGCTTTCCGCCACAAACACTGTTTTCCGATATCACTTTGGTGATCGCGGAACTTCCTCCAAAACTGGGTATGTGAAGGAAATGGCTAAAATGTGCATTCAATTGTGGGCCTTAAGTTAAGGACAAATGTTGATTAAATCCAGGCCTAAAGTAAGGACAAATGTTGATTGAATCCAGGCCTAAGACTTAAGAACTACCAGCTGTTTTATTATCTTTTTAAAAAAAAAATTACAAACCCGCAGCCAGTAGTGGTTTATGTTTTTACATTATTTTCTTTAGAATTTTGACAGAATAAAATGCAGAACAGTGTGTGGTAATGCCATGTTTATAATGAGCTGTTAGCAGGGAGGATTAAAGCTGTCTGATTTCTGCTGGATGACGCAGGGCGGTTGGTGGTGTTCAGCTGTTGTTTGGTAGATGCTGTGCTGCTTCTCATATTTGGTTGTTTAATGACATGTGGATTCCCAGTAATGTCTGTATCTTTGCCAAAGGCAATATGATTTTCCCAAGGGTGGAATGGTTCAAAACTTTAATTTTGTCGAAGCTACAATGCACAATCACAGCCAGGAGCGTGTCAATACTTGTATTGGTGGAGGTGGGAAGCTTTGTGTATTTCTTTTTTCAAGATTATCATAGATGTAAAATAAAATGCAGACTGCGTTCTATCCAGGGTAGGATGCAGTGGAAAAAATAGACTGCATGTTTGTGAGAATTCCTGCTGTTGAATTATGGGACGGGGTGGAAATAGGGGGAGGTTGAACACAGCCAACCCCTAAAATTGCCCCCACATTTTTAAATCCTTGTTTACTACAGTTCCTGCTTGCACACAAGGATTCTTTTAGTGTGCAAATGCTCAACACGTGTCCCAGTATATGTGTGTGTGTGTGTGTGTGAGTATGTGTTCCCATATGTATATATATGTGTGTGTGTGAGAGAGAAAGAGTGAGAGAGAGAGTGTGAGAGAGAGTGTATCTATTTGTGTGTGTGTTCCCATACGTGTATATGTGTGTGTCTCTGTGCGCGTGTGTGCGTGTGCGCATGTGAGCGTGTGCGCGTGAGCACGTGCGTGAGTGCGCGTGTGCATCCCCAACTGAATATATTCCAACTAAAGCTCTCTACAAAAAAAGCAACAACGAAAATCTTTTTAAATAAAGTAAACTAAACTCCAAAAAAACACTCCACCCCTCAGGACTTTGTGTGCGTTCTGAGCGAGTGCAACGGTGTTCCCATCTGAAGCAGAAGCGGAGATGGACATAAATCTTCCCAGTCCCCAGAGGGGGTGGGTGGGGTGGGTTTGAGAGCGAGGCAGAGGAAGTGAAGAATACCTCAGCCTTGGAAAGAGACGGGTCCGCGTCCCGTCGGATGTTTAAGCTGAGCAGGAAGTGCGGGGTTCTCTAAAATGCTTCCCGGGCTTCCTTTGGGGGTTGGGGGAGGGGGTAGGGGGTGGGAAGCGGGCAGTAAATAGCAAAGTATCTGGTGGCAGTGTTCCAGCTGCCGGCGCTGCCGCGGAAGTGACTCATTTCATTGGAGAGAAATGGGATAAGAGCATTTCTGTGTCTGTTATTATCAGTCAGTCGAGTGAAACCGCGCTGGCGGTCGGGGTGGGGTGGGGTGGGGGGAAGAGGAGAAAGGGGGGAGAGGGCTGCCACATAGTCAAAAAGTGAAGCGGAGGGTTTTTTAAAATTATTTATGCAGTTGGTGGTTTTACTCTTAAAGATGCAGCCCCTCCTCCACCCACCCTATGAGTTTGAAAGGAGTTTCTCTGCTGCACACCAGTGTCAGCCTCAGTCTGCCTATTTTGATGTTTTTTTATTTATTTATTATAATTTAGCAGTTTACCCCCACGTCAGCCACAAACAGCGGAAAAAGCAAATGGAGACTCCGAGCTCTGGTTTACACCTGCACGACCTCGTTTTCGCGTCTGTTTCTCTGCTTACACCAGCGACCGTCGCTCGTGGAAGTTAATCATTAATGGCGAGGTCATGGCGCTATCGCTTGGCCTCCTCAGCACTGTGGAGAAACATGAGAAGCCTCGGCAGACTCTTAATAAAAAAAAATTGCCGCTTTTGTTTATCTTAATGCTGTAGGATGTGTTTAATTTCATGAGTTAACCGTTAAAAGTGATTAATGGCTTAAGCTATGCTAACACCTTCTCGTTTATTTTTATTTTTTTTGCAGACAAAAAACCTGGCCTGACGTACAAACACGAAAACATTAAGGTAACACTATCCAAACACTCTCTAGGATTAACAAGGTTTACTATTTTAGTACAAATTCAAACAAACTAAAACTTTTGAGCCGCGCCAAAAAGCGGACGGAAGCTGCTTATAAAAAAAAGAAAAGAAAAACGTTCTCTCCATTTTCAACAGCTGTCAGGCAGCTGAAGGGAAGGCTTTGTAAGTGTGTGAAATGGCATGCCTTTGCTTCACTTCGAGAATAACAGCGAGATATGCATTGAGAAATATGTTAATCAAATGCACAACTTTAAATTAGTTGCTGTGGAAAACATAAACAGAATGGAGGTTTTCCAGGTAAAGGTTTGGCAGCATTAAAGTCACACAACTATCGTCAATATACCAAACCCCTGATGTTCACATGACAGGAATCCACCAATCAAAGTAACATTTAATGGAGATGTAGGGTCAGAGTATTAATGATTTACATTTATAAGGCAATACAACATGTTGCAAAATAACTAGTAATAAAGAAATAAAATAAAATTTTGACAATTTTTTTCATGAAAAATGTAATGATAGCCTATGTTTTGCTTACAAAAAAAAACAAAAAAGGATTGAGCCTATTTTTAGCATATAGGCTGAACACATGAGTTAAGAGAGTAAACAAGCTTATTGTGGTCAAAGAAGAACCCACCACAATCATGGACCGCACACATCCTCATCCTGCTACAGGATGTGATGTCACAAACTGTCTATGCTCACGGATGCCTGTTCCAGAACCTTGTATTACAAAAATACCTGTTTTTCTTTTCTTTTTTCTTGTTTAAATCTCTGTTTCAAGAAATGCATTAATATTTTGTGGGCAGTCGAGAAAAGTTAAAAACCAACGAAACCAGTCATTATAATATCTCTGACTTTTTTGTTATATGTATACGCAGAACGGTTTAAAGCATAAATAGGGGTGCTGTCATTTCAAATGCTTACTTTCCCCATACAGTTATAATTTGCAGGAAAACCTCAGATTATGCACTGTACCTACACAACAAAAAAACTAAATCCTAAAACAGGAATGTCTGAACTAGAGGCTTCATGGAATTCAGGCAACAAGAAAACTTGTGTTTTAAGTGCGGGCGGCAGTGTAGTATAATGGTTAAAGACGGGCCTTGGCCAGGTTATTTGAATTAGGATGATTAATGAAAATGTGTATTATGTATGTTCATGTATGTATATTGTATTTTGTGTAAATATTGAAAATGTCCTTTGTTTTTAATTGTCTATTTTTATAATAAAAAAAGAGAGAAAAAAAGGGACTGGCCTTGTAACCGAAAGGTTGCAGGTTAGATTCCCAGGGAGGACACTGCCATTGTACCCTTTAGCAAGGTACTTAACCTGAATCGCTTCAGTATATATCCAGCTGTATAAATGGATAATGTGTAGAAAATGCTAAAAAAGTTGTATAAATCACTCTTACTTTTTCTATTTCTTTTTCTTTTCCTTTTTTTCAAAATGGTGCCGTACCTGGCTTCATTTATATGGGAGTAAAGAGCATTTATATGCACATGAATGTCACTTCATATTTGCATGCTTGACTTAACCCTACAGACATTGTTTCTGAATTGAATGTTCAAGTGTCCAGTCAGACAAAAAGTAATAGGAGCAGAGATATATAAGTACATATACAGTAGTTACACTATTATGTACAGTATGTATATGCATGTACCCACACACACATATGGCAGTGTAAAGGTCATTAACAATGACAGGCTGTCTCTTTTCTGGCCTGCAGTAGAAGTCTGCCCTATTTTGTTGCAGAGTTGAGTTGAGCTGGGCATCCAGTATTCCAGTATCACAGGCCTTTGTTCTGTGGTGTGTGGAAAATCGCACACTGTCAACATTAGAGAGGAAGACTAATATTTACCACATCCGAGCTGGCTTTAATATTAGCCTGGAGGAGTAGGGAGCAGAGCGGCTGTTCTGCTTGGGGGAAAGGGGTACTGTCCGAGCTGGCTTTAATATTAGCCTGGAGGAGTAGGGAGCCGAGCTGGCTTTAATATTAGCCTGGAGGAGTAGAGAGCAGAGCGGCTGTTCTGCTTGGGGGAAAGGGGTACTGTCCGAGCTGGCTTTAATATTAGCCTGGAGGAGTAGGGAGCAGAGCGGCTGTTCCGCTTGTAGGAAAGGGGTACTGTCCGTGCTGGCTTTAATATTATCCTGGAGGAGTAGGGAGCAGAGCGGCTGTTCTGCTTGGGGGAAAGGGGTACTATCCGAGCTGGCTTTAATATTAGCCTGGAGGAGTAGGGAGCAGAGCGGCTGTTCTGCTTGTGGGGAAAGGGTACTGTCTCGTACTCTTTTTTTCTTATCTCTTTATGAATTAAAGATGTGGCGTGCGTGTTCTCCAGGCCAAACGTGGGCCACTCCGCCCGTAAAGCAGGCCCATGTAGTGTAAACTTGCAGCAGTGCCTGGATCCGATTACCCGCAGCGACTCAGAGCTAACCTGCCTTTAATTTGGGAACATTATGGTACTTAATGCCTCCAGCATTCATTCTCTCACTTCCAATTAAGCTCTTTTGGTGTGGGGGGGGGGGGGGCGGGCTCAACTCAGACTGGGTGACTTTCAAAACAACCTGAAACTGGAACCGACCCTGTTTTCTCTTTCCTCGAAGGAAAATGAAAAAGCCACCAGGATCAGAATTTTGGTCACAGATTGCAGGTTTTCAGTGGGTCCAATGTGCCTGATCTTAGCTGCAAGGGATTGTGGGATTGTTCCTGTGTTAAAGCCAGCCCCTTTCAGCGTGCGACTGGAATCTCTCGATCATGGCGCGTACACTTCCTGCCTGTGTTCCGGAAGGCCTCCTGCTACGCCCATTGTCGCTCGGTGTTCCGTGCCACTTTTAAAAATAGATAAGAGGATATGAGTGGCAGGAAAGTGAAGTGTAGGAGTAAAAATAAAAATGGTCTGGATTATTCCTGATCCTGCGAATGAACAATCAATCTATGACGAGAGAAAAAAGAGCAAATTGTGTGTGTGTGTGAGCAAAGCAACGTGTGTGTGTCTCTGCACAGCAGGTGCGAAGCAAGACTCTCTCACATTCAAACAACAGACTGCCTTCATTTATCTGGAATGTTTTTCAAACTCCCGCCACAAAAAAGTTTGAAGAGCTAATGAGAGACTCGCTTGTGCCATGGTGTGGTATTGGGTCCCGAATACGGCAGTGCCAGACCAACAAGAGGGACAGGCGTTTGTGTTTGTCATAAACAACCCCACACCCGAGCGTGCGCCATGTCCTTGCGGTTCGCTCATCCCCAGCAGTTTCACCAAAAACCTGCTGTGCAAAATCTGGCGAGATTACCGCCACTCTCAGGTTGTGGGCGCTGGTAGGGGCATTCAGCACACTCTTGAGGAGGTGGGGGGTGGTGGGGTGGGGACACGTGTAGCACGAGAGGAGAGATTTTTAAAAATAACAGTTGGCTTGAAATTTTACGCAAATAAAAAAAATCTGAAAGTTGGTTCAGCAGGTTTAAAAGAGTGCATAACATAAACAATTTAGCCTGATGTGTGTATTGCCCAGACCTCACAGACAGACAGACTGACACACAGACGGCTTGTGAATTTGGAAAGTTAGGAGGCCCTGGGTCTGCTCCTTGTGATATACGCTCTCCTCTTTTCATGGTGGTTTCCTGTCATTTCTCCAGCGTGCATTGCACGTGTTTAATACGTTAAATAGCTAAATATAATGAGTACATTTCCCAATGTTAGTATATGGGAGAAACTAAAGGTTTAGAGCAAGGGACTAAGCGGAAGGGCACGGTTATGAAGCAGACAAGCACATTCTGCCTGATGCTGGTACACAGGGCGATCCGTCCGTCAGCACAACTCTCCCTTCCAACACGTCAGCCACTATAACAGTGAAGGACTGTTTGTTTTTTTCATTAAGAGAGGGGAGGGAGAGAAAGCAACAAAGAAGGGGAGAAAGAAAGAGAGAGAGAGAGGGGGGGTGGGGGTGGGAAGAAGAAGGGTGAGAGGAAAACACAGGGAGAGAGAAAGAGAGGCTTGGTTCAATCGATTTGTCACGACACAAGGTTTCCTGCCTGCCCCCCCCACCTCCCCCAGTGAGTGGATGACAGGGCTTTGACCCCTGCCTCTATGCCAGGGACACACCTGGGACAGAAGAGGGAGGGGGGATCAATCCCTCAGCACACACAGGAAGGAAGTGGGGCGACGGCTGATGTTATTGACATGTCTCTGAGAGCCGCCGGGGGAGGGGGGGTAACTGGATATTTAAACAGAGAGATAAGGGAGTATACTAAAGAGGCAGCTACAGCGAGAAAACCAGGCTGGCTGACCTGTCGTTATGGAAAGACAAATACAATTAGGTTTTTTTTTTTCAGTTTCTTTTTTAAATTTAACTGTCAAAAGGTAGATAGTCACACAGTTCTCAGGGATCCTGTCTATTTATCTGAAGGATATTTTTGCCATTTTGTGATCTTTCCGGTATTTAGTGTTAGACCTGTTGTGGCTTTTAATACACTGCCTGGCCAAAAAAAAGTAGCCGTTGCACCAGTCATGCATGGTGCCCACTGTACAAGCCTCTGGAGACAGTGTTATGATCTGGGGTTGCTTCAATTGGTCAGGTCTAGGCTCAGCAACGTTATGCAGCAATAAAATGCAGTCAGCTGAGTACCTGAATGACCAGGCTATCAATGGGCATATTCATGGACGAAAATGCCAAGATTCATTGGGCTCAAATTGTGAAAGAGTGGTTCAGGGAGCATGAGAAATAATTTTCACACATTAATTGGACACCAGAGTTGTGACCTTAACCCCATTGAAAGTCTTTGGGATGTGCTGGAAAAAACTTTACGGAGTGGTTTGACTCTCCCGTCATCAATACAAGATCTCGGCCAAAAATTAATGCAACTTTGGATGGAAATAAATGGTGTGACGTTGCACAAGGTTGTCGAAACAATGCCACGATGGTCCAACAAAATATTAGTGTGCAACTTTTTTTTTGGCCAGGCAGTGTACTTCACTTTTAGAAAAGATAGATTAAAACAATGTTACTAACTGAATTAATAATTCCGTTATTGGCTGTTACCAGTTACCTGTAGTACTTGATAATATGCAGTGGATTTGTAAACAACATCGGGGTAGGGGAATAATGCGTCCCCATCAATTTGTAGGCTACCAACACGTTTCTGCACCAGTGACTAAGAATATAAAGAAATTGACCATAATCAAGTAGACAATATAACAAACTATTGCCTATCTCTCTGCAGCAGGAGGAAATGACATGGTATCAAAACCAAATTGGCATAACGAAGGCTCCGCTGTAACGCAATTGGCGTTACAAAACTTGTTGTTTTGTTTTGTTTGCCTTAACCCCCTAGCTTTAGTCGTTCCACGATCGTCTGGTAAACATTTGAGTCACAAACAGTGGCCTACCATCAATGAGTTTTATAATATCCCCTTCCCGACATATATTGAATAATTCTCTGATTTCCACTTCTGTCCAGTTATTTCCCATATCTCCTCCAGTGACCATAGTTTTTGTTGGTCCCTCACACCACAGATTTTAGCCTACGTTATTTTTGCCTCAGGATAACTGTTTCTGTTTGAAACGGTTGATACAAAGTGACTCACGTCGACAGCTCATTTGTACACATCCATACAAATGACCAGTGATTATGTTTAGCTATTGTTCATTTTTACATATCTATAGTTATGCAAGAGCTGATTTTTTATGGAAACCTGTTTTCACTATTATTGCACATCCCCAATGTAAGAGTCATGTTAACCAAACTAAGAAACACTGAAAATAAATGATTAATATTTTTATCAATATTGTTTGACGTTGTTCGAATAGTGAAATGAACCAGAAGGTGTCCTATTTAGTGCCATCTATCTTCATTAACACAAAAATCCGCTAAATCGGTAAAATAATGTGTTTTATTAGAAGTTTGCACATTGACAGGATCAATCAAAATTTTTTGAATGTCAGCAGCCATATTGGCTTGGCACTGCTGGGGTTAGTATTCCAGAACACTCTGGCATTGAATGAGTTATTGAAACAGTTTTGAATAATGGTGTGAACTCATAAGTCTACCCCTAGGATATTTAGGAAATGGAGTAATCAGGTTCACAGATCAAATGTGGTCAATGCTACTGAGTTCTGGCTATGTAAATATTTACAAGCAAATTTTTTAAAGCACAAAAAGATCCATCTTGATGATGGATCTTGTTCAACCTGTGAGCTTCCAAAAGGGGTACTATTACTTACAGTTCTTTTTTGAAGCTACAGGACTTTTATCTGAGTGGAAAATCATCCTTCAGAGGTTGTGTCTATTTTTTTAATGTGATTCTTGGCTGGGCTACTTCCCTTCAAGGGAAATAAAGAATGTGTGTGTGTGTGTGTGTGTGTGTCTGTCTGTCACACTGATGGAGATAGCGATGATGCTGAGAGGAAGATGAGTTCTATAGTATTAGCTGAAAGCATTGTCTGGTTTCACACATATAGCCGTACAGCTGTTTGTTCCTTGCTCCATCCTTATGATGAGTTTCCCCTTGTTTGTAACCTAAACTAACTGCAAGGAATGTCTGTCTGTCTGTCAAGCTTTGTTTGGCTTAGCTAATCTGCACTGCATACTGAGAATGTATTGAAAGATGTTATGATGTTAACTGTGCAATGGCTCTAAAGCCTTTCCTAACATGACTGTACAGTCGGGTTAGGTCACTTTGTTCCATTCAAGACACATATTCGAAATTAAATAAATTTATTAAAAAATGCCCATGTTGTTTCATGAGTTTTTTTTTCAATCGAATATGAATTTCAGTCAGTTTCTTAAAATTTTTATTGAAATTTAATTTACCACAACAGTACAGTGCAGTACAGTACAGTGTTCGTTTTGAATGCATAGGGTGATGGTGGTTTCTAGCAGAAGATTTAGCAGGACTGTTTAGACTCTTTAGCCAGCTAACAACTTAATATGTTGAATTGCACTGAAAACCAGCAGACACTGCAGCTCTCCCAGACTGGAGTCTTACAACCGTGGGTTAGACTAAGCCACATCCCAAAAATGCCTGGGGTGGATGTGGTATTCAGCTTAAGTAAACATCCCCCCCCCCCCTCCACTGCCTCTGTCATGACAGGTGAGCTGATTTCCTCTCTCGGGAAGGCAGGGTTGCGGCCTTTACCTGTCGTTCAGGTGAAATATGGGCCCCTGTGTCAGGTAAGCCTGGCTTCCTTTCATGTTTTCATCCTCGGGTATCTCTGAGATCAGGACAGGGCTTCCGGCAGGTGAGCACACCTGTTTGAGAGTGTCAGGCACGCCATGCCTTCCCCTGTCATAAATTCCTTTGTTTTCTGGAAGGTTTTCAGGTTCCATAACGAAAGAAAAATCTGTTATAAGCCATTTGACAATAATGTAATTCCATTTGACAAATGCATGTCTAAGGAGCTCTTTCGTGAGAAATCTGTGGTTTTATGAATGCTCAAAGCTTTAGTGTGGTAAACGCCTCCAACTATGGAAAAACACAGCCAGGGAAGACATTGTTGAGTCATTTGAAAATAAAAAAATAAAAAAATAAAAAAATAAAGTGTGTGTGTTTCCACAAATGGATTAATTACACAATAGACTTGAGTTGATTTTCTGGTGGTGAGAAGGTGTTAAGGAAATGACGCCCTTGGATTATCTTGACGCAAAACACAAGACATTGTTTCCATCCAAACTAAGTGACCAAACTTCAAGGCACTGCTGTTGTACCTTTGAGAAATGTACTTAACCTGAATTGTTTCAGTTTCAAGTCAGCTGTAGAAATAGATACTAGGCAAAAAAGGTGAGTAAGTCACTCTAGATAAGTGTGTCTGCTAAATACCTGTAATGTAATGTAATTACATTATTTAGTGACCAGACGGGAAGATAAGAATGATTAAATCCAGCTAGCTGCTTTAATTAGCATTGCTGGTCATTGGGGTGGGATGGGGGAGAGGGAGAGAGAATTATGCAATTATTTTGGTTTGGCGCTGAATGGATCTGCTTTAGGTAATACTTTGGAGCACAGATTTCTTTAGTTTGCAATGAAATACTGAGAGCTATATATCTAAGACAGGTAAAACTATCAATTTCCTGGATCCTTGTCCACAAGTGTGATATGCAGAACTACTAAATATCTATGCTGCAAATTGTATGCAGTGTACCCTGTTGTCCCTTAGTTTCTCCAAATCTATCCAAAATTGCTAAATTGTGCGCTGCTGTAAATCATAAAAATAATCATATATTTAACTACAAATCAATTGTTTTGGCTCATAAAACTCACCTTTGCATAATTTTCAAGTGGGAATTAATATGTTTTAATCAGTATAGGGGTATAGATATATATGGCACCAAAACCCTATCCAAATCATAAAATGAATAAAATATTTTGTGTCCATTATATACACTTGTATACTCACTCCAAGAAAAGTTTAATATTAATCTAGGACATATGCACAGTAAATTGGAATGAGTATTTTCCATGCCCTAAGTGACAAGTATAGCCCAGTGAGATACTAATAACCCGTAGTCTATATTATGTACAATAAGATTACAATAAAATAATATTCCACCACTAGGAAAAGGCTGGCAAATGTTTTTGCTTCAGGCCAAATCAAACATAAAACATGAGTGAGCCATATATGAATGTTTACACTACAGTATATGAAATGCAATCTAAATGCAAAAATAACATCAAACATATGGCACACACTGTGGCGGAGTGTTAAAAACTAATGTACATATTTGAAATATCACAAGCAGTAACACTTGCATATCGAGGAGGAAAATCTCCCTCATGTTTGTATAGCATATTCTCCAATAGAATTAATGGTATGATATGGTATCTATGGTATCTTGGTAACTATAGTATTTTTTTCTGACCCACTCCAAAAATCCCTGTAAGCAGGCGAGTATTTTCTCGAGCCACGCTGACGAGTTAATAAATTTGTAAAAACTTGCGAAAATAGCAGGAAAAACACAATTACGCCTCAGTGAGCGAATGCACATTCTAAGTTGTTTGCGTAAAACTAAACTAACAAAACTAGAAATTTTGTTGTAATTTATTGTTCAAAGCATCCAATAAGACATTGTTATAATTGTTTATAATGCCCTATATTGGATAAAAGAGTTGTCAATGAAACCAAAATGAACTGGAATGAGACAGGTTTGAACAGCATGTGGGGTTTCACTCGTGGGGGTTCCAGAAGGTGTAATAGCGTTATAAAGGGGTGTGCATTTCTCAAATGGATTGTCCAAGACAATAAATAACCACTGAATCTTTATGTGTAAAACCAATGGTAGGTTTGTATATTTATTTCATATTTAGTAGTAGATATTGACAGTAGAATGACATGGTATAATTATATACAAATTTAACTTTTCATGTATGTTTTTGCTACATTCAGGCTATTGTTGGCTTTATTTTGTTGCTATGACAGTATACGAATTTATGGTGGTGAAAAGATATTTTTATGAACTCACAAATAGACGCTATTGTCCACTTTGTCACGCATGGGTAGTTATAGTTGAAGGTGAGACTGGGTGGATGGTTGCTTGTTAAATGCACTAGCTACATGACAATAGTGGCACTTAGAAACTCCATATTCTGCAGAGTTGTCACAAATTGTGTACTAATGAAGCTAAAACACAGAGTTTGTTGTTTCCACTCATAGTTTGGTTGCAGGAGCAATGTCTGACTTGAGCAAAATCTTGGTGTCAGCACTATGGCCACTAGGGGGTCTGCGCGAAGGGGTTAAGCTCAAGTTTAATATAAAACTGTGGAAGCAGAGATATTAAAAAATATATACAAAATGGAATCCAGCAAGAAGACTGTATTTTCTGTTAGCATTCTGGGAGTTTGCTACTGCAAAACTTCAAAGCATGATGGGAGTTTTTTCAGTTAAGCTGGCCCTTCTGTTCTGCACCTTATTGGTAATATCCAGTACTGCTTCATTGTAAAGGGTGCATGTTCACAAGCCAGCTTAGTTTAAACAAAAGTTACCGAAAGTTGGCCAGCTAGCTACTTCGATGATGTGAACTAACCTTCAACTTTCAAGTGCCTGAGAAGCAAAATGGAATGATAAATTGAAATTTAGGTTTTAGGTCACTCTATGAAGCCCAATGTAGGTAAGGCAGCAAAATGTGACACGGTAGCAAATTTTCTAAACCACATAAATATCATACTTCGCCTACGGTAGGAAAATATTACAAAGTAGGAAAAAAAAATTATGCCGCACCAGTTCCTAAAGTCAAGCCTGAGTTACATTGCCAGTTGAAATACGTATATTTTTATCCCTGCCGTTGGGATTGTGGGCAGATGCAGTGAGAGAAACCCCCGGGACAGCTGCTGTTATGTCTACGGATGCTCTGTGTACAGAGGCTGTGCAGTGTAACAGCTGTGCTTGTGCTTGGGTTGGCCAGGTCATGGTGGGCTTCTGGACTTGGGATCAAAGACAGTTGGCCATTTTAAAAATCCATCCAGGCAAAGACTAATACTACGCTAACCACCAAGGATGAAATGTGTATACATGAACCTGAGCTCTTAACTGAGCAGGTCTATACCTGAGCAGATCTGTACCTGAGCAGGTATATAACTGAGCAGCCCCTATATGGCCAATTCATAGTCTCAAAAAAGTATGTGTATGAACGTCCGCAGGGCCTACGCGAACCTAAATGACATCATAGCAGACCCAAAACGAATGTCCGTCGAGGCAGCCCATGCAGCAGTCGTTTGTTGTGTCCACGCAGACCTGTCCGCATGGACCTGTCGTTTCACCTACAAGCATAACTTCTGCAAACCATCATCTTCCAAGAGGGACATCATTGTTGTTTGCAATTTGCGTGCAAAAATGATGGGAAATTTAGTCTACAAATGGGGGGGTTGGTACGCTTGACTATGAAAGGCAAATGTCCGCAGACAATCCGCAGGATTGTCCATCTGTGTATGTGTCTGCTCTCTGTTTTAAACACTCTGTAACAGAACAGGTATATACCTGATCAGCCCCTTAACTGAGTAGGTCCATAGTACCTGAGCAGGTCTATACTTGAGCAAGTCTGTACCTCAGCAGGTCAATACCTGAGTAGGCCCCTAACTGAGCAAGTCTATACCTGAGCAGATGAGCATTGGCTGAAGGGAAGATGTCCCACGCTATCTTGTATCCTGTGCCATTCTCCCCATACCCCTTCCACTCCCCCCCCCCCCCACCGGCAGGCACACAACAATACCCCCGCCAGCCCCAAGGATCAGGTACCTCTTCACAGGGGGATTACAGGGAACCCAATCTTTCTGGCATGGCCAATGGAATTTTCATTACAATGACCTTGGGTGTGGCGCCGCTGGAATGGCTCCCTCTCTCCTGTGTGGAAGAGTGAGGTAGAGAATGACGGAAAGTCACAACCGGCCCCCCCTCTTTCACCTGAACCCCCCCCCATCCCACCCGACCGCATTTGCACCCCACCGCCTCACGTTACTCACTCAGGTGTTCCCTAATTTGTTCCACCTCAAGACACCCCCAAAGATAAGGGGATGGTCTTCAGGTGTGTTTTTGGGTGAATTTTTTCTTAATATTAATAGAAGTGCAATTTACCCCCAAACTAGGGTATGCACACACACACGTTGGTTTATGGTCCTGAAGTCTGGTACACAGGATGGCTCCAATCTGTGAATTAATGGAGACTTTAGAATACATTTGTGGTTTCAGCCCTGACTTTTTAAAAGTAATTTTTCATGCTTTTGCACACCCCCATTATATTTCTCCGAAAAAGTCTTTGTTATAAAATATAGGAATGCCTTTAATATTTGAGAGAAAGGATTTCTAATATTTTAATATTTTTGCTTAATAAGAGAGAAGGTTAAAAATTTGTAATGTCTGAAATGACATTTTAGCCTTCTCAAAATATATACTCAGCTTCATGCATGTTCAGCCTTTGATTGTTGTGAATGAATAGAGCATACAGTTATCATCAGTTAACTGAGAGTTATCATTTTCCATCTATAATAAGTATAAAGGCGTATTTGAGATTTTTTACAAGGTCAAATATTATTAGACCATATAAAAGATGAAAGTAACCATTTCCATGCCTTTCAAGGGCTGATTGATATCTGAGGTCATGGCTTTGACTCAAATTTGTGGAAGACAGATTAATTCTAAAACCTGTAGGAGCTATACCTGTGATATGAATACCTGAAATGGTATGGGTGTCATTTTTACTGCTTAAATCTTTAGTACTGTTACAGTTTCTGCATTTAGGTCAACGCTAAATGGATAGTTCACTTTCTGTCGGTTTTTTAAGTTTTACGGTATGTTTTTGACTGGCTCAGTCAGTTTTTGTGTACAATGAAGGACATTTCAGATACTTACAGAAGTTTCTGATGGTTTGCTGGCTTTCTAATGGCTGGTATCGGGGCTTTCGCAAGTTTGTGGTTTAAAGCAAGAAAATACACTTTAATTAAGAGCAAAGCAGCTTGTACCGTGAGGTATTTGCATACAGTATGTATCCTTGGAAAATGTTTATTATTAAGTCAATAGAATTTGGGGATAAAACAGGAAACTAATTACTCAAGTTTGGCATTCCACTCAGTAACACAACAAATGTGATGTAATTTCCTGTTGTTCAACATCATTTCCAGTTGATTGTTTTGGATTTTGCAGAGGAGGTTTTTTTGGGATCGGTGCCGTGTAGGATGACAGGGAAAGTATGCACCCCCCACAATTTATTCCAATTATCAATCCTAAATCATGAATCTTGAATCCTGAATCCTGAATCCTGACTCCTGAATCCTGAATCCTGAATACTAAATCCTAAATCCTAAATCCTAAATCCTGAATCCTGAATCCTGACATTTCAAATCTCATGCGCAATGACACATGTGGAAAAAGGTGCACTTGGTCTCAGAAAAATCTGGAAATAAAAAAAACCGTAACCTGGGAATATCCAGATGGGGGCAGCTGGCTTGGGACGGCTTGAGAAACGACAACAGCTGGAGGGCAGATTGAGAATGGCCTGACCCACCCACCCCCCAATGTAAGGTGAAATGGACCAGCTTGCCAAAGGGCCAGGGGGTGGGGGGATAGACAGGAGTGAAGTCACTACACAGCTCTTACTAGTGCATTCACCTTTGTCTTCCGTTCTGAGTTGCTGGGGTGTTTCGCACACAGACTCTAAGCTTGCAGCCAAATTCCTCATTCTCAGCTTTCCCAATCTGATCTGGAACTGCTAATTGTGCCACCTGCAACTGATGCTAATGCAGTCCTCCAATGCACTTGCCTGTAAGCTATTATATGAGAGCCAGTAATTATTTTACACCCTACAGTCCACACACAATACTGCAGGAGAGCCAGTGATTATTTTACACCCTACAGTCCACACACAAAACTGCAGGAGAGCCAGTGACTATTTTACACCCTACAGTCCACACACAAAACTGCAGGCGAGCCAGTGACTATTTTACACCCTACAGGCTACATAGTACTACAGGAGAGCCAGCAAATATTTTACACTCTACAGGCTACATAGTGCTACAGGAGAGACAGCAACTATTTTACACCCTACAGGCCACACAGTACTACAGGAGAGCCTGTACATTACATTACATTATAGGCATTTAGCAGATGCTCTTATCCAGAGCGACTTACACAACTTCTTATTACATGTATCCATTCATACAGCTGGATATATACTGAAGCAATTAAGGTTAAGTACCTTGCTCAAGGGTACAACGGCAGTATCCTACCTGGGAATCGAACCTGCAACCTTTCGGTTACAAGTCCAGTTCCTTAACCATTATACTACACTGTACTCTTTAGTAAGTTGCCTTGTTAATCTCTGTGTACTCTGCTGACACCCACAAAGCTACTCTTTACACTGGACTTCTTGTGTTTTTAAAAAATTTAAGATGTTTCCAATGAGAGTCTGATTTCATGAAGAAATTAAAATGTCTTTTGAAATGTGCGTTTGAAACCTTTTTTTTTGTTTGGGTGAGAGCAGTATCTCTCATCGGAAATTTACAGATTTTGAAAATTAAATTTCAATGAAACAATTCAGGATTTGGTGCATTTTTCTTGCATTCCTTGCTTTATGATGAAGTCTTTATGATTGCATGTGTTTTCCTCCACCAGAAACAACACTTCAGAGGAGCATTTGATTGTGTTTTTGTTCTGTTTTTTGTCAGTGTGGTGTCCATTTTTTGTACAGACTAAACTGCACATATACAGTACATGTAAGCTCTGTAAAAATCCTTACACTGCTTTTTCCTTAATGAAACGAGTGGCTGAGTGTATTTGCTTGTTGGAAGTAACCTGTGTGGTAGGGCAGTGGCTTTCTGCGGTGCTTCTCACTACACATTAAACCACCTGTACCGCACACCCGTCTTTTTCCATAGTAGTGGCCTTATTTCAACCCTTAAGACCCTCAAAACATGGATAACAACTAATGTCAGATTCTCAAAGACAATCTAGGAGGATCTGGCAGCACCATGAATAATGCTGTTTACATGACAGGGCCTGCCTTAATGTCCTTTTGTATGTTTTGCAGCGAATGCCATGAAAAGGCTGTCTTTGACGCGACTGCTTGGAACAGGGTGGCATTCATTCGAGTGTGACACAGAGTATGCTGACCACACAAGAAACAAAACACACTCGTATTTATGCTTTTGCTCTGACTCTTATCACATCCCGTTAGATCAACAGGAGCTCTTCTAGATGGCCAGTGTGGTTGCTGTTCATGTCCCAACTTTTGGCTGTAAAAATGAATAATGTGTGACGTGTGACGTGTGTCGACCGAATAATTACTGAGAAAATGTTTTTAAAGGACAGAGAAGTAGACTAATTGTGCTTAATCTCATACAGTATAATCATTTAAACAACTTTTAAATAACGCTCAGAAGAGCTGAACTATTAAATCGTTGAATCGTCTTCTCTTATTGTTCCCGTTATTTTAACCTTCACACCTCTGTCTCGGAAATGTATGAAGGTCACGCAAATCCTTCAGTGGGGCAAACGAACGGGCTTAATCCCGCCACCAATTGCATAGACTAAATATCCATGGCGAACAGTAACATGGTGTTTTAAATGTGTTGTTGCTGCAAATGTGTTTTTTTCCAAAGTCAATTATGTCCAGTGGATTAGGCTCATGTACACTGTATGGGAAAATTCTCCTGGCAAGTTTCTCCTGGTAGGGGGTGGAGAAAAGAGAGCATGGCTGTGACAGGGTTACAGTGTAGAGAGCCCAGGGAGTGAGACTGAACGCACTACAACAGACCAGTCATAACCCCCACCCCTCCACTCTGCCTCCAGACCTCATGCATCCGTGAATGTGAGCACGGCCAGTATCCACAGCTGTCACACATTTTCAACAGATTCTGCTCGGCCTGAACGGGGTTTATTTTTTGGGAGGGGGGTGGGGGGGCATTCCAATGCCCTTACACATCGGGCTAAAAGGAATTACCGCTAACATCTGATATTGTGGAAGTGAGAAGTCTGTCACCCCGACCCTGCCTGGGGCCGTCCGGAACTGCAGGCTGGGGGATTTATTATCTCAGATGGCCTGCAAAGGTCACCGTGGGCCTCTCTCTCTTTCTCTCTCTCTCCCTCTCTCTCTCTCTCTTTCTCTCTCTCTCTCTCTGTCTCTCTCTCTATCTCTCACTCTTTCTGTCTCTCTCTTTTTCTCTTTCTATTTCTTTCTTTCTCTCTCTCTCTCTTGCTCTCTCTGTCTCTCTCTCTATCTCTCACTCTCTCTCTTTCTGTCTCTCTCTCTTTTTCTCTCTTTCTATTTCTTTCTTTCTCTCCCTCTCTTTCTTTCTTTCTCTCTGCTGTCCTCTCTTCTCTCTCCCTCTCTCACCCTTTCTTTCTCTTTCTGTCCTGCCTTCTCACTCCCCCTCTTTTTCTTTCTCTTTTTTGTGTGTGTGGTGTTCCGGTAACCTCCCCCCCCCCCCCCCTCCGTTCATTAAGAACACAGTACGGCTTTGTAAGGGGGGGGAGAGGGTTACAGACACATGTTCCGTTTGCTCCGCGCATATCCGTCACAGGAAAGGCATTCTTCACGCGCAGTCATTCCCAGCTGTTGGTTGTAGCCGTGGTGTAACCCCCCGCCCCAACTCCCTTGGCCAATGGGGTCACAGTGGGGGTCCTCCTGGCGCAAACAGGATGCGTAAAACTTGCGATTGCACAAGTGTGTAAGAGGAGCCCCCACCTCGCCAAACCTCACCCCCCCACCTGGCCCCTCACTCTGCATTCCTCTGATGGGACCAGGACTGGGACCGTGGGGAGCGCATCTGTCTACTTCACATTTTTGGAGAAAACCCCCACCCCCCCTCCTGCATGAGCGTTTGGCCAGCTGTAACGTTGAACCCCAAAAACATTTTTCCACTGAGATTTAGGAAGTGATCTTATCACAGAGCAGTTTAAACAGCTTACTGTTTTAACATATAAATGGATTGTATGTAAAAACTAAATAAAGAAAAGCTATATCAGCAAAACACCTTTTGGTAAAAATACAATTGGAATCGAGTACAGAGGTGGTCAGTCAGAAATCAGTCCTGCAATCTGAGCTTTTACTTACTATTTTTCTATTTAAAATGACATCTTCGGAAACCGCGGAAACTCAGAAGTGAGAGTGGCACCACTGAAAGACTTCACCGAACCTCAATGGTGCTATAGAGGCAGCAGGTCAGGGATCTCAAACTCAAATCCTGGAGGGCCGCTGTGTCTGCTGGTTTTTGCGACAGTGCCTGTATCAAAAACCAGTCTTTAGCTTTGATTACGGCGCGCATTCATCATGGCATTGTTTCGACAACCTTATGCAATGTCACAACATTTATTTCTGTCCAGAGTTGCATTAATTTTTGGCTGAGATCTTGTATTGACGATGGGAGAACTACTTTAAAGACTTCTCTAGCACATCCAAAAGACTTTCAATGGGGTTAAGGTCAAGACTCTGGTGGCCAATTCATGTGTGAAAATGATTTCTCATACTGCCTGAACCACTCTTTCACAATTTGAGCCCGATGAATCTTGGCATTGTGGTCCTGGAATATGCCCATTGATGGGATAACCTGGTCATTCAGTACATTCAGGTACTCAGCTGACTGAGTATTTTTGCTGCATAATGTTGCTGAGCCTAGACCTGACCAATTGAAGCAACCCCAGATCATAACACTGTCTCCAGAGGCTTGTACAGTGTGCGCTATGCATGACGGCGACTTTTCTTTTGGCCAGGCAGTGTATGTTCCTGCACTTAAGTGCACACCTTGTTTCCAAGGCCTAAATGTGCTGCTGATTGAAAGGAAATCACAAAACCCAGCAGAGACTGCGGCCCTCCAAGACTGGAGTTTGAGACCCCTGCCATAGGCAAAGCACATTTCTGTACCAGAGACCTGACCGTGGCAGAACACTGGCCCCTTTACATGGGCGTACCCTTGCATGTCTTGCAAAAAACGTCCAGAAAAATCTGCAGTGCCCGCGAGCGGCCCGCGGCCCCCCCCCCCCCCCCCCCTCTGTAAAGAACCCCCAGGGAGAAAACACAGAAACACCTGCCCACGAAATGTGAGCAGAACAAATTTGTGCGTAAATCATATTTGCACTTTTGTTTGTATTTCAGCACGAACAAAGCAAAGAAGTATCTTGAAAGAAAACGGTGAAAAGACTGGCAGCAATGTAGCCAGTGAAAAAACATTTAATGAATGGAAAAAAAGTTATAATTCCTGTTATTTTAGGAAAGGACCATTACATAATTATTCGAAATGACTTAGACAGTGTTTCGGAATTTATTTAACAATTATTGTTATAATAAACATTGCATTGCTTTGATTCAAATACTAGTTACTCTTGTATTCTGTAACACAATTTGTTTCATGATTAAAAATTGATTTATGCTTACTGTTCATGATGTAGCCTATCCACAAATGGTCTTTTTGTGTATTTTGAGCATTAACTAGAATGGGCCAGTTAATTAGTCCCCATTGTTACCCAATCATTCAGAATGTTCAGTTATGAATATTCCAAACACACCCGTATTTTCTTGCTACAATGACAGCTGTCATCTTACGGATGGCATGTTGTTTAATACCTACTTTTTATTTGCACTAAAATGCACATGCAAATACCTTTCCCAAGCTTTCTTTCAGGCTTAGTAAATCATGTTACGTGCTAAACTAATCTATTTGCATGACCTCCTCCCACTATTTTGCGAAATAACGTAGGGACGCCCAATAACGTAATGAGTGCTCCCAGTACTATTTTTCTATAAACATGTAAAAGCTATATGACGTAAATATGCTAATTAAAACACACATTTAACCAATTAATGAAATTTGCTTTAAAGTGGCTTGCAGGTCTGTAGCCAGTGATGCAATGGCTGATTTTCTGCAGTTGGTGCCCAGCGTCTTTTGGAGAGAGATCGCATCTTTAGGGATCTTGCAGATTTGTTGGCTGAAAGTGATGAATGGCTGTTTTGTTTGTTTTCGAATATCTAGACCAATTTTGTTGCATCTGTGCAGCATATTGGAGTCTAATTTGAGAAGGCCGACAAATGGATTCATTGCCATAAGGCATTCCCTTACATGTACAGGTTCTTTCGGTACATGTAAAAGAATGACGGTTACAGTGTTACAGTGTAGAGAGTCCAGGACAGCATTTATGGAAATCGCAAAATATGGTGCGCGCGTCTGTCATTTATGATGAAATAGAATGTACGAACATACTCACGGTTTGATGAAAACTTGCTTTGTACATAAATGTATGTACATATTTACGAATGTTTCATGAATGAGGCCCATTGATTATATTATTGTGAATTCTTGGTGATATTTTTTTTGTTCCTGAGAGTAACATTGATGTTCTCCACTACTGTATGTTGCTTTGGCTGAGAGCGTCTGCTAGGCATGGTGGATTATGGAAAGAGCCACGCGGCGGGTTGCCCATGTGGCAGGTTGTGGAAAGAGCCACGCGGCGGGTTGCCCATGTGACGGGTTGTGGAAAGAGCCACGCGGCAGGTTGTTGCTATTTTCTCTGAATGATAATAGCTCGTTGGGAGCATTAAGCCAATGAATGTTTAGCCACAGCTCGACTGCCTATTACTGGCAATGAAACAATGTGCATTCCTTTGAGAAAGCTTTCCAGGTGGATCAATATTGTGCAGTATGTACGTTATTCCACATGAAAGGACACAACCCCTCCCCTCTCTTAAAAAAAAAAAAACGTTTGGCACAAGAAGCGTCTTCCTACCGCTTGGGCTGCCCATTGTTCATGGTAACAGTCACCATAAGCGTATCTCACGTCAACTGAATGTTCTTGCATTAGAGCTGAAAGTCACCTCTTGAAGTGGCCAATTCCCTTGGTTGGAGCCGTTTGATAGTTTGTTTCACTGGCTGTGATGCTTGTAGAGAAAATGGCTTCATTTTCATATCTTGATAGAGCAGAGGCTATGTGGAAAGAGCAGAGTTCCCTGTTGGAGTCAGTATCTGTGCTTAATTATTATGTTTATTTTATTTATTTATGTTTTAATCACTTTATATTTTCGATTTTACTTGTATATTGGAATGGAGCACCAAGAGTCTGGAGTTTAGGCTATATACAAAATGGTGAAAAGGTGAAATGGTGAAATGATCTTTTTTTTTTTTTCACAAACAATTGCTTTCTGTAAACTGGTGAATTGTTCTACTAGCTGTTACCAGCATGTTAGGCCAGTTAGGAGCAGTAGCCTCATCTACAGGTCCCTATAAGAGCAGTAGCCACATCTACAGGTCCCTATAGGTGCAGTAGCCTCATCTACAGGTCCCTATAAGAGCATTAGCCACATCTACAGGTCCCTATAGGTGCAGCAGCCTCATCTACAGGTCCCTATAGGAGCAGTAGCCTCATGTACAGGTCCCTATAAGAGCAGTAGCCTCATCTACAGGTCCCTATAGGAGCATCAGCCTCATCTACAGGTCCCTATAAAAGCATTAGCCACATCTACAGGTCCCTATAGGTGCAGTAGCCTTATCTACAGGTCCCTATAGGAGCATTAGCCACATCTACAGGTCCATATAGGTGCAGTAGCCTCATCTACAGGTCCCTATAGGAGCATTAGCCTCATCTACAGGTCCCTATAGGAGCATTAGCCACATCTACAGGGCTCTATAGGTGCAGTAGCCTCATCTACAGGTCCCTATAAGAGCATTAGCCACATCTGCAGGAACACACTTGAGTTTGATTGCCCAGGTGTGGTCATTATCTGTCTCTTGGGCAGGTGACTGTGCAGTGCGTCATTCTGGCCAAAGTATGTTCTTTAATATTGTCCAGTCCTGAGAAGAAATAATTATTTTTTTTACTGTTTTTTTTTTTGATATGCCAACCACTGAAATGGTCATTAAAAGGCCTGTCGGCAGTTTGAAGGTTTTTTCAGTGTCTGTGAATCTTCTCCAGTCACTCAGAATACCGCTGCTTTCAGCTCGGCCGAAGATCTGTGTGTGTCCCTCTCAACACTACAAAGCTCCACCTCACGCTGTGGAAACCCAATGCTAAATATTTACCATTCCGCCGGAGCGCGTCTACCGCCAAACCCCGCGCCGGCACGTAGCAACCCCGCAGCGGTGCGTAGCAACCCCACATTCCTCGGCGAGAAGTTTATCCGCCTGTCCCTGACAGGTCTTTGGGAACACGGCCAGTCACCGAGACACCCGTTCTAAATCTCTGTCACTTAACACACTGTTGACAGGCATACCAGCTTGAGGGAGGAGACGTCTGTCTGTCTGTCTTCTGCGTTTTTACACGTCAGAAAAAGTAGAAGGCCTCCTAGTTACAAAACAAAAACATGACTAATTTCTCTGTGTTTATTTGCTCTTTGGGTAAAAATCTAAATGTGACTGAGTGACTGCAGTCCAAACACAAAGGCCATTTTAACCTGTAGCACTGCTTCAATGTTGCCATTTTTAGATCTCTGTAGAAACGGTGTGCTACAAAGACAGATGTATGTTTTACTTCAGTTTATTCAGTGTGAGAACTTGTTTTGCGATATAATAGGACCAGTATAGGACAGGTTTCTATAATAGGAACACCAGTACAGGACAGGTTTATATAATAGGAACACCAGTACAGGACAGGTTTATATAATAGGAACACCAGTACAGGACAGGTTTATATAATAGGAACACCAGTACAGGACAGGTTTATATAATAGGAACACCAGTACAGCACAGGTTTATAGTTTACAGGCTGTTTGTTGGCAGGCTGTTATTTTCAGTGTTGTTTCAAAACCTGACACTGGATTCTATTTAACATTTTGTTTGGAAAGAAGCAAAGAGCAGTGATTGTGTCCTTTATTACATTTTCTCCAGCTTAGCTCTGAATTTGTTCATATTTAATAAGACTTGTTAATTATGTTCATTTTGTTCACATTTCATCAAATGCAGCAAAAATACACAAATGCCTTATTGGAATTGCCATGTTGAAGATATAATATACCAATCATATTTTATCATCATTTGTCATATTGTCATAGTGATGTCATAACGCATCTGTCATTTTTCATTATTCATCCTCAACTGCATGTTTATCCTCCTTTATGACATCACAATCGGCCTTTGCCACTGAGCAAGACACAGAGTGACTGTGACGGTGTAAGGTAAGGCGTTTATGTGTGGCACAGATTAGTATTAAAATGAGATGCTTACACAATCCCTGCTTAAAAATTACGATTTACGCAACTTCTGTTTGGGAAGTGATACAGCAGGTATTTAATCATCAGCTGTTGATTTTAAACCAATCAATTAAAACCCGCTTCTCATTTCAGCCCTGGCCTTCAAGTATATCATATTGCTTTATGCAAAACTCTGTTGTGTGGATAAGGGAAGACAAGAAAAAAGAACGAGAATGAGGAATTTCAGATGGAGAGAAAGATAGTGCAAGTGCTCTGACTTTGCCGCCTTAGTTAGTTTGTTTGTACTTGAATTGCACAAGAGAAACGGTTTTTCCCCTCTCTGCCCGTTCTCACCCATTTTGTGCACGCATGCGTTTGACTGCCACTAGCCCTCGGGGAGGGGGGAGGGGGGTATGGTCGGGGAGGGATGAGGGCGGCGGCGTAGAGGGAGGGATTGTTTGGAACAATGTGCTTCAATCCAAGGTAGGCGGCCAGATGAATTTTACAGCTGGTTTATTATCATTCTTCTGTTGGTAAAGCCGCCTTTCATGTCAGAAGTCTTTTCCTGTGTACAAATCGGCAGGAAGTGTTCCGCCAGGCCATGGTGCCGCCCCCCCCCCCCCCCCCCCCACTCCCCCGCCCGGGGCCCGGCGCTTTGATCACTTGTGCCACTGCCGATCGAGGGGGGGCTGGAGGGTGGAAACCGCTGGGATAAGTCTGTGTTCTCGTCTCAACCTCCGTCTCTTTTCTCTTTCTTCCTTTCTTCCTGTTCAGCCTCACTTTGTTCTCTCCTCCACGGTCTGGGAACAAACTGTCTCCGTGCAGAAGGGTTGGATGGAGGGGGGTGGGGAAGGATTTGAGAAGCGCACCGCTTGAGATATCTTGGCCCACCGGGCTAACAAAGGAACCTCACTGACTCACTGATAAACTAATGGATTAGTTAATCCAGAGGGCAAGAGGGCCCTTATTTTCTCTTTACACACAAATAGAATAAAGAGTCTGTGTATGTGTGTGTGTGTGTGTGTGTGTGTGTATGTGCGTGCATGCGTGTGTGTGTGTGCATGTGTGTGTGTGTGTATGTGCGTGCATGTGTGTGTGTGTGCGTGCATGCGTGTGTGTGCACGTGCGTGTGTGTGTGTCTGCGTGCGCACGTGTGTGTGCGCATGTGTGTGTGTGCATGTGTGGGCACATGTGTGCATGCGTGTGTGCATGTCTGTGTGAGTGTGTGTGTATGTGTGTGCACATGTGTGTGTGTGCATGTCTGTGTGAGTGTGTGTGTGTGTGTGTGCACATGTACGTGAGTGTGTGTATGCGCACATGTGTGTGTGCACGTGTGTGTGTGTGGGCACATGTGTGCGTGCGTGTGTGCATGTCTGTGTGAGTGTGTGTGTGTGTGTGTGTGCACATGTGTGTGAGTGTGTGTGTGCATGTGTGTGTGTGCGTGCGTATGTGTGCATGTGTGCGTTCGTGCATGTATATGTGTGTGTGTGCGTGCGTGTGTGTATGTGTGTGCGTGTTTGTGCATGCATGTATGTGTGTGTGTGTTTGTATACCAATGTACCTCAAACTCATTTTATGAGCTGTGGTGCAAATCATAACAATGCTTGTTTTGTTGTGAGCTGGGAAATGGAATTTAACTCATAGTTCACACTAACCTTAGTTCCAGGATTATCCCTGCAGTATACCCTAAACGTAAACTGGCTTTAATCGATCATGAGCTCCCTTTTTAGGACAAAACTTGTTTACTTATTTTTGTCACGGCAGCTGAAATTTGGAAACACCATCTGAAGCAGAAAAATATGGCAGCAAATATAAACTTTATAAAAAGTTAAATTAGCATTTGCTTTGCTGAGAGAAGTTATAATTCTGGTGACAGACTTAGTGAATATGGATTGAAATGGGTTCATTCAGAGGAGTAAGGGCGGGGGGTCCTACCATGGGCCTTTCTGTACTGTGATCCCACCTCTATTTGTAACCCTCTCTGCTTTCCCTGACTGAATGACTTGGAAAAATACTTAAGGAGGGTATTTTAGTAAAAAAAAAAAAATACCATGCATGGCTTCCCTCTCTGGTGCCATTAGGCCCCCATATTTTCCTCCAGTGGTCTTGCAGTCTGGACCTTTTTTCGGGAGGGGAGGGCTGAATTGTTCAAGGGCAAAGGTCATATGGTCTGGCAGTGAGTCTGAGCACACATGCTCTCTGTACTGCACCCTGGGTGTGGAGCCAGCAGTTTGTTGAGGGGTTTATTGGTAATAAACACGTTCACTTCGTTAGCACGCGCTAAAAAAACCCTTTCTGTATTTCACCACAAAAGACGAAGGGGAGACCCCAGCGTGGGTACAGCACAAGGGTGCTGTGGGATGGGGGGCGACGGTGTCCTGCGATTTCCCTGGCAAAGTTTGCAATGTGCAAATTTAATAGTGGGGTAACTGACCTATTGAGATGCTCAATGGAGTGGTGGGGGGGGCGGAGAGAATGAGAGACGGAGAGAGAAAGAGAGGGAGGGAGAGAAAGAGGAAGAGTTGGAGAGGAAGGTAAGAAAAAAGAGAGATGGAGGAAGAGGGTAGTAGAGAGAAAGAGGACCTGGGGGAGGCGGCATGGGCAGTTTTGGGGGGGGGGGGGGGGGTGCTTCATTTGGTTAGGCCTGGAGGTGCGGTACTTTATTATTAGGTAAGGAAATGCCTGGACACCTCCAGCCACTATCAATCAAGCCGCAGAGTCTGACTGGAGCCAACAGAGGGGGCTGAGAGGCGGGGCTGAGCCCCCCCAAACTCTGAGGAAACACAACCAGACAGAGACAAACCCCCCCCCCACACACACCCCCCGCAGGTCCTGCAGCAAGTAGGAGCCAGGCCTTCTCTGGGGGTGCACATTTGGGCACTCTGGCCATTCATCTCACCGTGAGCCTGACAGTTTTACGTTGCTCCTAACCGTGTTATTATATTGGTGCTGTGCTGCCAGTAACTATTGTGCTTATGAAAATTTACTTCCACCCATAATGAGCTCCTTCAGAGGATGTCTCCTCAGTGTGCCAAATATCCCCGTGCATTAATGCTCATGTAAAAAACAGCTATTGCCAGAACAACACTTCAATTTATATATATATATATTACAACTTTTATTTAGTTTCCTTGGAGAATGCGCAGGGACTGTTCAAATGTTGAGAGCGGAGGAGCATCCTGAATGAATTACGCGTCGTCATTGGTGTTGTTGTTGTTCATCCGATTTGGCGCTGGCTGATTGAATGAAAGGTTTTGTAGCTGTAGCTTGATCGTGCTTAGCTGAAAACGCAATATTTTCTCAAACGCATACAGCCCAGAGAGCAAGAAAATGGCTGCCAAAGCCATTGAACTGCATTCTGGGAAACCACTTTGCATGCTCAGAAACCACTGACAAACAGCAGTCCTGTGAGAAGCCAAAGCTTGAGGCAAGTATAAATGTATGACTTCACTCTGCTTGACCCTTGACCTACACCAAAACACCATAGCTATCCCTGGCCTGTACCAAAACAGCATAGCTACTGTTAGCATGCACCAATATATCATAGATACTGTTGGCCTACACCAAAACAGAATAGCTACTGTTGGCCAATGTTAAACCAGCATAGCTACTGTTGGCCAACGCTAAAACAGCATATCTACTGTTGGCCAATGCTAAAACAGCATAGCTACTGTTCTCCAATGCTAAAACAGCATAGCTACTGTTGGCCAATGCTAAAACAGCATAGCTACTGTTGGCCAACGCTAAAACAGCATATCTACTGTTGGCCAATGCTAAAACAGCATATCTACTGTTGGCCAACGCTAAAACAGCATAGCTACTGTTGGCCAATGCTAAAACAACATAGCTACTGTTGGCCAATGTTAAAACAGCACCATTGTTAGTTGTCGTATGATACTCAGTTGCACATTTTTTTTCATAAAGTATTCACATAAAAAAAAAAAACTAAACTAAAAACTAAACTTCCAAAAATTTGAAGTAAAAGAATATTTTACATTTTTAAAATTATTTTTCAAGAATATAGATAAATGAATTGAATACACAAGTAAAGCCCACACACCATGCTGTGGTGCAGTGGGTGAAATGTGTAGTTCACTACGTGGGTAAAATCTGTGTGTACTTACCAGATAAAGTTGTAACGGTAAAAATCTGTGAAGATTCCAAGTGATCTTTGATTTGTTTCAGCTGATCAACTAAACTGGTCATTTAATTAATTAATTAATTAATTTGGCAGATGTTCTAAAAATCAAAAATTGAAAAAAAATGCATACATTATAAATCACCACATGGACACCACCAAAAGACATCCGGGTGTGCAGTAAAGAAACACCAACTTACACACTGTGATTCAGTAATATCATATAACACAAATACTACCAAATTATTATTATTTATATACTAATTTCCTGGGTAATTGTAATTACTCTGGTTTCTAATAATAATTGGGAAATGTTGTATATATTTTATTACCATTGAAGAGTGTGGACACAGTATAAAAACATTCTATTTAAGCTACACTCGATGTGAATGACAACCTGCAGTATTCAGTTCAAATTTCAGTGCATACATTTGGCAAAACAAAATATTTTTCCAGACAGAATGTGTGGAATAGCTTACCCAGGGCCAAATTCAATAAAATGCACTTTGACTGCTTAAGGGCATAATTGTATGCAATTAAATCAAACTCTCATTTTTCATATTTTCAAAGCATGTGTTCTGTGTTCCCTGTAGCAAAGGGAAATATCGAATCATGCAAAATAGACCGTTTCTAATTCATGATGACTTTACTGTCCTGGTGCTGCAATAAAAAAAAGGAGTTAATGGATTAATTATGTTGAATTTGATTGAATAAAAATGTACAATCACCAGGACAAGGTCAATTCTGCAGCAACATATGTATTAATCTGCCATGTCTTAAAGACACAGGGGTTTGTATTTGGATTCTATCATCTTTATAATGGTTTCATTTATTGCCAGGAAGCAACACCTTGAGTCAGGTTGATTTGGAGATTCACAATATTATAAAGACCAACAAAACTCCTAAACACCAATTTGATTATTTTATTGCATACGTTTTTCTTAGTTGCCATTATTTATAAAACAATTTTTAAAAGATAGTCTGGAGTTTAAAAACATATTTCAGTTTTAGTATGTTTTTGATTGGCTCAGGCAGTTTTCAGCCCACACCTTTTTCCTATTTCTTGGACTTTACAGTCTTACAGAGCTTTCAGGTTTGTTTGATTGAATATGAAACTGGTTTGAATTTAATTGAATTGAATATGCCCTTAAACTGGCTAAGGGCATTTGATTGAATCCAATCTTTACCAGGGGACCCTGGATTGTTACAGACCAGATTGGATGCAAGACTAGATACACTCCATTAATGGGTGTCTTTTAAAAACATTATTACATCTATAATGTACTCCATAAGAAATACAAGATGATGAATCTCACTATAAATGTGTGGGTATTGCCAGTGCGGAGACTGCCAGGATAGTGCGTGGTTTAATGTTCTAGTAGAACCAAACTGATTTCAAATGAAATTCACTTTGGAAATAAAAGCACTTAATTGGTCCCGGGAGATTAATGACCCTGTTGGTTCCCACAAGATGAGAAGTGCTAGAAATTTGTTTAATGGATTCCAAGTTTAAATAGAAAGCTTCTGTTCACCGTGCTACAAAGGACATATGTGCAAACTCTCTGAGTGCTACGCAGCTTTAAAGTCACTACAAGGGATATCTTTATAGCTGTCAAGACATGCCAGTCATAACAACAGATTTTTTTGGGTGTGGTTTACACCAGGCATATTACACTGTATATAGTTTCAAGGGTCTGAGATGTGCTGTTGTTTTATACCTTGCCTAATTCAACTGGGCAGTTCCAGTACCCGGTTAAAAAAAAAGGTGTTCAAATTTTGTAGCTGCTTTGACTTCTGTAAGTAAGCCTCCAATATAACTTTAACATTAACGTAAGTAGCAGAGATCTCGTTTTTGTGGCATGTTTTATGTTGGTGGGTTTCGGGCTTCACGTCTGGAGTTTAAGACAGAATATGTGGAAATGCGTCTCTGTTATGAATGGCTAACAGTTAACTCAATGCAGTAGGAAATCTGGAGATAAACAGATGTTTTGATAATTACTAGTTCCACTCCGTTGTGACCTCTGTCCTCCTAGAAGCTGGCCCCGGTGGGATTATTCTGATTTATTGACCCCCGAAGAATGAATAATGCCAAAAACTACTGCCTTTCCCAGAGGTTAAATAGATGATAAACAGGGTTAGGCCTGATTTATACTCCAAACTGATAGCAGTCATCATTCCCCCTGCAACTGTGGCTCCTTTACCTGCCAAATCATTGCGTTACACTCTCAAGTACACAAAAGGAAAGTGGATAAATTTGCTTCAATACATTTCTAACACAAACCAGTTTAGAAAAATGTTTTTATAAAAGACCTGGCTTTAATAAACATTAACTTGCGCCCGTAGCAAGTTAACTTGGCAGGCCCAGCACTATGGGCGGGCATTTGGGGGCCAGGCCTGCCCTGGACAACTTCTGTGCCCACCCACCCATCCCTCCCATCCAGCTGCTGACAAACAATAATTACCCTATTAAAGAGTAAGTACACCCACTGTCTCAGCCTGTCTCTGCCTACTGCACAATTTTTAAAAATATTTTGTTGGGTGAGCGAGGGAGAGGGGTGGGGGTGGAGGAGCTGTGTCCAACGTCATGTATTTTACCGAATACTGCACTGTCGCTCTATGGTTTGTTGGACACTGGCTTGTGTAAACTCGTTATGCTTTGTATCTTTTTATTTTTGTATTTTTTTTATGTCCGCACTTTTTTTATTAACGTTTTACTCACTAACTTTTTTGCCTATTATTATTGACACGGACTTTTAAAACACGGACTTATCTCCCTTGCCGTACTTTTATTATGCCGTTTGGTTACTTTTTGAATTCCACACGTCGCCGCACCCGGTTAGGAAAAAAGACGGAGGATGAATGAAAGAGTTAAAACGGCCCGACGATACGTGCAGACCCACGACGAGATTAGCGTTTGAGACTGAACACCTTCCCATTTAACGTTACTATGGACCCTCACATCAACTTTAAATACCTAGCGGTTACGCGGTTTTACCTTTCCGTTTTGAGCAATACATTGCGAACTGCCTGGTTTTTTTTTTACTGGTCCACTCGTACCCCGGGGACCGGCTCCATGCTGACCGATCCGATTCTTGCTTTACCGGCAGGACAAGTTACCAAACTAAACGCAGAGGCAGTGGATGGTGCTGACCAATTGGGGTCGCAGGACGCCGGAAGTACTGAAAAGCTCACCACCGTCGCCTACATTTAACTGTAAAAGCCAAGTGTAATACATTCCCTGTAAGGGTTCGCTCCCGCATATCCTTAGAAATGTAATTTCCCCCCCCAGCCAAAACCCAACGCTATTAGGGACGCACTAGACTTAACAAATAAACTAGAGGAGATCACCTATTAATGGACTAGATATCGCTCACTTCACCCTTATTTGCTTAAATTCCTGTTTGAAGAGAAGATCAACCTGAGCTAACCATATCCAGCATAAAAACTCACCCCTAAATTAACTTTCCTCTTCGTGTCCTACAACCTCAGGACCATTTATCTTCTCCCCCCCCCCCTCGAATACTGGCTCCCACCCCTGCCTTTCCTTTTTCCTGCACCCTCCAACCTCTCCCTCCCTTGCCTTGCCTTCACTCTTTTTAGAAAAAAACCGGTTTTTTCGAGCAGTTCAACGCGGAGTCAATCAGGATTTGAAAAAAACACCAGGACTTTTTTGAAACTGTTGCAGCTGAAGATCATTGTTGAAGCTGATGGGGACATTGATGATAGACACGCTCTGACTCAGCCAGGCATCTCCGAGTGCATACATAGATTTGACTTTCCCAGCCAAAGCCCTGGATTAGGACCCAAAAAGCTGGATACCCTCGAAGATGGATCAGTCGTGCTAAGACCTAAGAACTGCCTTTAGTCATGGATAGACCTGGGGCCCTCAGAGCCTTATGGAATGCCCAGGGATGACCACCGGGAAAACCATCAGAGATGCTGAAAGAGACACCAGGGACCAAAACAGACCAGGTCAGACGCCAACACCCCCCCCAGCCAAAAACCAGCCTACAAATCCTCCATCACAGACTACAACCCCGCCCGCCGCCTCTCTTCCCGAGCAACACCGCACCTTCACTTCCCCGCCAGAGCACAAACCAGGATGACTGCACTCTGTACCTAAAAAACCCCGAGGAAGCTCAACAGCTTTCACCACGTGACTGGACTGAGGAGAGCTCAACCTATGACTGACCTTGAGAGAGGTCAGACCCAGTGACTCGGCAAGTCACCAGGGCCAGATCCTCATCCAACCAGTCTGACCAGCTAGCGGAGGTATTTACCTCTATATAAGGGAAACCTTTATACATCCATCGTTTGTCTAACAGTCTGCAGTCCCCACCACCTTCAAACAGACAACCAACCCTTCCTCCACAACCCACCTTCCCCTCACCCTGAACTGCCACCACCGCCCTCCTCTGCTGAACTCATTCCCATGAAGTTCAAACCCATATATGCTCTCCCTTCCTGACAATGGTCCCACCCCTTCTGCTCCTCTCCTCCGACCCTGACTCCCCTCTCCCATCACCCTGACAGTCCCGGACGCCCTCTCCACACCACGTAATCCACACTGCACACAGGACACGCCTGTGTTACTGGACTTAGTGAGGACCTGAATTCCAGCCTCAGTTTTAAGGGTGCAGCATCACCGCTAACACTATTCATCCACTTACAGCTTCAACCATCCAGGAGGGATCCTGAACTGCCGACCCTGAGAACTTTCCCCTGGCAGGAGACCCTGCTGGGGACCCTGACAAGAGACCCCCCTCTCACTGGAGCTTTGCAGACGCACTGCACCCCTCCCCCTCTCAACCCCTCCCGCTACACCCCCTGTTCACACGACTGTGTGGCTGCACCGCCAACCCAACGACAGCCGACTCCACCAACCACGCACCACCATCCCTGGATGATCATCTCCTCCTAACGAGACCATCCAGCAAAGGGAGAGCCTGGTTAGCAGACAAGGATCAGGACAACAACATAATGCTCTGACAACAACTCTCTCTCAAGGTAAGGGGAGACTAAGGAAAGAATCGGGGACTTCAGGGGGGGGGTCACGCCCGGCTTCACATCGATGGAGCTGAAGTGGAGAGTGAAGCTGAGAGCTCCTCGTTTTCATAGTTCCATCAATCCTGGTCCAGATGGCAATCGGTCGGCAGGCAATCGGTCCCAAAAAGTAAAAAACTGCCCAAAAGCGCCTATACTTCTGAGAGACTCAAGAGTGTTTGGCATGTCCAACAAACTCACCACCAATTTTACCAACTCAATTAGAGCATGCATTCTCACTATGGCCATTAACTCTCTGCTGTGCCTGCCTCCTCCCTGATCGCAAGCCCTCCAGAGAACAGAAATCCAGCGAGATTGCGCAGCCACCTCCCCTCTGGACTGGCCACGCTGCTGCTGTCTACTAGAAGAAAGCCACTTGAGAAAAAAGAAGACTAAAGCCACCATATCCTCTGCCAACCAGGCCTAGTTGCCGCTGTTCCGTCACATATTCGTACGCGGCAGCATACCACGCATTCGGGCCCACTTTCCCAGCCCAGTTTTTTCCCTTTTCCATCAGGCTTCTCAACAGCAGCATACATCATTATCATTGCTCATCGTACTACTTCTTATTCTTATCTAATTTATATTCATTGTACATCAATTAATTTAATTCCATTATATCGGCATATCCACACACAATATATATATTTTCCACTGTCCATACCTGGAACTGGCTGCTGCTGCTTTGTTTTCACCGCTATGTATATATTATTTGTATGTATTCCCTTATTTGATATATGTTTTGTTTTTGTTTTTGTTTTTTTTAATGCCTACATAGTTGTGTTGCTTTGCATGTCTAAGAATTTCATTGTTCAGAATGACCTTGTGTTATACTGTGCACTTGATAAATAAAAACACTTTGACACTTTGACTTTGATTTGCATAAATTAACGTACATTGTACAAATGATTTAGTATAACTCGGATCAAACTGTCAAACTAGATGTTGCACATCAAATATGAATCAAGATTCAGCAACTGCATGGCCTATTTCTCACCTCAAATGTTTTCAGAAACATACTTTAGTGGACTATCTAGGTGGAATAAAATAGTTGAACAGGACGCCACGTTTTTTTCCGGTTTAAAAACGTGGAGCCGAAACTAAAATAACGTAGTGGGTCTAACCAATCAGGTGCCGGCTGTTTTCGTTGTGGGTGACAGCTGAGTCTGTTAACAATTATCCACATGATGTAGAGGTACCTCCAAAAAGGTACTCTGACATTATGATTGGGGCGGGGGCAGTGTGGGGAGCAGAAAGGAAATTTCAACCGTTAGGGGAAGCAAAAAGACACTTTTCTACCAGTTTCTTATGATATACAATATTATTTCAGAATTATTGAAATAACAAAATGCATAAATAGGTTTCATTATAATATAGGCATACAAACACGTTTACAGTGGAAAAAAAGTGATCTAGGGTGTACTTTCATTATTATTATTATAAGCCTACTAGTAGCTTAGTAGTAGTAGTAGTAAGCATACGTAAGGAGCTGCGGATGTCTGCGATCTTCTCATCGAAGAAATCTGCGAAGTCGTCTGCAGTGAACGAGGAATGAGGAGCAGGAGGGGGTTTGCTGAGGAGGGAGGAGAAGATGGAGAACAATTGACGGGGGTTAGAACTATATTTGCTAATTTTTGTGTGATAGTAAGTTACCTTGGTGGCGGTGACTGCTGTAGAGAACGCCGCTAGGAGAGACTGGTAGGAGGAGAGGTCTGATGCGTCTCTGGATTTCCACGGGCAGGGAGGAGATGGGCGTGTGGGCCTAGAGACAAGAGGGCAGAGAGAGTTAAGTGATGTACATAATAAAACATAATGGTTAGTCTGAATAATATTGATCCATATATTTCTTGCGCATGAGCAGGTCTGTTTCCCCAGCTGTAAATCGCTCTTTATGCAGTCTTATTAAATCCGCCATTATATTAGCAATCCGCCAAGGTGCAAATGCGGGTAGCTTTTAAAGGGAATGGGAGATAACACTGTGATTGGTTTATTGCATGTTACGCCCAAGACACACCTATAATTAATGATTCCTATTAGGAATAACTTCATCTTTTGACTAAAGTAAGATTAAATAAAAATGTTCACTTGACTTGCTTGACCTACGTTAATTATTTATCTCAACCACAGCTAGCTTCATCTTCAGAAAGAGACTCTGGAGAATCTGGACAATCTTCCTCAGATTCAATTTGTGTGGTGTCATCTTTGATAGGCTCAAATAGTTTCAAGATTGACTGAAAAGCCATCAGCTTCTCAACTCTCTTGTTTGTCAGCCTGTTGCACATTCTGCTGTATGTTCCACCAAACAGGCACCAGTTCCGCTCGGATTATGTTGGAGGGATCTGGATAATAATTGAAGCAACAGGGGACATGGCTTCATACTTAGAGTCCCTTCCACCAGGTTGATGCCTTGATGTGTTTGGTTACCTCCCAGTTGGCATCAGCACTCCACAGCCCTTCCTTGCAGGATCATTTGCCCAAACGTATAAGAACCCAAATTTACCCAAACTTTCCCCTGATCTACATTAAGATTGCCGTGCAATGGCAGTGACGCTACCATTATGTCACAAAAACCTGCTCTCCAGAAAGGACCTGGGCCTGTTCAGCACATTTTTTTTTCTTTTTGTGTTTTATTAGCTTTGTTGAAGCATGAGATTGTTACAGTGAGTGGTGATTTACCCTGGAACATTTTTTTTATCCTCCCTTGACATCTTAGGTTCTGCTTGGATGCTATTTTCCTTTTGGTTTTTAATGAACTTTTTTCTCTTTCAACCCTCACTCCCCCCATCCCCGTCCGTCCTCGTCTCTCTGTGCCCCTTCCCCCCAGGGGACGTACCAGCCAATTTTGGAACCACTGTCCTAAACTTTCAGTTCCCACGATCTGCTTAATGTACAAATACATTTCCTCCAACTTAGCTGTCATTAAAGGGTGGGGTGGCGGCCTCAGTCATTTGCCCAATGGCCACAGGACCTTATTATACACCAACTGCTGAGTGGGATGGACATCGATGGTGAGCACCTGGGCTTGTATACGCAAAGCATCGCCGCCACGGGCGTAATGTCTGCTGCACATTCTGTTATTAAACACTGGCTCGTGTGCAGATCGGGTCTGTCTGTCCTTTTAATCTTTCTATTAAACCGTAACTCTATCCACCTAAAGAATAATATTCTCAAACCCACATAAAAAATGCTCTCAGTCTCTTTGAAAACGGCGATAGTTTCCTTTGTTAACGTTACCGTGTAAAATTTCACTTTTTAAAAAAACATTTTTTTTACACTCACTCAAATCTCACAGAAACATTAGAACCTGCGCCAGATACTAATCACCCCTTTGTCAGACATGACACATGATCTCATACCTGTGTGATGTCACCGCTGGTGAATGCATTAATGCAAAAAAGCAGCACGTAGGCCTAACATTCTAGGTGCTGGGATTCTGATCAAAATAAATGCACAGGTTTAAAAAAAAAAATTGGGTAAATTAATCTTCGGCGAGGATTGCGGAAGAATGCGGAAGTGAACTTCCAGACGACTCGCTTCCCACTGACTCGGGATTCATTTTTACACAAGCTCATTTCCCTGGCAGATTATGTTACTTTATCCATGGATACTGGCTCACCTGAATTTCCAGTCAGTTCTAAATGGCCAAACAAAGGCCTTAATTCTGGGCATCAGCAAAAAATTGTAAATGTATGTTTTCAGTATTTTTTTATTTACTTTATTGGATCTATAGCAATGCAACAGGAATATCTACAATAGGCCAGACAGGTAAATCTTAAGGATTTTAAGACAAGAGACATTAAATGTGGATAATACAGTACAAAATGTAATCAAATTTTAATAAGTAATACATTTTGTAATAAATTTAATATTTTTGTGTATACGTACCTCACAGTAGCCTGTGCACTATGGTAGGAGACACTGACTTTTACTTTAATAAGCATGCACTTATATTTTAAAATGACTTTACATTAATTATATTAATCACTTGCATCAGGGTTTTACAATATTTTACCCAACTGCAATAATGTTATATTATCTTAAAAATACTGCATCAACATTAATGTCACATTCTGAGAATAATGTAGGTTTATTTATTTTATTTTTTGTCTGAATGCATGTGGTTGTTATAAATTCTATGAATGTCGGCGTGTGTGTTTGTGTGTGCATGTGTGTGTATGTATAAACATGAGGGTTTGTAAATATATAAGAACGCAAATTCATGTCAACCGCAGAATGGTTGAGATTTGGTTAGGAACTACATTCCTTGGGGAAGTATGCCAGTATACATCAGACTTGAGCTTCCAAAGATATCATTTTGAGAAGATATGATGCAATTTAATACAAATATGCAGTTATAAACATGCATGCTAAATACTAAAATACATCCATATGATGGATATGACTATGAATATCAACTGCCAAATGTGATTTGTGAACTAAAATAGAAACAATAAAATACTAAAATTGTGGGCAGTTGTGGAGGGTAATTTGTCCGTGAGCTTCAGATGGCTTCAGCGAGGTCCCATTTGGAGGGAAAGCCAGCAGACTGTTGCTAACAGACTGACAATCGGGCCACATTAGCCACCAATGGCTGCTTGCATAACAGGCCTGTAAATGATTCACCAAAATGTGTACACAGACTGCCAACAGTCGTCTCCCGCAAACAATCAGTCACTCATTACCCAGTCCGTCCGGCTTCCCTGCCACAGCCCTACTGAGTCGGTTAAAGGGCCAGCTTCCCCTGTAGGGCCACAGCCCTGCTGAGTCGGTTAAAGGGCCAGCTCCCCCTGTAGGGCCACAACCCTGCTGAGTCTTTTAAAGGGCCAGCTTTCCCTGTAGGGCCACAGCCCTGCTGAGTCGGTTAAAGGACCAGCTTCCCCTGAAGGGCCACAGCCCTGCTGAGTCGGTTAAAAGACCAGCTTCCCCTGAAGGGCCACAGCCCTGCTGAGTCGGTTAAAAGACCAGCTTCCCCTGTAGGGCCACAGCCCTGCTGAGTCTGTTAAAGGGCCAGCTCCCCCTGTAGGGCCACTGCTCTGCTGAATCTGTTAAAGAGGCAGCTCCCCCTGTAGGGCCACAGCCCTGCTGAGTTGGTTAAAGGGGCAGCTCCCCTTGTAGGGCCACTACCCTGTTGAATCTGTTAAAAAGGCAGCTTCCCCTGTAGGACCACTGCCCTGCTGAATCTCTTAAAAGGGCAGCTTCCCCTGTAGGGCCACAGCCCTGCTGAGTCTGTTAAAGGGCTGTTCCCCCTGTAGGGCCACTGCTCTGCTGAGTCTGTTAAAGGGGCAGCTCCCCCTGTAGGGCCACTGCTCTGCTGAGTCTGTTAAAGTGGCAGCTCCCCCTGTAGGGCCACTGCTCTGCTGAGTCTGTTAAAGGGCTGCTCCCCCTGTAGGGCCACTGCTCTGCTGAGTCTGTTAAAGGGCCAGCTCCCCTTGTAGGGCCACAGCCCTGCTGATTCTGTTAAAAGGGCAGCTTCCCCTGTAGGACCACTGCCCTGCTGAATCTGTTAAAAGGGCAGCTTCCCCTGTAGGGCCACTGCCCTGCTGAATCTGTTAAAGGGGCAGCTCCCACTGTAGGGCCACTGCTCTGCTGAGTCTGTTAAAAGGGCAGCTCCCCCTGTCGGGCCACTGCTCTGCTGAGTCTGTTAAAGGGGAGGCTTCCACCCAGACACACTAATGACATGATCACACACAAAAACACACACTCATGAGAAGAGAAAGTAGAAAGGGACAGGGGAAAGAGCTAAACTCCAACCTATGGCCCTGGAACATCAATGGTATACACAATATAATTTATTGACAGTTTAAAAAAAATAGTTTTATTGCCATTAATACCACTGTATAATATTATGTTATGTACAATCTTATCTTGTAAATATGTTTTTGTAAGTGTAAGATAATGTGCGCTTTTGAGAAGAACTTTAAGCCATGGAAAAGTGATAAACAAACTGGATTATTATTATTATTATTATTATTATTATTATTATTATTATTATCATCCTCCATGGCAAAGCTGTCTAGGCTTATTTGCCATTCCATTGGATTCTTTGCCACTAAATGTTGTTGTATTGCAAATCCATTTTACAGGAGTTTTTGACCAACTAAAACATAGCTCAGTAGGGTGTTTTACAGATGGCAACTTTGGGGGGAAAAAACAGCAAGCGTAAACCACCCGAGAACAAAAAAAACAAAAAAACACACACACTGAAACTGTGACCTTTGACCCGATTCATTTTTGGCAGGAAAAGCAGATGTTGCTGTGCAACAATAATAAAAAAAATAATACTATAAACACACAGTCTTCCCCTTTAAAGACATATTGCTTTTTTTTGCCACTTTTGTTTAAATTACGTAATTACATTTGTTGATTGCGAAGACTGATTTTTAGATCAGTCCAAGTAAAAAATAATGACTTTTAGCTCATGTATTAATGATTTATCAACAACAGCTAGGAATTGAAAATGTACTGGTAGCTCAGATTAAAGTCCCTTTGCTCTTTCAGTCTGTGTAGGAAAGTAAAAGAATGCACCTCAGCAAGGCACTCTGGTAACCCCAGAATCTATACATCGATCACCCAAGTGCTGAAGCTATCCAAAACATGCTCAAGTAAAAAAGAGAAAAATAAAACTACAAACGGTGTCCAAATGATGGCCTTCTCAAAATTTCTAGCTTTTAGAGATCTTCGTTTATTGATTCGAATCCAGGTCAGAGGTCACTGGCAGATCCAGGCCAGATCTCCTGGAGCTAAAGGATACAGCTGTCTCAGCATGTGAACATCGTGTCTCTCCGGGGTTCAAACGTATTCAGGAAGTTCCAAACGTTCCATTGAGGAATACTTATCAGGAGCTACAAACGGGTGACACATTAAAGAAAAAACCCTTACAGCGAGGGGCTCCGGGTGCTCTGTTATGCTGTGGAGGGCATTTCCCTGGCATGGTTTGGGTCCACTTGTCCCCTTAGGGGGAGGGGTCACTGCTTATAAATATAAAGTTATTCTGAGTGATCACCTTTTTCCTAATTCTCATGGAAGTGGTCTCTTCCAGGGTGACAATGCCCCCGTCCACAGGACACGAGGGGTCACTGAATGGTTTGATGAGTATGAAAATGACGTGAATAATATGCTATGGCCTTCGCAGTCACCAGATCTCAACCCAATTGAACACCTATGGGAGATTTTGGACCGACGTGTTAGACAACGCTCTCCACCACTATCATCAAATGTGGGAATATCTTTTGGAAGAATTGTGTTCCATTCCTCCAGTAGAGTTCCAGAGACTAGAATCTATGCTAGACTAGAGGTACATTTTATACCAAGGCCAATTTAAGCTGATCTGGCGGCTTGTGGTGGCCCAACACCTTACTAAGACACTTTATGTTGGTTTTTCCTTTAATTTGTCACCCGTCTGTAGTTCTGCAATTGGGCAGAATACATTACAGTCTATTCTCATTGAGTGCAGTTCACATTACGGTCTATTCTCATTGAGTGCAGTTCACATTACGGTCTATTCTCATTGAGTGCAGTTAACATTACGGTCTATTCTTATTGAGTGTGGTTCATATTATGGTTTATTCTCATTGAGTGTGGTCAACATGAACTCCTGTTATTGAGTTCAGTTCTGAATTATTTAAAAACTGTTTCTCTGTTGCTGAATTTTCTGCCACATTATATTCCAAAGGTATCATAAGGTCCAACATATTTTTCCTTAAAATATTTATTATTATTATTACACCCGCGCATGTATCGCAAGCCGGGGGTATTGTTTTTGCTCCTGTCTGTGTCTGTGTGTCCCTATCATCCATAACTTGAACATCCATAACCTTAACTTCTACTCCGATTATGATGAAACTTTGTGGAAATGTTAACAGTTGGGCAATGACCTGAATCCTGTATTTTTCCCCAATCGGTCAAAACCCACCTTCACAATGCAGGATCAAAGTTTTAGCCCCATGCATATTACATTCAGGGCCGAGATTATCACACGCGCGGGTGTAGCATCTCTCTGAGTGCTATTCTAGTTATTATTGTTATTACTATTATTTATTTTTGTTTTATTTTACAAACAGGCAGCCTGTAATCAGTGGGCCTCTTAAGTTACCGTCTCTGTTTTTTGTTGGAACAGTTCCTAATTTTACAGACAAACCGCCAGTCACCATGCATCCGAGAGAAGAGAGAGGCGTATGGTATGGGAGCAGAGAGAAGAGAGAGGCGTATGGTATAGTAGAGTCCATGGGAGCAGAGAGAAGAGAGAGGCGTATAGTATGGTTGCAGAGAGAAGAGAGAGGCGTATGGTATAGTAGAGTCTATGGGAGCTGAGAGAAGAGAGGCGTATGGTATGGTAGCAGAGAGAAGAGAGGTGTATGGTATGGTAGCAGAAAGAAGAGAGAGGCGTATGGTATAGTAGAGTCCATGGGAGCAGAGAGAAGAGAGAGGCGTATAGTATGGTAGCAGAGAGAAGAGAGAGGCGTATGGTATAGTAGAGTCTATGGGAGCAGAGAGAAGAGAGAGGCATATGGTATGGTTGCAGAGAGAAGAGAGAAGAGAGAGGCGTATGGTATGGTAGAGTCCATGAAAGCAGTGAGAAGAGAGAGGCGTATGGTATAGTAGAGTCCATGGGAGCAGAGAGAAGAGAGAGGCGTATGGTATAGTAGAGTCCATGGGAGCAGAGAGAAGAGAGAGGCGTGTGGTATGGTCGAAGAGAGAAGAGAGAGGCGTATATTATGGTAGAGTCCATGGGAGCAGAGAGAAGAGAGAGGCGTGTGGTATGGTAGCAGAGAGAAGAGAGAGGCGTATGGTATAGTAGAGTCCATGGTAGCAGAGAGAAGAGAGAGGCGTATGGTATAGTAGAGTCCATGGGAGCAGAGAGAAGAGAGAGGCGTGTGGTATGGTAGAAGAGAGAAGAGAGAGGCGTATATTATGGTAGAGTCCATGGGAGCAGAGAGAAGAGAGAGGCGTGTGGTATGGTAGCAGAGAGAAGCGTGTGGTATGGTAGCAGAGAGAAGAGAGAGGCGTATATTATGGTAGAGTCCATGGGAGCAGAGAGAAGAGAGAGGCGTATGGTATGGTAGCAGAAAAAAGAGAGAGGTGTATGGTATGGTAGTCAATGGAAGCAGAGAGGGAAATAGAGCACTGTTCTCAGCGATATCTAGACGCTGATAGTTTTGCAATCGGTGTTCATATGACACCAGGTCATTGTGCGGCACGGGTTCGGAAATAAACCTGAAAGCTGGTAGGTTGAGTAAACACTGGGAAGGAAATAATCAATTTGGGAGCTTTTAATGTACAACCCTTATCGTGTTCCCTCCACAGTATTGCCCCATTGGTTAAATATTGCAGACATGGCAGTAGGATTTAAGGTGGTGCGGCAAAATAGGTGGCTTTCCCGCAGCATCCACATGATTTAAGGTGGAAGGGCAGATTTAAGGTGGAATAACATAGTTATGATGGATTTCAGATGTGAATAAGGTAAAGGACACCTCCTAGGGAAATTTAGGTGAAATGGAGATTCAGCTGAGTCTTTTTCAAGGCATGGCCCCACACACTGGAACCCAGCAGCTCCCACAAACTGCGCTCTGTGAACATGTGACAGCGACTTCACAAATGCAGCTCATCCCTGTTGTGTGGTATTTACTGTTGGTCTCACTAGATTCAAGCAAGAAGGGGGACTGAGGCCTCATTCTGGGGTTCTATAGGAACCCCCAAAACACAAGTCACCTCGGCCTGGCAGCCTAACAGGAAAAAAAAACATTTCAACACTTGTTGATTTTTTTTTTTGCGAAAACCCTGAGAGAGATTTTACACAGATGTGTGCCGAGAGTGCTGCGCCTTCACTGATAAACAGGGAGAATACGGGAGAGGCAGCGATTGTGAAATTCACTCGCGTGCTCTTCTCTAATTATTGGCAGTACTGTGATTGCTCTCAACGCTTGATTGGATTCAGCTGTTTATGTCCTACAGTACAGAAACTTTGTGCAATCCTGAAAAACTTTCTGCAGTTTAGGATGTGTGAGTAAAGCTCTCCAGTTACATTGGGGACTGAAAGTATTCGGGCAGTGACACAATGTTTGTTGTTTTGGCTCTGTACTCCAGAACATTGGATTTGAAATGGAACAGTGACTATGAGGTTAAAGCACAGACTTTCAGCTTTAATTTGAGGGTTTTTACATCGGGTGAACAGTGTAGCAATTGTAGCCTTTTTTATACACAGTCCCCCCCATTTTAGTGGACAAATGAACATAAACTTAACATAAACTTAAATTAAGTCATCATATGTCATTTTTGGTTGCATATCCTTTGCATGTCATTACTTCCTGATGTATGTGACCCAAAAACATCAAAAGACTCTTGATATCTTATTTTCTGGTGTTGTTACAAGCGATACTATAACCTCTCTGCATTTGAACAAATCTCTATGGGAATTTGGGGGGGGATGGGGGGTCTAGATTAAGCTGTGAATTACGCTGGAACAGTATGGATCACATGGTTGGCTAAATAGCTGTAAGTCAACAAGGGTCTGTGGTATCAAACAAGCCTCAAACCATGACTCTACTGCCAGATATACACTAGATATGGATGGATGACTTTAAGGGTTGTTTCTCCTGACTAATTTTTATATTGAACTTTTATATTGAAAAATAAGTGTGAAAAATTGTGTCACTGTCAAATCCGTCCCCACTCTATACTTCCTTTGAAGGCTCTACTGAAATAAAGAGCCATCATTTTGTAGGAACAATATAACACTACACTTTCCCATACCACACAAACCTAATGCAAGCTCTTTTTTAAGGCATGCTGTTGCACATCATATAAAGTTTAGTGAATATTTGGTATTGGTTGTGGTAATTCCATTTGTTATATGGAGAGTAGCCGCACATGCCTGCCTCATAACCTTATGGAACTGTGCACAGTGAAAGGTTCACTCAGTTATAAGATACTTTATATGAGTCCAATAAGAATGAAAAGTATCAGAGATTATTTATTATTTACTGCTGAACATTTTACTGTTTGGAGTTGTAAAATGTGTTTAAAGCAAAGGATTAAAGCCGAGTACCGTTTATTTTAGATGGACATATATAGCGAATACTGCTTATTTAAAAAAAACATCAAAACCAGCTGCAGAAGCTCTTAGAGCTGGTTATTTACTGAAGCAATATCTTGCTCAAGGGTACAATGGCAGTACCCCACCTTGGATTTGAACCTGTGACCTCTGGGTGAGTAGGCTAGTTCCCTGACCAGCATACTACACTGGCACCCACATTTTTATGTTTGGGGCAGGTGAGGGGGAGGTGAGATCAGTTCTGAATGACCTCTCCCTGCCTCCTGTCTCATCCATCACTGTGGGAACCTGTGGGCTTGGTCCTGACCCAAACGCCCCCACCTCTTTAAAGCAGGGGCCTCCTGCCCTGCCCAAACTTACAGCAGGTGGAGGAGGGGGCGGAGCATTTCAACATTCCAATCACACCCCAGCTACCCAAACCGGCTCCGCCCTCTACCCCACTGGACTACTGTTCAATACTCTACCCTGGGGCAGATTACCCAACATTAACCCAGAGAGAGAGAGGGAAGAAAGTGTTGGAGGGAATGAGAGAAAGAGAAAAAGTGAGAGTGATTAAACTGTTTTTTGAGAGAGAGAGAGAGAGAGAGAGAGAAATACTTGTCTTGCGCCCTGGGGGAGGTGTGTGTGTGTGGGGGGGGGGGTGGTGTGGTGTGACAGAAATAAACTATAATAGATTAGAAATCACCGATTACAAATCTCTCCATCACCGTTGACGGGACCATGGTGGCTGCCTCCCGCTCTGCAAAGAACCTGGGGGTGGTCCTAGACGACCAGCTGGACTTCAAAGACCACATCAGGGTGATGGCACGGTCCTGCAGGTTCCTCCTGTACAACATCAGGAGGATTCAGCCGTACCTGACCACCTACTCCACCCAGCTTTTGGTCCAGCCTATGGTCACCTCACGCCTGGACTACTGTAACTCCCTGCTCGCAAGCTTACCAGCCTGCGCCATCCTGCCTCTTCAACTCATCCAGAACGCAGCTGCCCGGCTAGTGTTCAACCTCCCAAAATTTTCACATGTCACCCCCCTGTTGAGGTCACTCCACTGGCTGCCAGTTGCAGCCAGGATCAGGTTCAAAGTTCTGACCCTGGCTTACACTGCAGCTAATAGGACAGGCCCTGTCTACCTGCAGGACTTGATCCAGAACTATGTTCCTGCTCGACCACTTCGCTCATCTACTGCAGGGTGACTTGCACTTCCCCCCCTCCGTGTCAATGGCACTCGCTCGTCCCGACTGCGGAGCTTTTCCACCCTAGTTCCCCAGTGGTGGAACGAACTTCCAATTCCCCTACGCTCCATGCCAACCCTGCCTGCTTTCCGTCGTGGCCTGAAAATACACCTTTTCAGACTCCACCTGGACTAATACTTATCTAGGACCTCATGGTATGTGTTCTTGTTAAACTGTGTATTCAAGTTCATAATAGTTAGAATAGAATAGTAGTCGAGCTGATTTACCCAGTTCACTGTGAACTGCATTCAGTGTTCATTACTAGGGATAGCTGCTACTGTATGGGAAGAATGTGCTTTCTTATCTGTTCTGTAGTTACTTCGATGACCTTTCTGTATGCACTTACTGTATGTCGCTTTGGATAAAAGCGTCTGCTAAATGACTGTAATGTAATGTAATGTAATGAAATAGATTAACAGCTGACATCTTTTCTCTGTTTTTGAGAGGAATTAAATTCCCTCATATTTCTGGCCAAGTAAGAGTTTACCCCTTCAGTATAAATTGCACGAAAACTCCTCGTAAAGATGTACCTGTGCAAAGCGTTGTGCTTATTAATAACTAAAAACTATGTTTTAAGTGAGAAGTTGACTTGGTCAAAAGCTGCAAAAAACAGAAAATTCAATTGAGCACCACCAAGCCAAACCTCAGCTCTCCACACTATCAGGGATATCCATCTGACTATTATACAATTCTTTTGCAATGTTGATCTTCTGAAGTACTGTATTGAAGTTTGGTTTGGTGGTGCTCAATTGAATTTCCTGTTTTTTTGCGGCTTTCGACCAAGCAAACTTCTCACTTAAAACATAGTTTTTTATTATTAATTCCCAGGGTTTTCTTTCCGGGAGGTGTCCCTATTAAAATAAATTTATATAAATGTATTATTATAAATTCCACTTGGACATCCACTTTAAACCTTGAATGAACATAAGTTAACTGAAAATTAAAATAACATCCATCCAGCGAATAAAAACATCCACTACAAAATGCAATTATACACACCACTAGAAAGTTAAATCAGTGTGCTGGCAGAAATTGTGGTGTTGCTTAGCTGGCTGGCTGTTTTTGTTTGTGGTCCACTGCACTGCTTCTTGGTGGTGGAGATTGTTTCTTAATAGCTTAGAAAATAATAGCTAGTCAATGTAATGGTAACATTGCCAATGTGGCTGCTATGAGTTGGTCTAGATTAACCATAGACTGTAGAAAGGGAGTAAAATGTCCCATAGACAAATGTTAGCTAGCTAATGTGGCTAAATGTAGCTGGTTATTCTGCGTAACTAGCCAAGAAGTTAGCTAACGTTAGCTAGCTAGCTAAGCTAGTCACTCAAGCCACAAGAAGCCGTGGTGATAATGAAATTATTAATGTTACTAGTTCATAGCTGATGTGGTGCGGTGCTTGTAGCTTCATTCACGTTACTGAAAATATTATGGACATGTCTGTAAAAAAGTAAATTAGCTCTCCCAGTTTGTGTTTATCTAGCTAAATTAGATAGTAGAGTATTCTTGCTAGCTATTCAGACTCAGTGACTCCCCATCCCCCCTCTAACTCCCCCCTCTGACTCTCTGTAGCCAATATGAACAAATGCTTTTGAGGGTATACAGTACTACAATCAGGGCCATTTTTAGACTGCTTTGATTGGGGGGGCATGAAGAGATGTTGGTGTGGTATAAGGGTGGGACGAAGTGGTGGGGGGTTCTGGGGGTCCTCCACCAGAAAAAATAGAGCCTTTTAAAACTAATTTCCTGCATTACACAACCTCACACAGGGCATTTTCTAAAATAAAATGTTTAATTTATGAACATTTTTAAGATTTTTTTTATTCAAAGCCCTAGATGAGATTTGAGATGCTTTCATATAAAGCTAAAGCATAGGCTAATCAGTACATTAGTGGAAACGATAATTTTATTACATTTTAAACCCACCACCCCCCCTCCCCTCATCTTATAGGAAGACAGCTTTATTTCTACCCAATAATACCAAATCATTATCTAATCGGAACAAGTATATTAAAGATTAGTTATATTCCTTCATCATTTCAGTCTCTTTGTGCTATTTTCTATTTACATGTGAAACTACATTACTGTAACTGCCTCATCATTTTCATTTATATTTTAGCCATACTCCCCCCTCTCAACTTTATCAATGTCCAATTAAATCTAATTATAATAGAGTCTTACTTATTCCTTCATCATTTCAGTCTATTTGTGCTATTTTCTATTTACATGTGAAACTAAGTGTCATGGATCACGCCTTTCTTTCCTTATTTCTGCATTTTGTATTCCTTTTTTCTTTTACCGGTAATCTATCGGATTTCTCTGTGTTCCGCTACGGGTTTCGCTTTCGCCTCGGTAATTAGTGAGCTCACCTGTCCTGCATTTCCGCTCACTATTTATACCCTGCCTCCTCCTTTTCTCATCGCTTCCATGTTATTTCACATAACATTCTAGCCGGTAAAGGTATAGGAAGTTGTGCTGCTATCGACCGCTTTGCTTCTCAATGCGGGACTTGTTAGCAGTACAATTTAGATTAAAATATAGTGCGCTCTTTCCCTCTTTTATTTCAGAGCAGAGGATTTGGTTTCTTTGTTTTCCACTCAAACCTACGAGTGCTCTCACCCTAAGTTTTAGGGGTCTTTTATTTTTCTCCTTCCTTTCTTTTTGTTCACTCCACAACGGGAGTTAGATAAGCGTGACTGCTTATTTCTTTTTTTATCGCAAGGTTATTTGTGTTCTCCTTATTTTCCCCATCCACTACGGATTATTGTCCGTTTTAGTGGTGTTCATTTGAACACTTTAAGATTCCTCATCTGTCTCATCTGGACCTCCAATATTTCCTCCGTGTCTCTGGCATAGAGATCCCCTACACTAACATGCTTTAATTGGGTCATCATTTCATTTATATACAGTATATATATATATGTGTGTGTGTGTGTGTGTTTTTACAAGAGCTGTTCATCTACAAATGAAAGGGCTGCTTTTCTCTACAAAGCACTTCCTGTCATTTGTATTTTACACAGCTCATAATACCACTTTACACAAAGCTGTAAAATAGGGGGGGAAAGCAATGGAAATTAAGTTATATCTCCTTACCCAACAAAACAGACACACATTAAATGTGAAATAGAGAGGAGGGGGTGGAGCTAGGGGTGGGTGGGGGGGCAGTGAACTCTCAGACACAATATTTCATAGCAGTGAAAAGTGCTCTGGAGGCTTTTTTTGGTGGGGGGGGTTTGTGGTCTGGGCTGTGGGGGGGGGGGGGGTGTCCCTTGCTCCCTGTGTGGTGTCAGAGGAGCCAGAATAACAGTAAAAAAGGGGTAGTGAAGAGTAAGAGTAAAAAAGGAATATAAAAAGTACTACAACTTCCTTTCTTTACCACCCAGTCTCTTGCTGTGAGGTTTGTTTATGGCGGGGCTACAAATAAACGAGAGACCGGCTCCAGAGAAGGAGACTTGGGGGGAGGGGAGTGTAGTTTTTGGAGGGGGAGGGGGACACAAAAACTCAGAAACAGAAGCAACACGATGTGGCGCGCGACTCTGGATGCAGTGAAGAACGTAGAGATGGCCGCAGTCAGCGTAATCTGCCCGGGCGGTGATCACGGTCACGGCCAATCACAGGTCCCAGAATGATGATTTACACATTTTTTACATCATTTTTTACAGGACACTGGGCCATTCACCAGGGTTTCATTTTAAAGTGTTTCCCCTGTGTGCCTTCAGCGGGTGTGGCAGTCCCCATTACCACAATAGGGCAGACTGTCACCACTAGAGGGGCCAATAAAAATCTTTAATTAAAGTGGCTTCTGAACAGACAAAAAAAACTACTGTCTGACATCCGGAGAAACAGGAGAGTTATAAAGGAAGCTGATTCTGTGTGACAGTTTGCAACACACTTAATTTCAGTGTGTTCCATCATTGCTGGGTTATGTGCAATTCTGTCATCAAACTTTTTTTTGGTAAATACTGTCTGATTTAATTGGGCATAGCACAGGATTTTAACGAACAATATTTTAAGTCAGGCATTGAATTTAAGCTCTAGTTTAAAGTATTTTCTTTTATAATCATTTCATAATTAATTAATTTATTAAAAAGGCTGCCAGATCAAACTTTACTGATTGAATAAAAACAATATAAATGTGTTGTTGCACATTCTGAAACATGGTTATGTTTATTCACGCTGCTGAATTTTCCTATTCTTTGGGCCAGGGATGGTTTAGAAATCTAGTTTTTTGCAACTGAATGAAACCCAAAGAGTAACTTAACTTCTGTTTTTTATTTCTTCCAAAGTTTCCAAAGAAAACAAACAAAAAAAATCTTCATCAACATTCTCAGCCAGCCCCAGAGATTAGAAAGCCTTTACTTTAGGCAATCTTGGAAATTGACACGGAGTAGCGCCATAATTTAAAGGTCATTTTCAAAGGGTTTCTGCAGTAACTCACGGTTAACGACCGCTATGGTTTTTAACCCCCTCTCCGAAAGGTTAGACATTAGAGTGCGTCCCCCCTGGAGTGAACCCCAAAGGGACTGCCGGCCTATGGTCGAACCCCTAGAATTATGTTGAATTTAAAAAATAAATGAGAGGTTCTTTAATCGTTTCTTAAAATCCGTATCACAGTGCTGGCGGGTAAACATTTTATGACAAAGGACTTTTGAATGGGGCGTAGAAGGTTTTTTTTTTCCAAAATAAAAAAACCTAGAATGAAGTGCGCTCATGCTGACTTTATTTTTGCATTCTTTTATGAGTTCTGTTAATATCAACTGTTTAGTTTCTTGCCCTAACTTTAACGATCATGATTTTTAAATGCTCTTCCTAAATCACCAGGGGTTTCCTCAAATTTTTGAGTAGCCAGCCAGATGAAAATACTTGCCAGTTAGGGGTATTGGTGGCAGGCAGACAAATTGTTCCAATGACATAATTTTTAGGAAATTAATTAGCAAGCCTTAAATGTACATCTAAATGTATGTCAGCCAAACAGAGGTAGTCAGCCATTTAGCTTACTGCTGGCACTTGGGGAACTCCTTGAATCACCATTCAAATCTTCACTCCTTTTTAGAGTAGATAATAGGATAAGGATGGAGACCTCTGATCAGTTATTAGTCCCGCTACACGGAGAGAGGCAAACCTACACGTATACACACACACTAGTGTAGGTCATTTCCTTTATTAGTCCCGCTACACGGAGAGAGGCAAACCTACACGTAGTCCCGCTACACGGAGAGAGGCAAACCTACACGTAGTCCCGCTACACGGAGAGAGGCAAACCTACACGTAGTCCCGCTACACGGAGAGAGGCAAACCTACATGTATACACACACACTAGTGTAGGTCATTTCCTTTATTAGTCCCGCTACACGGAGAGAGGCAAACTTACACGTATACACACACACTAGTGTAGGTCATTTCCTTTATTAGTCCCGCTACACGGAGAGAGGCAAACCTACACGTATACACACACACTAGTGTAGGTCATTTCCTTTATTAGTCCCGCTACACGGAGAGAGGCAAACCTACACGTATACACACACACTAGTGTAGGTCATTTCCTTTATTAGTCCCGCTACACGGAGAGAGGCAAACCTACACATATACACACACACTAGTGTAGGTCATTTCCTTTATTAGTCCCGCTACACGGAGAGAGGCAAACCTACACATATACACACACACTAGTGTAGGTCATTTCCTTTTTTAATGAAACGCTGCATTGCATCCTTGTAACAATTTGTTAATTTGATTCTACCTATTCTCTATTTATCTGCGGCAGCTAGCAGACGGGTTCTCTTTGAATGTATCCAATGTGAGCCAGTACAAAGAGGATAAACGGATACATCCCTGAGCAAACAACAGTTGGTGAAAGAACGATAGTCAGCTAACCAGTATCCAGAAAATAAAGTGGAGTGAAGGAACTGGTGAAGTTGTTTGCAAACAAAGCATTGGACGAATGTGTACCTGTGATATTTTCAAGCTGTACAATGTGCACATTTGCTGATTTTCTTTTCAAAAAAGGAAACTAAAAAATATCAGAATTAAAAGTTTTTTTTTTAAACATTTTTTAAAATATAGTTTTAATTAATACATTTTTTAAATGCTTTGTTGTAATACGGTGCCCAGAACTGCGCTCAGTACTCTACGGGGTCAGATTACTAAGATCTGAAATAAGGGGGGTTATTTTGCGCACACAGCCAAAGTATTTGCACATGTTATCATTTCACATTTTGCCGGTGATCAACTGAGAGTCATTTTGTAATTATTTTTGAAATGATTCCAGCCGCAAACAGCCATATTTAAATGTGAGATTTGCGTGTTTGAAATGGTTGCATCTCGTAAAAAGACGGTAAAAACACGGTCAGGTAGAATAACAGCAAAACTGAAAAAGTTGGCGGTTTGCTACTGTTTCACTGGATGTTTCTGCTGGGAGTTACAAATGTTTGTCAGGACTGAAATGATCGTAAATATACTTAGCACTACTCACACCGCTAGTGTCACATAAAATCACATTTTCATCTGAGGGTGGGTTTTATTTTGTTTTGTAAGTTAACATTTTTTTTGTTATTCACTGTTTGTTATAACAAACGTTGTATTGCTTGTTTGATTCAAATACGAGTTCCTCTCTATTCAGTAACTGTAGTGGTTTGTGGCTGTTTTGTTTTATTTTATTTTGCGGCTCTCATCCTGCTTTCCCGATTGTGAATCAATCAGATTTTTTCCACCTTCCGTTTCGTGGTTTGCTGTTCTCATTATTGTTTTCACCTGTGCTTCTACCTGCAGGGTACTTAAGTTTCTCACTTCCGCTTCTCAGGTGCTTGATTATCTTACGACATTGTATTCGAGCCAGGTATAGCCAGGTTACTAACGACCTCCTGATATTAAACATTATTTATGTTCAGGGGGGACTTAATTTGTGTTTCATAAAAATAATCCACAAGTATGTGTTTGCCATCCACACACAAACACCTCTCAACTTGCGTTTCGTAAATCATCATTTGGATGAATACAAAAATTATATTCACAAATGCAAATAACATTTTCAGATATGTTTCCAATGTTCACATTTACAAATCAAAAGCTTGGCTTGTGAACTGGCGAATCTACATTTGGTGATCGAAGGACACGCTTGATCTGCTTGGATTTACGTATGTAATTTTGAGACAAATATTCTGTTTACTAAATCTACCTCCATAGTTATTTACTAGTTTCCTAGTTCGCCCATTTTTGTGGTTATATTTTCATTTAGGCTGTTTAGCCTTAAGGAGGCTGTTTAGCCTGTTTTTTCTTGTCTTTCTTTATTATTTTTTCTCCCTTAATTATTGGTCCTCACGTCTTGTGAGCTGACTTGTTCAGATTCCTCCCACCTTTGCGTTTGAATCTCCGAACAATTAAGAAACCCATTTCAGAATAATCAAGCCAATCATGGATGATTCAGCAAGGTTGCAGGGAGATCCATCAGGGGATAAAATATCTGACAAATACATCAGTGGTATTGAGGCCAATCAGCAGTTGCTGGCTAATCAAGTTAGTCAGCTGAACGCCCAAATGAGAGTTCAAGAGGGTTGGTTCCACGAGTTGATGGAGGGTGTGCAATCCCTCACAGTTTCACACCAAGCATTCACACCTCCCGCTCTGGCTATCGCCTCCTCAATTCCCTTTGTTCAAATTGGTAGGGAACCCAAGTTACAACTTCCTCTCTGCTATGACGGTAGAGCAGGAAAATGCTGTGGGTTTCTCGCTCAATGTTCTAATTTTTTTAAAGGTCAATCCTCACGGTTTAATAATCCGGTAACACTTTACAATAAGGGAACACAACTCATGCCATAACTAATGCATGAATTAATGCATGATCTATTATGAACTCTGTGTGGCTCAATATTAAGGCATTATTAGTTCATGTGATTACTTTACACTTAATCTATCATCAAATAATGAACATTAACTCACAGTTAAATCATACATGAAGTAACATGTCATCAAAGTAGCTGCAAACCAGTTAGGTAGACAAAAGCTTCTCAGACCATCAGTGGTGGATTTATACATTTTGGGGCCCCCAAAACTCTTCCTGACAGTGTGCTGACAAAGCTGTTAGCTTTTAAAACAACTGATGAGTGAAATTCAGATTTTTATAAAAGTTCAATATCATAGAGTTCAGTGTATTGGCCACTTTTTTTTGGTGTCTATGCCATTCTAGCTTTAACAGTAGGGTCGTGGGAGATATGGCAGGACATGGAGGAGGCGAAAATTGGTTTTTGTGATTTTGAGGTATCAGAGAAAATGGCCAGTTCTGAGACTGGTGAAGACTGCTCCCATTCATCAGAAGACACGTTCATCGGGGGACCACAATAATAAGTGATCAGTGGCGTTGCTACTGCTGGATACACACATTTCACTGTTAACCACAGCAGGAGCTTTATTGATCCTAACAGTGGGGGACATACACAAAATATAGACAATTTACATACAATTTATGTGGAATCAGAGGGCCGATTCTGCATTTGAGGAACCTAAGAAGACTTTCAGTTCTGAACCTATTCTCATCACGCCCAATCCCTCCCTCCTAGGTTGTGTTATTATTGTTTATGATGTCACAGAGTTTTACACTAGTGGCTATAAACTAAGCCTGCATAAGACTCAATGATAAAGTACGGGGAGTCTGTGGAAAAAAGTCCCTGCCTGAGGCGACTTGGATTTTTATACCATAAGTAATGACAATGGTGGTGAGCTGTCAATCTATTACGGCTAGACTGTAACTTTACTGGGAATTTATACTACACTATACTAGAAGCTTTCATGTGGCCTAGCCATTCATTACGTTGGTTGAAACAGCATAGCTAATATAGGGACATACGTAAATGGATGACACGGCAGCTAGTTGTCCCATACAGTAATCCATGGGCTGGCACATGTTTATATAGGAGATAATTATAGTTTTAGTTAGTTGTAATAGTAATAGTTGTAGTCATTTATATGATGCTGTAAATTGTGTGCATGTTCTCATACATTGTTAGTCAGACTGGTTGTTAATAAATTACCTTTTATGATGAGAATGGGGCTGTGTTAGACATTTTTGGCACTGGAAACTAAACTGAGACAAAGAAATTGATTATCTAAGGGTCATTCCCCTCATTAATTGCCTCCTCATAGGACATACGCACACATAAACACGGACTACTCACAGATATACACACTTGCACACACATGCATGCATTCACCCGCCGACGGACACATGGGTTTTTTTTTCCCCCCCAGATCATATACCGTGCCTCCTAGAGACATGGTATATGATTAGTGTTTTTTGCCCGCTCCCCACCCCCCCCCCCACCCAGTAGCCCACCCCCCCCCCCCTCTTTTTTCCCAGTATGCTTTGCGCACAGGCTAACTGTAGCATTTAGCTTTCAGTCTTAATAGAAACAAGGATTTGAATTTAGAAACTCGGATTTGAATTTAGAAACTTGGATTAACTTTTAGAAACTCGGATTAACTTTTAGAAACAAGGATTTAATTTAGAAATAAGGATTTTGTTTTATAAATGAAGATTTACATTTAGAAATAAAGATTTTGTTTTAGAAACGAGGATTTACATTTAGAAACAAGGATTTATTTTTAGAAACAAGGATTTCTGTTTAGAAATAAGGATTTATTTTTAGAACAAGGATTGTGTTTTAGAAACGAGGATCGTGTTTTAGAAACAAGGATTGTGTTTTAGAAACGAGGATTTACATTTAGAAACAAGGATTTCTTTTTAGAAACAAGGATTTAATTTAGCAATAAGGATTTCTATTTTGAAATAAGGATTTTGTTTTAGAAACGAGGATTGTGTTTTAGAAACAAGGATTTCTTTTTAGAAAAGAGGATTTCTATTTAGAAACAAAGATTGGTTTTTAGAAATGTGGATTGCACCTCTGGGCCACCGTAGATAAGTCCTTACTGCAAACAGTTTGATTTGACTTTTATGTTGTTCCTTCTCACACTGTACCACTGTGCTGCTTGCTTGCTGCATTTTTTTTGTTTTTTATCTCCTTTCTCCCGCTTTTTTCCATTCTATTTTTTTATGTATTTCCTGTGTAAATGCACTTTGAGCTGCATTGTCGTTGTAAGGTGCTATATATAATAAATAACTTACTTACTTACTTACTACTTTATAATAATAATGCTTCAAAAATGGACTAAAAGCTTGTGTTTTGTTGTTTATAGCTTTTTGGATATGTGGATAGCTTTGGGCAGCTTGGATACTTTGCATATGTTTTGATGGGTTTTCATCGGTTTGGAAAGGTTTGAGTATGTTTGAGTATATGGAAATTATCAAATGATATACATTGTGATGTTAATGTAAATTGTATGAGTCAGAGTTTATTTTTTTTTAAAAAATTTTGATTATCTCCTGATTTACTTGAATGCACAATTATCCATTTTGGGTAGATTTTTGGACACCAACAAGGTTATATTTTTTTAAATTGCCTCATAGGATTTTTTGCAGTAACATATATATTTCTCATATTTTTGTACATATGCAGACAGGAAGTTTGCAAATGAGAAAATGTAAAGTTTAACCATATTCACATATTTGACTCTCAGGTGTTCACTGTAAACTAGAGGAGTAGAACTTTTTTTTGTTGTGCATTCACTGCCCATAATTTACATCTGAGTTATAATTTAAGGCATGACAATAAATGGTACCAGGGTCTTGTTTAATTTAAGCCATTATTGGTGTTTGTGTTACATTGATATCTGGAGTTATAAAGCTTTAAACAGAACGGTACAAAACAGACGGAAATTGGTCAAATTAAGCTTCTGCGCAAAGGGGTTAACATAACACAAGGAACACTGCAGACCATTGTCACTTTAAGAGAATTCATAAAATATGTCGTTGTGATATCCATGGCTCTCCTTTTGTGACTTCCTAAACAAACATGTTCTTCATCCAGACAACACAGCTACCACAGCTACATCGGCCCTGTGGCTGTCCATCTGCAGGAGATGTCGCGTCTTCCTCCAAGCTGCGTAGCGACAGACGAAGCGCATATCCCCCACAGACTGAGCTGTGCCTACCTTATAGTCATGCAGCTATCTGAGTCATGAACCAATATTATGTGCGGTTTGAATATGAAATGACAGAGAATGCATCTCAAAAATAGAAATGAGCTTCCCATACAGCTTATACAGCTGTAAAAGCAATAGTTGTAATCTTTTGGCAATTGTTACTTAGCAAGCAAGCTAGCTTCCATACTCAACAAAGATGGCGACGGTGATGTTTTTGAGAAATATTGTATCGATTACTCTATGGGGTGACATAGCATGATGTGTGCACTTCCTTACATGTCGAAAAGCATGACATATTCACATCCTTATGTCAATCAAAAGCATTACGTGTATGCAGCTTTCATTTAGCCTGTGTATCCTGAAATTGGCTACTTTTTGACCAGACTACTTTTATCAGATGTTGTTATCCAATGGGGAGAATTACTCTTTGAGGGTATAGATAATTCTTTATGATGAAAAGAAGAATAATAAGAAGAAGAAGAAGAGGAAAGAGAAAAAAACGGCAAAATAACCCAAGTTTGGGGCTTTATTGTGTGGATGTGTGAAGTACATGAATTCTGTGTGGTTACATGAGGTCAGAATGTACAGACATTAATGCTTTTAAGAGCTGAGAGTCTGTGGTGTTATTTCTGTAGGAAACCCTGAAAGGTGTCACACTCTCTGTGCTCTATAGGCATGGGGCATGCCCCGCCAAGCCAAAACTTAGCGGATAGCATGCTTGCCATCCCAATTCATCCACTGTGGAGACTGCTCATTAAGATTTTATTTTACATAGAGAGCTACACCCCACCTATCTTACTGGATCTATCTTTCAGTTTGTACCCCTCTATATTATATTAATCTCCATCTGCTTCCCTAAACCATGTCTCTAATCCCAACTATGTCACAACCCCCATTATTCATAATAGCCACAAGTTCCAAGAATGTATTTTTTTATACTTGTAACATTAAAACAAATACATTTCAGACTATTACTTCCACTACTGCACATCTCCTGATTCATCACTCCCCGCTGCCCCAAGCCCTTAGTAGAATTCTGCTCTACAAATATATTATTGAACTCTCTATTATTATAGGCAGCCTCAACAGCATCCATCCAGGCAGTCTGCACCTCCCTGCCTCCCAAGTCCCTAGTTTAAATAATCCTGTGCTACCCTACGCATATGCTGTCCCAATGCAGCCGTACCCCTCTGGTTCAGGTGCAGCCCATCAGGCTCTTACAGGTCACCCCTGTCCCAAAAGGAGTCCCAGAGCCCCATAAACCTGTACCCTTCTTTTCCTGGTTTGTAGCCACGTGTTAAACCTCCAAATAAATCTTTGCTTCCCTGAACTCTATCTTTGAGACTCTTCCATCAGGTCAAAGATTAAGCTTTGTCCCTACAGCTGTTAGACTGCTTAATGACACTGGACATCTGAAGATAGTAAAGGCAGATGAGGAACTGTTATTGCTCATATTTAATTAATATAATATAATCTTGATCATAATACTAATAATAATAGTAATTTTAATCATAATCATAATGTATTCCACTCTACTCATACCTTCACTATAATATGAAACATATGATTTAATTGAATGTCTTTATTTAACATGTTTGTTTGTGTTTTGTGGGTCTGCCCCACAATAAAAGTTATTATATTGGCTCCAACGTGGATCATGACCACTGGATCTCTCCCTGCTCTGGCGAGGAGGTTGTCCGCACACTCAAGGAGATCTCCTACATGGGCACCAGGTGCACACAATCTCTTTAAAGGATGTGCTACTTAGTTCCTGGAACTCTACCAATTGTGGACTGTGGAGTCCAGCAAGTTGGACCTCGAGATCAAGGATCTTGCTCTCAAGGTACTCAATTAGCCGGCAACAGTGGCAGATGAACTTCCCTGGAAATAATTTTTCAGAAGTGCAATAATCCTGCAACTCTCGCACAGCTTTGGCCACATTTTAACCCGTTAACTATCACTCTATCTCTCCCTAAATCTTGATGACCATTGGTATACTTTTGAGAAAAAAAAGAACACAAACCAGCATTAAGACAATTAGGGACAAAGCGTCCATTTTCACTCCACTATTAGCCTACCCACCTCTAATTTTGAGACCTACAGTTTGACGACCATAAATGGTCAAAACAATATCTTGGTATCGTGTAATCAGGGTCCAGACTGTAAAGACTTGCTCTACAACATGGGTCATGTGTGAATACTTTCTCACTTTCTCTCGCTCTCTCTCTCACACACATAAATACATACTCTTTCTCTCTCTCTCTTTCTGTTTTTCACACACACACACACACACACACACACACACACACACACACACACACACACACACACACACACACACACACACACACACACACACACACACTCAAACACACACTCTTTCACACTCACGCACTCTCTCTCTCTCTCTCGCTCTCTCTCTCTCTCGCATACACACACACACACAAGCATGCATGCTGCTGAACTGCCATTCCCACGAGCAGCTCCTCTCTAGCTGCAGGAGTCATATTGTAACAATACCCATGAGCACTTGCAGACAGACGCATTGTTATATCTTCCAGGAGGGAGGCATAACTGTGCTGAGTAAACACGGGACAGGACAGGAGTGTTCAACTTTGCGCTGAAGGAGGGGGGTGTGCCTCTCACCTTCAGGGGTCACAGTGTGGGTGTGCATGTGTGTGCATATGTGTGCATGTGTGTGTATGTTTTAGGAATGCACACTCCATAGGGTGTGTACTGAGTATGCATTACAGTCTGCAGGGGAGGGGAAAAAAACTTTTTAAAAAAAAACTAAAAAAGCTCCAAATATATCAGCCAGTCCCCCCCCCCCCCTCTACAGATACGCCCTGCATACTGTTCCTTTTTTCCATGAGTGACATGATGGGAGAATAACATCCTGTTCCAGCTCCACAGGTTGCACAATCACATGTTTAAAAAAAACACACTGACATGAGGCCTTCCTGTTGGCTCAGTCTTTAAAAACTCACCGTGACTGTAGGCCTTTTAGCCCTGACTGTGCTAGCTAACAACAGCTCTCCTGTAGCACTCTCTAAAGATTTGGCTTGAGGTAGTCACACTAGCATGCAGGGAAGTGTCTGAGAGGAGTACAGTGATCTCTCAGCACAGTGCAGGTAACTTACCTGTCATGGGAGATCCACAGAAAAGAAAAGGCCTGTAGGCCTAGTAAAGAAAAAAAAACAGGAGAAAATAGGGAGATTTTGAAATAATAAATAAAGTAACACAACATTACACTTGTACATTGTTTTAGGTTTGCTGCATCAAAGTTGTTATATTCCAAGAGCTTTGCTCCATTTAGTTTATAGGGCTCATTGGAATGGCCCTTTCCTGTAAGCATTTTAAATGCAGGAACGTTATAGGAACGCTATCTATCAGAACCCTAGAATTCCAAAATAAGATGTTCCAGGGAATGCCATTGGAACGTTGATGGGAGAATGCAGGAGATCAATGATGAAAGGGAATTCCGATCAGTCTCCCTGCCTTCTGCTCCCCTGCTGTCACCGCAGGCAGGGGGGATAATGAATCCGCCTCTTTCTTCTTGGGCGCTTCCCAGCATTTTTAAACGCTTCCCCAGGTTAAATCTCCTTGATTTTTTAAGCCAATTGTTCCAGGTCACTTGCTTAAGATCTTAAACAAAAGCGACATTTATCAGCGCCAGAACAATGTCAGCGATGTCCCTGTCACAACAGAGACCCAGTAATAACCAGAACAGGGCCTGTATTCAATTAACATTTGTCCTTAACTTTGACTCACAAATGATCGCAAGCGTTGCACTCAGTTTGGTGAGTCCGTTTTAGTGACTGCTGAACTCGCCAAAATGTTTGTAGAAAAAATAAATAAATTATTGCTTTTAATTGATTGAATCCCAGCCTCTGACTGTGTTCTGTGTTGCATTAGGAGGCTGTGGCAGGGTTGGATTATTTTTTATTTTTTTGGCTGAGATGACCCCCCTGCCCCCCCCCATTTTATCCCCATCTAAGTCACACTCATATTTGCATTCAATGACTACGCATGCAGCAAATCTGTGAATCTAACTTGGCTAGAAGAACAGTTATAGACCCAGGACATAAATTAAGCCACAGTGCATTAATCCGAATCAATAATACATACTGTGCAAAAACAAATAAATAGTTTTCCCTTTTTTAAAAATAATTAATTTTTAAATGTTTTATTTGAAGTGCAGTCAGACTGGTGGCATGTAAACCATATAGGGTAAGGCTAGTAGTAATATTTAATAGTTAAGCTAGTGGCTATCCTTTGCATCAAATAGTATGTATTAGGGAAGGGAAGAGGAGCTAGGGTTTCTGTTGAGATGTTGTTTCTGACTCTTAAAACTGCATCTAGGTTCCCCTCTCATCCCCAGCCCCTTAACACTCCTGCCTGTTGTACTAGTTCAGGTTATGGCATTTTTATGGCCATTAATATTTCTCTTTTTTGGGCTTGTTAGGGATGTAATCTTTATGTATTGGGGATTTAAGGGGTAGGTGGGGGGTAAGACCCGAGACCAAGCATGATGCAGACGTGTGTCCCGCTACAGAGTGGGCTCATGGCTTCCCCGAACGTCAGTGGGATGGTTCACATATTACTTTGGAGGGGTATGAGGGGTGTCACCACCTGGAACTGGTTCTGACCCTCTGACAAACAGCCCTAAAAACCCCATAGCTTTAGTATGAGCCCCTATCAATCTATTTGATACCGCCCTAAATCACCTGTTAACTGCGGTCTATAAAGGCCGTGCCACCTCATAATTATGAGCACTCATGCGTGCCTGGGGGTGGGGGCGCTCACACCTGTCCTACACTGAACTCTCTTCACCTAAATCAACCTCCAGGGAGGAAGGCCCTCCTGGAGGCTCCTTTATCAATCATTCCAAAAAGGTTTTTTTCATTTTTTAAAAACTTGATGTTAATATTGCAGATTGCACAAAGCTCCATCCATTTTCAAACCGGCTTATTCCTCAATGTACACGCTGGACAGATCAACAATCCATCACAGAGCACACACAATTCACTCACAGACTCAAACCTCAAGGACAATTTAGAGTCTCAAATCATTTTAGCATGCATGACTGTTGGAGGGAACCCACATAGACACAGCGAGAACATGCAAACTCCACACAGACAGGCCCCCGGCTTACATTGACTGCACTTAGCACAGTTACCCAGGGTGTTTTACACACCTTACATTGACTGCACTTAGCACAGTTACCCAGTGTGTTTTACACAGCTTACATTGACTGCACTTAGCACAGTTACCCAGGGTGTTTTACACAGCTTACATTGACTGCACTTAGCACAGTTACCCAGTGTGTTTTACACAGCTTACATTGACTGCACTTAGCACAGTTACCCAGTGTGTTTTACACAGCTTACATTGACTGCACTTAGCACAGTTACCCAGTGTGTTTTACACAGCTTACATTGACTGCACTTAGCACAGTTACCCAGTGTGTTTTACACAGCTTACATTGACTGCACTTAGCACAGTTACCCAGTGTGTTTTACACAGCTTACATTGACTGCACTTAGCACAGTTACCCAGGGTGTTTTACACAGCTTACATTGACTGCACTTAGCACAGTTACCCAGTGTGTTTTACACAGCTTACATTGACTGCACTTAGCACAGTTACCCAGTGTGTTTTACACAGCTTACATTGACTGCACTTAGCACAGTTACCCAGTGTGTTTTACACAGCTTACATTGACTGCACTTAGCACAGTTACCCAGTGTGTTTTACACAGCTTACATTGACTGCACTTAGCACAGTTACCCAGGGTGTTTTACACAGCTTACATTGACTGCACTTAGCACAGTTACCCAGTGTGTTTTACACAGCTTACATTGACTGCACTTAGCACAGTTACCCAGTGTGTTTTACACAGCTTACATTGACTGCACTTAGCACAGTTACCCAGTGTGTTTTACACAGCTTACATTGACTGCACTTAGCACAGTTACCCAGTGTGTTTTACACAGCTTACATTGACTGCACTTAGCACAGTTACCCAGTGTGTTTTACACAGCTTACATTGACTGCACTTAGCACAGTTACCCAGTGTGTTTTACACAGCTTACATTGACTGCACTTAGCACAGTTACCCAGTGTGTTTTACACAGCTTACATTGACTGCACTTAGCACAGTTACCCAGTGTGTTTTACACAGCTTACATTGACTGCACTTAGTTAACCAGGAAGTTCCTTGAGATTAAAAATATCTATAGGGACCTGGCCAAGATAGTACACCATTACAGAGTTACAAAAGTTAACACGTTAAAACAGATTTTTATCCTGCTCTGTCTTTCCAATACATTTTCACAGCTCGATATTTACTGAAGAACCTGTGTACCTTTGCTCAAGGGTACAATGGCAGTGCCCCACTTTGCAATCAAACTTGCAACCTCTAAGTTTAACTTAACATTTACTACATTTCAGAGCCCCTGATATCTGAAGGAATGAGTGACATAGAAAGGAAAATAAAATAGATAACAAAATAAAATGATTTGAGCATCAGAAAACAAACACAACATTATACAGACCTAGCAATCAAAAAAAATCTAATAAAATTGTTTGGTGAGATTCACAGTGAATGCAGCTGAGCCTATGCAAATATATACAGGCCTGCAGGGGAACCACTCCTGGTATAAGCAAGGTGAGTATCAGAAACTGAGGCCGGGTGAGGTCCCCTCCGAAATACAAAAAGAACCTGCATAAAGCATGGTATGATAAAGCAGCAGACTCCACTGTGTATGTAATATGATATATATGTATCTCATAAAAAAACGTCTCAGATGTTAAAAAAAGCCAAGTTACTCACGCATAGCCTACAGAGCGCTGTCTATAGGTCCTTAATTCCAACTTGCAAAAACTAGGCCTGCCTTTAAAAGTATCAATATCCAAATGTGGCCAAGTTACAGCTAACAATATTGCCTATCATAGCTCACACTAAATACACTGGCTCTATTCCAAAGCAATGCTATCCAAACTTTCTTAAATTATTTTATGCAACTTGGCCCTGTGTTTCTTCATCTTAGCATGTGAAGAGATTGTGCCTCATGGAACAACTATTGATTTCAATGAATGTTTTTAACAGTTGATGAATAATTACACTCCAGAAAGGATATGGTTATACTTTGTTGGCAAGTTTACTTTAGAAAATGTACAGATTTTAAAATGTTAAGTGCTGCTACCGATTTCTTTACAATTCACAAACAGACATTTATATAAAAAAAACATCATGTACAATAGAGAAAGGGGGATGAATAAATAAATGCAGATAAAAATTAGTAATATTTTTACCTAGAAAATAGCGTATACTGTATATAGCATTTTTACAAACGTATCCAGACACGTTTGTGTGTCAGATGATGGAAAATAAGTAATAGTACTAATTCTTTTAACATAATAATAGTAATAATAGTTATAATATTTGCGAACAGAATTTTGTGAACACAAGGATATCTTTGCTCTGTAGGACCACACAGGTTTTGATAGAAATCCAAATATTCCAAGTAAATAAATCAATAAATACATACTAATAATAATAATAATAATAATAATACATTTGATTCATTCTGTGCTTTTCATAGAGCCAAAGCAGTGGATGCAGACAATTGTTCAAACATGCCCTATAGGGTAGTACATTTTCTGTTTAATTTCTAAGTGCAACACATCTGAATCAGAGTATTTCCAATATAAATTATTAACATTTTGCAGTTTGATGTGGAACATACAATTTCATTGACCACATTCTCTTGAGATGGTGAAAGATGAGGAAACAGGGCCAAGTTGCATTAAATAATTGAGGAAGGTTTGGATAGCATTGCATTGGAATAGAGCCAGTGTATTTAGTGTGAGCTACGATAGGCAATATTGTTAGTTGTAACTTGGCCACATTTTGATATTGATACTTTTAAAGGCAGGCCTAGTTTTTGCAAGTTGGAATTAAGGACCTATAGACAGCGCTCTGTAGGCTATGCGTGAGTAACTTTGCGTGAGGCTTTTTTACATCCGATTCGTTTTTTTAATAAGATATCACTTATTTTTGGTAGGTAACTAATGATGAATAATGCAAGATAATGACATTGAGAGAGACATGCATACAGAATACATGCATTCCAAATAAAGACATTCGCATAACCTATACTGACGAGAATGAGAACATTTCTCCTATTACCGATAGCCCACAATTACATTAAAAGAGTTTGTAGATGAGCTGTATTTAATGTATAATGAAAGACAATGAACAGCACCACCTGAGTTATGGATCATGAAGAAGCATGTAAATTAATTAACCAAGTCTATATGGAGACATGCATGCACAATAGGCTAGACGGAAACACATTCTAGCTGAAAGAAAGACATACAGCCTAAATAGTTAGTACAGCCTAAATAGTTTGCATAAGTAAAATATGGAAATACGCAAACAGTTTTTCATTTGCCATGACATTTGTGAAAGACAAACCAGAGCGTTGCAGTGAGGGATGCTATAGCAGGCAACTATTTTGTTCGATCTGTGCTTTCCTCAAATGTAAAATTATTTTACAAATGTCATGGCAAAAGAAAAACTGTTCGCATAGCTCGAAGCGTCCACGTTCGTGTATTTGCATGAGGTATGTTTCGGCCCTAATGTTGGCTAACAAGCTTAATTGGACAACGCATATTTCTCAGGAATCTTAGTCAGAAAAAAACAACAACAGATACTACTAAGAAAGTAGTGTACCAGAGATGATTCTTCTTGTTATTATTATAATTAAAAGTGTTTGCAGTAAGCTACATTGTCTGCAGAGTAACGTAGATTAGAGGCATGTTCAGAGGTTATTGTAATTTTTTAAAGTGACTAACCATGAGACAGATATGTTTGGGAAATTGGAGGTTTATAAATCAGATCTCTTCAGGTATTGCAGCTTATAGTAGGCTATCATCAATTCTTAATGTATTATCATAAATTCTTAATTGTCCTAGTAGTTAATTTTATGGTGACATTGTGTTACGTGTGAAAAGGATAAACTGAACAGAACTGAAGAGAAGAAATTAATGAAGACATAATAAAGAAATGTTGGCAAGGCGAACGTTGAAGGTTTGGTTTCCACAGTGAGTCATACATGACCGCAAGAGCACAGCAGGTTCCACACAGACACATTTTTTTTGTCTGCATTTGTGTGAGATTAACACATGTAGCCAATGGCACAGTTATTTATAGAATTATCTTTTTTACATTAATGTAACGACGCGATGTTAACCAGATGATATCATGTGTTAAAACTTTTTTTTTTGCTTGACAAATGGCCATGGGATACCTGTTCACATAACGTATCTAGCCTGCATTCTGCTGTGGTGTCCAGTGACTGAATTGTTTCACGTGATATAGGCTATAGGCCATTTGTCAGTGTCCATCTGACTTTCACCATTTTGCTGTAGTACAAGTGAAACATTGGAAATGTCTTTTGCCTTTGCAACAAAAATACGTTTGTTAATGTGAAAATAATAACAGTGTAATAAATTAAAAGTATTTAACAGTTGCACATTGTTTTTGTCGAAAATTAACTTGTGCTCTGTTGGGCTCGAACCCCCAAACCTCTGTGTGAGAGGCAGCAACTGTAACCAGTAGGCCACAGCGGCTTCCTGGAATACACAAAGCCATATAACGGTTTAGTCTGTGATTCTGTGATGTGTGGACATTAGTTTGAAGCGTTTTTATTGGGCGATAAGCTTGGGAGAGCAGGTATGCGATGTTGTTACCCAATGGGGAGAATTATTCTTTGAGGGCACGGAGGCAGGCAGGTATTGAGGGTCTCTGAGTAGGCAGGAAAAATGGGAAGCAGAAGAAGCAGAAGAGGAAAAATAACCCAAGTTTGGGGCTTTAAAACTCATTTTTAACCACTCCACAGATTTAATGTTAGCAAACTATAATGTTGGCAAGTTGCACACACTGTGTTCCTAGGGGATCACCCTGTTTATCCACATGTATGTTAAAGTCACCAACAATTACAACCTTGTCTGCCGAAATAGCAAGGCAGGACAAAAACTCAGCGAATTCTATTAGGAAATCTGAATAGGGCCCAGGTGGTCTGTAAACAGACACTAAGAGAAAGGACTGCATGTTACCCCTTATTTTAGCTAGGTCATGCTGTACACAGTTCATAGAGAGAACTTCAAAGGAAGAGAACGTATTTCCACACTTAGGGGTTAAGCTTAAGGTGGACTGATAGATCGCTGCAACACCACCCCCTCTTCCTGACTGGCGTGATACCTGAGTACTTAAAAAACCTATAGGAGACGCTTCATTAAGTGCGACATATTCACCAGGTCTTAGCCAAGTTTCAGTCAGACACAGTATCTTGAGATTATGATCTGTGATCAATTCGTTTACAAGAATTGCTTTAGGAGCAAGAGATCTAACATTCAGTAGTCCAATTTTTAGAAGTGATTCACAACAGCTGCTAGCAGCAAAATTGTTTAATTTTAGAGTAGCAAGCTTATCCGTGTTAATACCACGGTTTGCTTTACGTTTAGCATAGATGCGTGGGGCAGACACAGTCTCAATATAATAAATATTAGTTTCTAGCTCAGATAAGTTAGATAATGGGGCGCTGGGATGAGTGCTATTGCTAATTACTAGCTCTAAAACGCACCTTGCAGACAACGGCGTTGGGCCATGTGTCTGAGTCACGGGCATTGGAAAACGCACAGGCTCCGATGTAGGATCAGAGGCCTGCTGCCTGGCCGGCGCCCTGATACGGTGTCACATTACTTCTGTACAGGTGTCCCTCTGGGTTTGGTCCTTGGTCCTCTTCTCTTCTCTCTTGGTTCTGTCATCTCGTCCCATGGCCTTATCACATACATACTTGTCATAGCCCCTGCTTCTGTTCTTCAAAGACTATCCATTTCTCATTTCTGGTGTTTCCCATTTCTGCTTGTTTGATCTGTTCTTGTTACTGGTGTGTAATTGGATTATTAATTCTATTATCATTAACACTTGAGTCATGTTTAGCTCTGTAGTCTTACCTGTTCTCTGTCATTATTGTTTTATTCACTTCATTATAGGTTTTTCACGTGTCTCGTTAGGTTATCGTTTCAACAGTTTTTTCTGTGTATTTTTATCACTTGGTCCTAATGTTTGCTTCAGGCCAGTTTTGTAGCATGTCTCACCCTCTGTTTTGGAAGGTGTTTTGTAACAAAAATACATTTTAGTGTATTTTCACCCATCTCTGGCTGTTTCCAATCTCAGCGCCCATGCAACGGAGATGGGGAACAGGTGGGTAGGCTCAGGCTGGCTCAGGCTTGGGTGTGGGCGGAGCCGGCCTGGTTAATGAGGAACGTCAGTGCAGAGCACGGCGCAGTGAGGCTGCAGCTGCGGAAAGGCATGTGGTGGTGATTCGTCCATCAGCATGGGCTCTGATTGGTCTGACAGTGCTAAGCCCCACAGATGGTCAGAATGATCCCATTACCACGTGTGTTGCTCTGGGGAGAGGAGGGGCACCCACAGCTCAGCATGCTAAAACCCAACCCAATGCTAATACTAATTCCCCATGTAGCGGGTCCTCTTCAGGGTGTGACTCCTCGAAGCCCCTGACCGTGATTCTAACTCGCCCACAGCTCGGAATGCTGGGTAAAGAAATACATTCTCTCAGGAATGTAGTCTAATAAAAATATATCGCATATATAAAAATAAAATATATTATCCATATACGTACATCCATATATATTGCCCATATATTTTGACATATAATATACGAAAATGTCCGCTCAATATATGTTTTTAAATTTTTTTTATTTGTTTCAGGTTTTTCTAGTTTTTCTCCCAACCCACTGCTAATACTCAATTCCCTGTGTAGCGAGTCCTCTTCAGGGTGTGACTCCTCGAAGCCCCTGACCGTGATTCCAGCTCGCCTGGGGCCACTTGTGCGATGATTCTCCCATGCTGAGTCTCTCCCACCACCCTGGGAGGGGCTGCCAATTGCCGCCCCCTCAAGGCATCGGCTATACTGGGATCTGGCAGGACCTGGGGTGTGAACCCTGATCCTTGGTGTGCAACTGCACAAACTCAAAGTCGGCACTTTTACCGCTGTGCCACCGAGGCACTCTATGTTTTAACATATTTTTTTTACTAATACATGACTGGAAAAAATATTTATATATTTGTTCCGCATCTTCCATGGAATTCCACGTCCCTGGGCAGGAGGGATTTTGTGATTTTTTAGCTGGAATTTACCGGGATCAGAAAATTGGCAGCCCCATGTGTCTGACTGCTCAACCGAAAGTTGATGTGCCTTTGCCGGTAACTACACCTGACAATAGTTACACCTCAGAGTAACAACACCTGATGATAGCCACACCTCAGAGTAACAACACCTGATGATAGCCACACCTGATGATCGCTACAACTGACAGAAACTATATCTGATGACAGCTACACCACAAGGCAGACACCTGATGATAGCTACACCTGACGGTAACTACACGTGAAGATAGCTACACCTGACGGTAACTACACGTGAAGATAGCTACACCTGACGGTAACTACACGTGAAGATAGCTACACCTGACAGTAACTACACGTGAAGATAGCTACACCTGACGGTAACTACACATGAAGATAGCTACACCTGACGGTAACTACACCTGATGATAGCTACACCTGACGGTAACTACACATGAAGATAGCTACACCTGACGGTAACTACACGTGAAGATAGCTACACCTGACGGTAACTACACGTGAAGATAGCTACACCTGACGGTAACTATACGTGAAGATAGCTACACCTGACGGTAACTACACGTGAATATAGCTACACCTGAGGGTAACTACACGTGAAGATAGCTACACCTGACGGTAACTACACATGAAGATAGCTACACCTGACGGTAACTACACATGACGATAGCTACACCTGACGGTAACTACACATGAAGATAGCTACACCTGACGGTAACTACACCTGATGATAGCTACACCTGACGGTAACTACACATGAAGATAGCTACACCTGACGGTAACTACACGTGAAGATAGCTACACCTGACGGTAACTACACATGACGATAGCTACACCTGACGGTAACTACACATGAAGATAGCTACACCTGACGGTAACTACACCTGATGATAGCTACACCTGATGGTAACTACACGTGAAGATAGCTACACCTGACGGTAACTACACATGAAGATAGCTACACCTGACGGTAACTACACATGACGATAGCTACACCTGACGGTAACTACACATGAAGATAGCTACACCTGACGTTAACTACACCTAATGATAGCTACACCTGACGGTAACTACACATGAAGATAGCTACACCTGACGGTAACTACACGTGAAGATAGCTACACCTGACGGTAACTACACATGAAGATAGCTACACCTGACGGTAACTACACGTGAAGATAGCTACACCTGAGGGTAACTAAACATGAAGATAGCTACACCTGACGGTAACTACACGTGAAGATAGCTACACCTGACGGTAACTACACATGAAGATAGCTACACCTGACGGTAACTCCACATGAAGATAGCTACACCTGACGGTAACTACACCTGATGATAGCTACACCTGACGGTAACTACACATGAAAATAGCTACACCTGACGGTAACTACACATGAAGATAGCTACACCTGACGGTAACTACAAATGAAGATAGCTACACCTGACAGTAACTACACATGAAGATAGCTACACCTGACGGTATCTACATGTGAAGATAGCTACACCTGACAGTAACTACACATGAAGATAGCTACACCTGACGGTAACTACACATGAAGATAGCTACACCTGACGGTAACTACACATGAAGATAGCTACACCTGACGGTATCTACACGTGAAGATAGCTACACCTGACGGTAACTACACATGAAGATAGCTACACCTGACGGTATCTACATGTGAAGATAGCTACACCTGACAGTAACTACACATGATGATAGCTACACCTGACGGTAACTACACGTGAAGATAGCTACACCTGACGGTAACTACACATGAAGATAGCTACACCTGACGGTAACTACATGTGAAGATAGCTACACCTGACAGTAACTACACATGAAGATAGCTACACCTGACGGTATCTACATGTGAAGATAGCTACACCTGACAGTAACTACACATGAAGATAGCTACACCTGACGGTAACTACACATGAAGATAGCTACACCTGACGGTAACTACACATGAAGATAGCTACACCTGACGGTATCTACACGTGAAGATAGCTACACCTGACGGTAACTACACATGAAGATAGCTACACCTGACGGTATCTACATGTGAAGATAGCTACACCTGACAGTAACTACACATGATGATAGCTACACCTGACGGTAACTACACGTGAAGATAGCTACACCTGACGGTAACTACACGTGAAGATAGCTACACCTGATGGTAACTACACATGAAGATAGCTACACCTGACGGTAACTACACATAAAGATAGCTACACCTGACGTTAACTACACGTGAAGATAGCTACACCTGACGGTAACTACACGTGAAGATAGCTACACCTGACGGTAACTACACCTGATGATAGCTACACCTGACGGTAACTACACATGAAGATAGCTACACCTGACGGTAACTACACGTGAAGATAGCTACACCTGACGGTAACTACACATGAAGATAGCTACACCTGACGGTATCTACATGTGAAGATAGCTACACCTGACAGTAACTACACATGATGATAGCTACACCTGACGGTAACTACACGTGAAGATAGCTACACCTGACGGTAACTACACGTGAAGATAGCTACACCTGATGGTAACTACACATGAAGATAGCTACACCTGACGGTATCTACATGTGAAGATAGCTACACCTGACAGTAACTACACATGATGATAGCTACACCTGACGGTATCTAGATGTGAAGATAGCTACACCTGACAGTAACTACACATGATGATAGCTACACCTGATGGTAACTACACATGAAGATAGCTACACCTGACGGTAACTACACCTGATGATAGCTACACCTGACGGTAACTACACATGAAGATAGCTACACCTGACGGTAACTACACATGAAGATAGCTACACCTGACGGTAACTACACCTGATGATAGCTACACCTGACGGTAACTACACATGAAGATAGCTACACCTGACGGTAACTACACATGAAGATAGCTACACCTGACGGTAACTACACCTGATGATAGCTACACCTGACGGTAACTACACATGAAGATAGCTACACCTGACGGTAACTACACGTGAAGATAGCTACACCTGACGGTAACTACACATGAAGATAGCTACACCTGACGGTATCTACATGTGAAGATAGCTACACCTGACAGTAACTACACATGATGATAGCTACACCTGACGGTAACTACACGTGAAGATAGCTACACCTGACGGTAACTACACGTGAAGATAGCTACACCTGATGGTAACTACACATGAAGATAGCTACACCTGACGGTAACTACACATAAAGATAGCTACACCTGACGTTAACTACACGTGAAGATAGCTACACCTGACGGTAACTACACATGAAGATAGCTACACCTGAAAGTAACTACACATGAAGATAGCTACACCTGACGGTAACTACACATGATGATAGCTACACCTGATGGTAACTACACATGAAGATAGCTACACCTGACGGTAACTACACATGAAGATAGCTACACCTGACGGTAACTACACGTGAAGATAGCTACACCTGACAGTAACTACACATGAAGATAGCTACACCTGATGGTAACCTCACCTGAAAATAGCTACACCTGACGGTAACTACACGTGAAGATAGCTACACCTGATGGTAACTACACGTGAAGATAGCTACACCTGACGGTAACTACACGTGAAGATAGCTACACCTGACGGTAACTACACGTGAAGATAGCTACACCTGACGGTAACTACACGTGAAGATAGCTACACCTGACGGTAACTACACGTGAAGATAGCTACACCTGACGGTAACTTCACCTGAAAATAGCTACACCTGACGGTAACTACACGTGAAGATAGCTACACCTGACGGTAACTACACATGAAGATAGCTACACCTGACGGTAACTTCACCTGAAAATAGCTACACCTGACGGTAACTACACATGAAGATAGCTACACCTGACGGTAACTTCACCTGAAAATAGCTACACCTGACGGTAACTACACGTGAAGATAGCTACACCTGACGGTAACTACACGTGAAGATAGCTACACCTGACGGTATCTACATGTGAAGATAGCTACACCTGACGGTAACTACACGTGAAGATAGCTACACCTGACGGTAACTACACGTGAAGATAGCTATACCTGACGGTAACTACACATGAAGATAGCTACACCTGACGGTAACTACACATGAAGATAGCTACACCTGACGGTAACTACACGTGAAGATAGCTATACCTGACGGTAACTACACATGAAGATAGCTACACCTGACGGTAACTACACGTGAAGATAGCTATACCTGACGGTAACTACACATGAAGATAGCTACACCTGACGGTAACTACACGTGAAGATAGCTACACCTGACGGTAACTACACATGAAGATAGCTACACCTGACGGTAACTACACGTGAAGATAGCTACACCTGACGGTAACTACACATGAAGATAGCTACACCTGACGGTAACTACACGTGAAGATAGCTATACCTGACGGTAACTACACATGAAGATAGCTACACCTGACGGTAACTACACGTGAAGATAGCTATACCTGACGGTAACTACACATGTAGATAGCTACACCTGACGGTAACTACACGTGAAGATAGCTACACCTGACGGTAACTACACATGAAGATAGCTACACCTGACGGTAACTACACATGACGATAGCTACACCTGACGGTAACTACACATGAAGATAGCTACACCTGACGGTAACTACACATGAAGATAGCTATACCTGACGGTAACTACACATGATGATAGCTACACCTGACGGTAACTACACGTGAAGATAGCTACACCTGACGGTAACTACACGTGAAGATAGCTACACCTGACGGTAACTACACGTGAAGATAGCTACACCTGACGGTAACTACACGTGAAGATAGCTATACCTGACGGTAACTACACATGAAGATAGCTACACCTGACGGTAACTACACGTGAAGATAGCTACACCTGACGGTAACTACACGTGAAGATAGCTATACCTGACGGTAACTACACATGAAGATAGCTACACCTGACGGTAACTACACATGACGATAGCTACACCTGACGGTAACTACACGTGAAGATAGCTACAGCTGACGGTAACTACACATGAAGATAGCTACACCTGACGGTAACTACACGTGAAGATAGCTATACCTGACGGTAACTACACATGAAGATAGCTACACCTGACGGTAACTACACATGAAGATAGCTACACCTGACGGTAACTACACGTGAAGATAGCTACACCTGACGGTAACTACACATGAAGATAGCTACACCTGACGGTAACTACACATGACGATAGCTACACCTGACGGTAACTACACATGAAGATAGCTACACCTGACGGTAACTACACATGAAGATAGCTACACCTGACGGTAACTACACATGACGATAGCTACACCTGACGGTAACTACACATGACGATAGCTACACCTGACGGTAACTACACGTGAAGATAGCTACACCTGACGGTAACTACACATGAAGATAGCTACACCTGACGGTAACTACACGTGAATATAGCTATACCTGACGGTAACTACACATGAAGATAGCTACACCTGACGGTAACTACACATGAAGATAGCTACACCTGACGGTAACTACACGTGAAGATAGCTACACCTGACGGTAACTACACATGAAGATAGCTACACCTGACGGTAACTACACATGAAGATAGCTACACCTGACGGTAACTACACGTGAAGATAGCTACACCTGACGGTAACTACACATGAAGATAGCTACACCTGACGGTAACTACACATGCCGATAGCTACACCTGACGGTAACTACACATGAAGATAGCTACACCTGACGGTAACTACACATGAAGATAGCTACACCTGACGGTAACTACACGTGAAGATAGCTACACCTGACAGTAACTACACATGAAGATAGCTACACCTGACGGTAACTTCACCTGAAAATAGCTACACCTGACGGTAACTACACGTGAAGATAGCTACACCTGACGGTAACTACACGTGAAGATAGCTACACCTGACGGTAACTACACGTGAAGATAGCTACACCTGACGGTAACTACACGTGAAGATAGCTACACCTGACGGTAACTTCACCTGAAAATAGCTACACCTGACGGTAACTACACATGAAGATAGCTACACCTGACAGTAACTACACATGAAGATAGCTACACCTGACAGTAACTACACATGAAGATAGCTACACCTGACGGTAACTACACATGAAGATAGCTACACCTGACGGTAACTACACATGAAGATAGCTACACCTGACGGTATCTACATGTGAAGATAGCTACACCTGACAGTAACTACACATGAAGATAGCTACACCTGACGGTAACTACACGTGAAGATAGCTATACCTGACGGTAACTACACATGAAGATAGCTACACCTGATGGTAACTACACATGAAGATAGCTACACCTGACGGTAACTACACGTGAAGATAGCTACACCTGACGGTAACTACACATGAAGATAGCTACACCTGACGGTAACTACACGTGAAGATAGCTACACCTGACGGTAACTACACGTGAAGATAGCTACACCTGACGGTAACTACACGTGAAGATAGCTACACCTGACGGTAACTACACCTGAAAATAGCTACACCTGACGGTAACTACACGTGAAGATAGCTACACCTGACGGTAACTACACATGAAGATAGCTACACCTGACAGTAACTACACATGAAGATAGCTACACCTGACGGTAACTACACGTGAAGATAGCTATACCTGACGGTAACTACACATGAAGATAGCTACACCTGACGGTAACTACACGTGAAGATAGCTATACCTGACGGTAACTACACATGTAGATAGCTACACCTGACGGTAACTACACGTGAAGATAGCTACACCTGACGGTAACTACACATGAAGATAGCTACACCTGACGGTAACTACACATGACGATAGCTACACCTGACGGTAACTACACATGAAGATAGCTACACCTGACGGTAACTACACATGAAGATAGCTATACCTGACGGTAACTACACATGATGATAGCTACACCTGACGGTAACTACACGTGAAGATAGCTACACCTGACGGTAACTACACGTGAAGATAGCTACACCTGACGGTAACTACACGTGAAGATAGCTACACCTGACGGTAACTACACGTGAAGATAGCTATACCTGACGGTAACTACACATGAAGATAGCTACACCTGACGGTAACTACACGTGAAGATAGCTACACCTGACGGTAACTACACGTGAAGATAGCTATACCTGACGGTAACTACACATGAAGATAGCTACACCTGACGGTAACTACACATGACGATAGCTACACCTGACGGTAACTACACGTGAAGATAGCTACAGCTGACGGTAACTACACATGAAGATAGCTACACCTGACGGTAACTACACGTGAAGATAGCTATACCTGACGGTAACTACACATGAAGATAGCTACACCTGACGGTAACTACACATGAAGATAGCTACACCTGACGGTAACTACACGTGAAGATAGCTACACCTGACGGTAACTACACATGAAGATAGCTACACCTGACGGTAACTACACATGACGATAGCTACACCTGACGGTAACTACACATGAAGATAGCTACACCTGACGGTAACTACACATGAAGATAGCTACACCTGACGGTAACTACACATGACGATAGCTACACCTGACGGTAACTACACATGACGATAGCTACACCTGACGGTAACTACACGTGAAGATAGCTACACCTGACGGTAACTACACATGAAGATAGCTACACCTGACGGTAACTACACGTGAATATAGCTATACCTGACGGTAACTACACATGAAGATAGCTACACCTGACGGTAACTACACATGAAGATAGCTACACCTGACGGTAACTACACGTGAAGATAGCTACACCTGACGGTAACTACACATGAAGATAGCTACACCTGACGGTAACTACACATGAAGATAGCTACACCTGACGGTAACTACACGTGAAGATAGCTACACCTGACGGTAACTACACATGAAGATAGCTACACCTGACGGTAACTACACATGCCGATAGCTACACCTGACGGTAACTACACATGAAGATAGCTACACCTGACGGTAACTACACATGAAGATAGCTACACCTGACGGTAACTACACGTGAAGATAGCTACACCTGACAGTAACTACACATGAAGATAGCTACACCTGACGGTAACTTCACCTGAAAATAGCTACACCTGACGGTAACTACACGTGAAGATAGCTACACCTGACGGTAACTACACGTGAAGATAGCTACACCTGACGGTAACTACACGTGAAGATAGCTACACCTGACGGTAACTACACATGAAGATAGCTACACCTGACGGTAACTACACATGAAGATAGCTACACCTGACGGTATCTACATGTGAAGATAGCTACACCTGACAGTAACTACACATGAAGATAGCTACACCTGACGGTAACTACACGTGAAGATAGCTATACCTGACGGTAACTACACATGAAGATAGCTACACCTGATGGTAACTACACATGAAGATAGCTACACCTGACGGTAACTACACGTGAAGATAGCTACACCTGACGGTAACTACACATGAAGATAGCTACACCTGACGGTAACTACACGTGAAGATAGCTACACCTGACGGTAACTACACGTGAAGATAGCTACACCTGACGGTAACTACACGTGAAGATAGCTACACCTGACGGTAACTACACCTGAAAATAGCTACACCTGACGGTAACTACACGTGAAGATAGCTACACCTGACGGTAACTACACATGAAGATAGCTACACCTGACAGTAACTACACATGAAGATAGCTACACCTGACAGTAACTACACATGAAGATAGCTACACCTGACAGTAACTACACATGAAGATAGCTACACCTGACAGTAACTACACATGAAGATAGCTACACCTGACAGTAACTACACATGAAGATAGCTACACCTGACAGTAACTACACATGAAGATAGCTACACCTGACAGTAACTACACATGAAGATAGCTACACCTGACAGTAACTACACATGAAGATAGCTACACCTGACGGTAACTACACATGAAGATAGCTACACCTGACGGTAACTACACATGAAGATAGCTACACCTAACGATAATCCTCTGGCTTGTATAAATTAAAGCTAATAAATATACAAAGAAACCAACTATTAGATCCATTTGATTTCATAAATTAATAATTCCATTCATAGAAATATGTAGTTATGACTATGAAATATGTAATTAGTGGCTTAAGAAAGCTCAACACACACACACAAATGAGTGAAACAGCCAATTAATGAGAATTTGCACCCCCCCCCCCCCCCCCACACACACTGAATTAGGAAAAAAGAAAGAAAAAGAAGAGGGAAGGAAAAACTTCAGTGTGAGTTTTCCCTGGTCCCTTACAGCCCTGTACAATAACTCTATTAGTATGCGCTGCTTGGTTTCTGGTTTCCTTTATAATGACGGCCTATCCCTGCTGACGGGGTGCATTGGGGGTGTCTGAAGAACCCGTAAGAGCCCCACTGTGTCACGTTTAACATAAAGACACTTACCAGCTCCTCTCCTTCCTCTGTAGGGCCAAGGGCAAGCAGGGGGGTGCAGTTTGTGTTACTACTTTTGGGGGCGAGTGGTACAAGGAGGGATTGCCTGTACTGGGGGGTCTTTAATCCTCACTGCTGTTAAATCTGCATCCATTTCCACAGAAAAAAAAGTCTTTTCCATGGGTTTCTCGGTGGTGTAGCCTGCAGAGCACTATCCACACATACTCATTGCGAGCCGTGACGTTCAAATCAGGCCGTGCGACTTTTGTCGCATGTGTCTCTCTCCCTCTCTCTCTTGCGCCCCATTCTTCCCGTCTCTCTACACTGTGCTGTCCAATAAAGCTGAAAAATCAATTCAAAATATTTTACAAAAATAAATTTATTTTCCATTGGTGGACCCTTTTGTTACTTCTTGTTTATTATTTTGCAAGAAAATGAAATGTTAGAAAATAAGTTTTTTTGTTTTGTTTGTTTTTCTGCATTTGTTTGTTTGCTAGTTTCATTCTTTCCTGTTTTGGAATTATTTTCTTTATCAAAAGTTAAGATATGATAGTCCGGCTGTTGTGTTATAATTTTTCGATGTAAAACCAAATTGAATATTTTCACAAATGGAATGCATTGGACGTTATTTTGCCATTTTTATGATCAGTTATTAATTTATGTGTTTTCCAAAGTCATCAATTTATTTCTTCATATTTATTTAATATATACAATTTTTTATCCATTCCAATAATCAAAAACATATTTAAAGTTTTGGAGTCTTTTTACGTTTTGGACATGAAACTATAGTATTTTTTATTTAGCAAATTTTCTAGTAAAATAGTCGTAATGGGTGAGGGATGATACATATTTAATAAATTTGAATAAATAAATTGACAACATTGTGTTTTGCAACATGTATGATGAAAAATAGATTTTATACAAAAAACAAAGAATACAAAAAATGATAGTTTTAAGTGCAGAAAGTGAAAAAATATAAATGAAAAGACATATTTATTTTACCAGAACATCTGCAAAATCTATGATGGATGAAAAGCCTATTTTACCAGGGCATCATAACAATCTAAAAAAACATTGTATTATATTTATTAAATATATATAATTTATCACCCATTCCAATTATAAAAACACATATTGACACATTTTACATTTTTTCACTATGCACATACAACTGTACTCTTTTGTATTTTTTCTTAATTATAATTAATCATCATAATTATTAAATGTATCTTCACATTCCTCATCTGTTCCAATAATCAACACACATATTTACATTTTTTGATTTTTTAAAAACTATTTGGACATAAAACTATAGTCTTTTGTATTTTTCTGATTTTCTATTAAAATAGTTTTTTCATCATAAATATCTTGAAACACATTGGATTAAATGTATTATTTAATATTTATTATGGTTGAGCCAGAATTATTTACCCAGGGTGTCCAGAGGGTGGCACAGTCTAGCTTTAGCGGGCCAAAATCCATTATCACAAAAGTCAACTACAACTATAACTATAAGATATCATCGCTTTTCCAGACAAAATATTGCAAAAAAGAAAATCATCAGATCAGTTCCTATAAGGACTCATTTGGCATGTACTGTATATTCAAGATCAGGGCAACACAAGCAGTCTAGAAGTATTTTCATACAAACCCACAACATTACTCAGAGCTATGCATCTTGCTTCAATTTCATATCATCATCCTTCTGCTCTTGCATTTTAAACATAGTCATGTATAACTTTCCATATTAATCCTTGCAGTTAAGTCAGGAAATACTCTTCTTGTTCATGTTAGTGCTCTGCATTATAGCAAGTGGAACTCTAAAATGACCTCATTTTCTCTGTCCTTGTTGTCACCCAAAACATAGATTCCATCCTGCCCCCAAAACAACTGTGTGGAAATACATTCAATGGGGCATAGTTAGATACAGGCTCAATTTACCTCAAACAAACCCTTTTTTGGAGGTGAAAACCAGTGTGAAAGTTACTGAAATTAATTTAAATATGTTTCTTTGCATGCTTTTTGAACTTGCAGAATATGCCCCATTGGACAACATTGTAAAGATTTAAAACACATTTTCTTTAATTAATTTTTTCATACCCAGCTCTTGTATTCCTGGGCAATTAACATGGGGAATAGGAGATGTGTGAATTGTTTTAATTTTCTTAGGAGATTTAAATCTGCTATATATGATTGGTTTTAAAGAAGAATGACCTAATAAAGATTGTGTTAACCTTTGTAATATGTTAGCATTTTATCTGTGTAGCTGTGGTTACGGGTCAATATATAAAAAATTAAAGTTAAAATTTTTTAAAATGTATTTCCTAAGTCTCTAGGATGTCTTAAATAGGGTGACCAGACTTTCTCTTTTTCCTGGACATTTCTTCTTTTTGGGACTAAAAATATCCGTCCTGATGGGATTTCTAAATTCCTAAAATGTCTGTTTAGGATTTCTTTGTTCCATTGACCATATATAAACAAACAAATAGCCTAGTATTATGTTCATGACGCCCGTCTAACCCTGTCCTATTTTTTTGAAATCCAAAATATGGTCACCCTATCTTAAAGGCATTTTCTGAAGAAAATACAATTTGAAATTATGCAAAAACAAAAAGTCATTTTGAGTCATATAGACGTGACATAATATAAAGGCTAAATATAATAAAAGCTCACGTGGCTCAACATTTTTAAAGGATAATCCAGTTATTTTTTTCAGACTTGGACCTAGTATTATAAACTATTTCCACCATCCTGATTGGTAATAATAATAATTTTGTCATATTTTTCTTTTTAAAGTTTTGGTAAACCTGAGAACCGCACCACTCTGCTTTACAATGGAGTCCAATGGGACATACTTAGATACAGGTTCAATTTACATCAGACGAGTCCAGGGTGTGTAAGTAACCCCCACCACCAGCCAAATGCTGGTAACATTTAGATTGTGGCTGGTAAGATTTTCTCCTCTAGCAGCTTCTTTTTTTGTCATCCATAGATTGATTACTATGTGCTGGAAGAAAGTATAGTCATCTGTAAAGACATACATTTTATAAATCTTAAATAAATCAAAATCATTTATAAATCATTTTAAAGAAATCAAAAATCATAAATCAAAATATAATTGTACTTGATCTTGTAGTGAAAGTGAGGAGAAGTATCTTATCAGTGCTGCTGTTCTGCCGAGTAAATGTTTATAAGCTCTCTGTATGTTTTGGTTATTAGCAGCAGAACACAGCCCCAGGGGAGCAACAGTATGGAACTCTTGCTTGTTTCCATGGACACCTGATCCACTGGGTTAGTGTGTCTGGAGAAGTTATAATACAGCATAGCAAAGTGTACAAATGTGTCCACAACCTGTGCTGTCTAGAGTTTAATTTCCTCTCCCTTGCTTTCTCTCTGTCTCTCACACACACATGCACACATACTTGTGTAACACAGTGTACCATTTTCCATCCAGCACAGTTTTGCTAACATTAGCTTAAGCTAAGCTAAGGCCAAAGAGCAGATGACACGCTCCAGAATGCAGCTGAAGTGTCCCTCCTAGGGGCTGAGAAAACAGACGCACAGTATTATCAAGCTCACGAGATTTCATATATTATATATCATATGTATTTCACTAAGCAGTGCCCCTGATCCACAGAGTGTTGTATAGTTTACTCGGAATCACTGGCCAAGGAACACACACACGCACACATGTAAACTTTCATTCATTTTCACACGGAACAGAAGACCATACAAATTTATGAAGATGAGAACTAAAAAATACAAATAAAAAAATTTAAAAATTAAGTTGATTCAATATGTTCATTACTGTCTGAACAAAAAGCACTGCGGTTACATGTCACGTGGTCCTGTGCTGGCAGAACATTTATCTGTGACTACAAAAGAGTATCCTTTAGCAACCGTGAAAAAAACCATACCAAAATAACAAAACATTGTTTAATTTTACAGGCTGACTAATATTCTTTAAAAAATGGATACACATTCAGTACACCTTTAGAATTTGTTCTCAGATCTTGTCTCAACACAATAGAGACATCGTTGACAAAAGCGTAACGCCCCAAGGAAGAAATAAAATGCTCTGCTACCGCAGTCAGAGACTAAAAGAAGAAGGATAAGAGAATTGCACATGACACAACTTGAAGAACTGGCGTTAGACAGGAGGCAGGCGGATTACTGCCGGATTTACACACACTACCATTTATTTAATGTATTTTATCTTTTTTTGGTGAAAAGCATGACAGGCTTTTACTGAAGTTAAAATAACTTAGTGGTTTTGACCTGAGACATCCAGAATTTTGTTTATCTGGTTGATAAGACACATCCGCCTATGGCCATATACAACTCTGATTTGGTTTAAATAAGTAATAAATGTTGTGAAAAATCTTGATACCGAAATGAGAAAAACATATTGAAATAATAATAATAATAATAATAATAAAAACCTTACAAATAAAATAAACTATAGCAGCTTGGAGTTAAGACAACGCTTTAAAAATAAGGGTAAAAGAAACAACGACTCAAACAGGAAGCTCATTAGCTCATGAAGCTGGTGTCCTGTTTTTGTGAATATGACAGACAGATGCAGATCATGGGCACTGTGTTTGGGAAAGAGATACTTAAGTTTGCTGTAATTATGGTGGCGTGGCGCGGAAGCGCAGCCGTCCTTTCTGGCGTAATGGGCACCTTGTTTTGTGGGCCGATGAGGGATCCGTGTAGGCCTCCGGTGGGAGGACTGCTGGCTGCTGGCACAACCTCTGATCCACCCCCCACCCCCACCCAACGAAAGCACGGTACATGTAGAGAGAGAGAAGAAATAAGATTGGGAAATAAAAAGAGAGGGAGAAAGAGAAAAGAAGAATGGGAAAGAGAAATAGGGGGGGAGAGAAAAAGGGAGAAGAAAAAGGAGGGAGGAGAGCGAGGAAAAGAGGGATAAAAGAGATATAGAGATAGATAGATCTGGAGACAGTTAATTTCACACATTTTCTCACATATACTGTATTATGGCTTCCATACTATAGTCCTAAGGAATCTATAAACCCTCTATGACTCAGTCCATCAGTCTGCTGAGCCCTCAACAGCGAATCAGGCAATCGCAGGGATAGAAATGCCAACCACCGCAAAGCGAAAAAAAGCAGAGATCGCTTAAAAACCAGAGCGTGTACCAACAAACTCCGGCTTCTCTCACTTCCTGACCTTTTGAAATGCTATCGCTCTGTCAAATCCTTCTTTTCTTTTAAAAAAAGAAGATCTCGATATAATGGAGCTGCATGAAAAGTTGAAAAGTTGAAATGGAAGCAGTTTGGCAATGTGGCCAGAATGTGCGTGTGCCCATGCTATTTTCATTAATATGACAAGTGATTTAAAAAAAAAAAAAAAAAGTGTGAACAAAGCTGACACGTATGTCTGTCTAAGCTCTGTAGAGAGTGGCCTGGGGGGATGGGGGGGGGGCGCAGTTAAGCCGGTTGTTCTAAAGCCACGGTACAGAGCTCAGAGAATTATCAACACCTCCCAAAGTACCACCTCCAGCTAAAACGGAAATAACATGGCCGGCTTTTCCCTTGCAAGGCCAAACATGCTGGCTTTGGACTGCGTTCAATATGCCTTTGATTCATAAAAAAAAAGAAAAAGGAAGTGAAATAAAGTCAGTCTTTGACAGCTGGCAGAGTGTGTGTTTTTGCTCTGAGTGCCAGGAAAACGAAAAACAAAAAAAAAAGGACTTTGGAGATGTGCTGCTGGTGTTGAGCTCGTGAAACTGGCTTAAGGAGGATGACAAACGTTACCTGGAGCGGTGTGTGGAGTATACTAAAGCACTGCTACTGTGTGGAGTATACTAAAGCACTGCTACTGCGTGGAGTATACTAAAGCACTGCCCCAGCACTGTGTGGAGTATACTAAAGCACTGCTGCAGCACTGTGTGGAGTATACTAAAGCACTGGCCCAGCACTGTGTAAAGTATACTAAAGCACTGCTGCAGCACTGTGTGGAGTATACTAAAGCACTGCTGCAGCACTGTGTGGAGTATACTAAAGCACTGCCCCAGCACTGTGTAAAGTATACTAAAGCACTGCCCCAGCACTGTGTAAAGTATACTAAAGCACTGCTGCAGCACTGTGTGGAGTATACTAAAGCACTGCTGCAGCACTGTGTGGAGTATACTAAAGCACTGCTCCAGCACTGTGTGGAGTATACTAAAGCACTGCTGCAGCACTGTGTGGAGTATACTAAAGCACTGCTGCAGCACTGTGTGGAGTATACTAAAGCACTGCCCCAGCACTGTGTAGAGTATACTAAAGCACTGCTGCAGCACTGTGTGGAGTATACTAAAGCACTGCTGCAGCACTGTGTGGAGTATACTAAAGCACTGCTGCAGCACTGTGTGGAGTATACTAAAGCACTGCTGCAGCACTGTGTGGAGTATACTAAAGCACTGCTGCAGCACTGTGTGGAGTATACTTAAGCACTGCTCCAGCACTGTGTGGAGTATACTAAAGCACTGCTGCAGCACTGTGTGTAGTATACTAAAGCACTGCTGCAGCACTGTGTGGAGTATACTAAAGCACTGCTGCAGCACTGTGTGGAGTATACTAAAGCACTGCCCCAGCACTGTGTAGAGTATACTAAAGCACTGCTGCAGCACTGTGTGGAGTATACTAAAGCACTGCTGCAGCACTGTGTGGACTATACTAAAGCACTGCCCCAGCACTGTGTGAAGTATACTAAAGCACTGCTGCAGCGCTGTGTGGAGTATACTAAAGCACTGCCCCAGCACTGTGTAAAGTATACTAAAGCACTGCCCCAGCACTCTGTAAAGTATACTAAAGCACTGCTGCAGCACTGTGTGGAGTATACTAAAGCACTGCTGCAGCACTGTGTGGAGTATACTAAAGCACTGCTCCAGCACTGTGTGGAGTATACTAAAGCACTGCTGCAGCACTGTGTGGAGTATACTAAAGCACTGCTGCAGCACTGTGTGGAGTATACTAAAGCACTGCTGCAGCACTGTGTGGAGTATACTAAAGCACTGCCCCAGCACTGTGTAGAGTATACTAAAGCACTGCTGCAGCACTGTGTGGAGTATACTAAAGCACTGCTGCAGCACTGTGTGGAGTATACTAAAGCACTGCCCCAGCACTGTGTGGATTATACTAAAGCACTGCTGCAGCACTGTGTGGAGTATACTAAAGCACTGCTGCAGCACTGTGTGGAGTATACTAAAGCACTGCTGCAGCACTGTGTGGAGTATACTAAAGCACTGCCCCAGCACTGTGTGGAGTATACTAAAGCACTGCTGCAGCACTGTGTGGAGTATACTAAAGCACTGCCGCAGCACTGTGTGGAGTATACTAAAGCACTGCCCCAGCGCTGTGTGGAGTATACTAAAGCACTGCCCCAGCACTGTGTAAAGTATACTAAAGCACTGCTGCAGCACTGCGTGGAGTATACTAAAGCACTGCTGCAGCACTGTGTGGAGTATACTAAAGCACTGCTGCAGCACTGTGTGGAGTATACTAATGCACTGCCCCAGCACTGTGTGGAGTATACTAAAGCACTGCTGCAGCACTGTGTGGAGTATACTAAAGCACTGCCACAGCACTGTGTGGAGTATACTAAAGCACTGCCCCAGCGCTGTGTGGAGTATACTAAAGCACTGCCCCAGCACTGTGTAAAGTATACTAAAGCACTGCTGCAGCACTGTGTGGAGTATACTAAAGCACTGCTGCAGCACTGTGTGGAGTATACTAAAGCACTGCTGCAGCACTGTGTAAAGTATACTAAAGCACTGCTGCAGCACTGTGTGGAGTATACTAAAGCACTGCTGCAGCACTGTGTGGAGTATACTAAAGCACTGCTGCAGCGCTGTGTGGAGTATACTAAAGCACTGCCGCAGCACTGTGTGGAGTATACTAAAGCACTGCCCCAGCGCTGTGTGGAGTATACTAAAGCACTGCCCCAGCACTGTGTAGAGTATACTAAAGCACTGCCCCAGCGCTGTGTGGAGTATACTAAAGCACTGCCCCAGCACTGTGTAAAGTATATTAAAGCACTGCTGCAGCACTGTGTGGAGTATACTAAAGCACTGCTGCAGCACTGTGTGGAGTATACTAAAGCACTGCTGCAGCGCTGTGTGGAGTATACTAAAGCACTGCCCCAGCACTGTGTAAAGTATACTAAAGCACTGCTGCAGCACTGTGTAAAGTATACTAAAGCACTGCTGCAGCACTGTGTGGAGTATACTAAAGCACTGCTGCAGCACTGTGTGGAGTATACTAAAGCACTGCTGCAGCGCTGTGTGGAGTATACTAAAGCACTGCCGCAGCACTGTGTGGAGTATACTAAAGCACTGCACCAGCGCTGTGTGGAGTATACTAAAGCACTGCCCCAGCACTGTGTAGAGTATACTAAAGCACTGCTGCAGCACTGTGTGGAGTATACTAAAGCACTGCTGCAGCACTGTGTGGAGTATACTAAAGCACTGCTGCAGCACTGTGTGGAGTATACTAAAGCACTGCCCCAGCACTGTGTGGAGTATACTAAAGCACTGCCCCTGCGCTGTGTGGAGTATACTAAAGCACTGCTGCAGCACTGTGTGGAGTATACTAAAGCACTGCCCCAGCACTGTGTAAAGTATACTAAAGCACTGCTGCAGCACTGTGTGGAGTATACTAAAGCACTGCTGCAGCACTGTGTGGAGTATACTAAAGCACTGCTGCAGCACTGTGTGTAGTATACTAAAGCACTGCTGCAGCACTGTGTGTAGTATACTAAAGCACTGCTGCAGCACTGTGTGGAGTATACTAAAGCACTGCTGCAGCACTGTGTGGAGTATACTAAAGCACTGCCCCAGCACTGTGTGGAGTATACTAAAGCACTGCTGCAGCACTGTGTGGAGTATACTAAAGCACTGCCGCAGCACTGTGTGGAGTATACTAAAGCACTGCCCCAGCACTGTGTGGAGTATACTAAAGCACTGCTGCAGCACTGTGTGGAGTATACTAAAGCACTGCTGCAGCACTGTGTGGAGTATACTAAAGCACTGCCCCAGCACTGTGTGGAGTATACTAAAGCACTGCCCCAGCACTGTGTGGAGTATACTAATGCACTGCCCCAGCGCTGTGTGGAGTATACTAACACACTGGTGCAGCACTGTGTGTAGTATACCAAGGCACTGCCGCTGTGTGGAATATACTAAAGCACAGCTGCAGCACTGTGTGTAGTATACCATGGCACTGCTGCTGTGTGGAGTATACTCATGCTTTTTAATGGTATAACATAAAAATTTCAGATGTTTTTCTGCAGCACTGTTTTATATCTTGCTCCTCCCCTTCAATTAATCAAAACTAAAAAAAAAATGGACAAAAGAAACCTCATGATGCTATTTACTGGCACACAGTCAGGAGTGACTACAAGCCACACCCAGGAGGGAGAGAGAAAGAAAGAAAGAAAGAGAGAGAGAGAGAGATAAGGCAAAAGAGGGAGTGAGAGACAGAGAGAGGGTCAGAGAGACCTCTGTTAAGAGAAGTATGCGTCGCTCCCTGGTGGTGTCTCAGGTAAAAACACATACCTCCTGTGCAGAGACACCCCTCTCTAACAGCATCCCATAATCAGCACGGCTATGAATGAAAACAATGAAAAAAAAATCCAATTGACAACACAATAACTCCTTTCTTACAAAGCCCTGTTATTGTAGGCTACAGTAACATTTGAAAAATGATAAATATATATTCACGATAAAAGAACATTGCTTAATTCACGGAAGACCCACAGCCAGATAGCCAGAGGGCATTACTAAACTATTTACGAGCACATCTTGTTTTCAGAAATGGGTCCAACATTTTATTACAGGACGAAAAGAGAATATGTTGCGTGCACATGTGTTTGAAGAATGTACAAGAGTTTATTATAATTATTATTATTTAAAAAATGTTTTAATGTTTGTTGTTTAATTGGGTTCTTTGATATATCACACTGGCATATATTAGGTTACAGCATTTATCAAAAAGACAAGTCGGGAGACAGACAGAATGATTGCTTCAATACCACCATGTACTCTGGGGAAAAAGATGAACGTGGAGGTTATACATGAGACCTGAAAGCCATTTGGACCCACTTGGTGACAGTACGATCACAGTAGCCAGAAAGTCTCAACTTTGGTTCACCTCTGCAGTAAATGCCAGCAGTGACATTTATTGGCATTATGCTTTCTCACACTTGGTTGGTGACCGAAGCCCTCTCAACAGCAAGCCGTGAACAGAATGTTGTTGAGTCACTTTCTTTTCCATTCTCAGCAAAATGCACAACCTGTAAGGTTGAGACTTCCATGAATTTCACGCCAATATTATTTTACATAGGTAGTTTACACCTACAAATTTAATTTTATATGTATAATTATTTCTTGCCTCTCAAGAGGGTGAAAAGATTATTTAACTCGCTCTGGGAAAGTACTCCAATCTAGAGCAATGTCTCAACCAATTAAATATATTTTTTTTATAGCGTCATTTACAGCGGTTTAAATAAAGCAGAACTTTTTAAATGAAAATTTTATATAACCTTAAGGGCCGGTTTCCCAGACATGGATTAAGCTTAGTCCGAGACAAAAAAAAAATTCAATGAAGATCTTCATTGAAAAAAGTTTTTAGTCTAGGACTAGGCTTAAACTATGTCTGGGAAACCAGCCCTATATCATGTAGGCCAAATGTATATGTATTGAGGGTTTATACACTGCTCAAAAAAATTAAAGGATCACTTAATCATCACAGTATAACACCAAGTCAATTAAACCAAACCGGTCATGCTGGATGATGTTGCAGGCAGCATAAAATTTGCCACGGCATCTCCAGACTCTTTCACATCTGTCACATGTGCTCAGTGTGAACCTGCTCTTATCTGTGAAGAGAAAGGGGCGCCAATGGCAAACCTGCCAATTCTGGTGTTCTCTGGCAAATTCCAATCGAGCTGCACGGTGCTGGGCTGTGAGCACAGGTCCCACTACAGGACATAGGGCCCTCATGCCACCCTCATGGAGTCTGTTTCTGACAGATTGGTCAGAAACATGCACACAAGTAGCCCGCTGGAGGTCATTTTATAGGTCACTGGCAGTGCTCCTCCTGTTCCTCCTCGCACAAAGGAGCAGATACCGGTCCTGACGCTGGGTTGTTGCCCTTCTACGGCCCTGTCCAGCTCTCCTCGTGTAATGGCCTGTCTCCCGGTATCTCCTCCACGCTCTTGAGACTGTGCTGGGAGACACAGCAAACCTTCTTGCGACGGCACGTATGGATGTGCCATCCTGGAGGAGCTGGACTACCTGTGCAACCTGAATGGGCTGCAGGTATCGCCTCATGCTACCAGTAGTGACAAGGGCACTAGCAAAATGCAAAACTAGAGAAAAATCAGTCAGGAAGGATAAGGAGAGAGAAATGGTCTGTGGCCACCACCTGCAAAACCATTTACTTTTTGGGGGTTGTCTTGCTGTTGCCTCTCCTGTCCATCTGTTGTCACTTTCATTTGCACCAAAGCAGGTGCAATTGATTCACAATCGTTTACGCTTCCTAACTGGACAGATCGATATCCCAGAAGTTTAATTGACATGGTGTTATACTGTGTTGATTAAGTGTTCCCTTCATTTCTTTGAGCAGTGTATTTTGGTTGCTTGGCTCTGTATTGTTCATTTACATCAGCGCGTTAGTGATATTGTATCTTTACTCACTGGTCTGAGACTGTTTTTAGTGCCAGGCCTGGTTCTTTCTTACTAATGCTGTGAGTGAGTTTAGTGCCAGGCCCGGTTCTATCTTACTAAAGGGGTGAGTGAGTTTAGTGCCAGGCCAGGCTCTATCTTACTAATGGGGTGAGTGAGTTTAGGGCCAGGCCTGGTTCTGTCTTACTAATGTGGTGAGTGAGTTTAGGGCCAGGCCTGGTTCTTTCTTACTAAAGGGGTGAGTGAGTTTAGTGCCAGGCCAGGCTCTATCTTACTAATGGGGTGAGTGAGTTTAGGGCCAGGCCTGGTTCTTTCTTACTAAAGGGGTGAGTGAGTTTAGTGCCAGGCCAGGCTCTATCTTACTAATGGGGTGAGTGAGTTTAGGGCCAGGCCTGGTTCTGTCTTACTAATGCGGTGAGTGAGTTTAGTGCCAGGCCTGGTTCTTTCTTACTAATGGGGTGAGTGAGTTTAGGGCCAGGCCTGGTTCTATCTTACTAAAGGGGTGAGTGAGTTTAGTGCCAGGCCAGGCTCTATCTTACTAATGGGGTGAGTGAGTTTAGGGCCAGGGCTGACTCTATGTTATTAATTCTGTGAGTGAGTTTAGTGCCAGGCCTGGTTTTATCTTACTAATGCGGTGAGTGAGTTTAGTGCCAGGTCCGGCTCTATCTCACTAATGCGGTGAGTGAGTTTAGTGCCAGGCCTGGTTCTTTCTTACTAAAGGGGTGAGTGAGTTTAGTGCCAGGCCAGGCTCTATCTTACTAATGGGGTGAGTGAGTTTAGTGCCAGGCCTGGTTCTTTCTTACTAATGGGGTGAGTGAGTTTAGTGCCAGGCCAGGCTCTATCTTACTAATGGGGTGAGTGAGTTTAGGGCCAGGCCTGACTCTATGTTACTAATTCTGTGAGTGAGTTTAGTGCCAGGCCTGGTTTTATCTTACTAATGCGGTGAGTGAGTTTAGTGCCAGGCCCGGCTCTATCTCACTAATGCGGTGAGTGAGTTTAGTGCCAGGCCCGGCTCTATCTCACTAATGCGGTGAGTGAGTTTAGGGCCAGGCCTGACTCTATGTTACTAATTCTGTGAGTGAGTTTAGTGCCAGGCCTGGTTTTATCTGACTAATGCGGTGAGTGAGTTTAGTGCCAGGCCCGGCTCTATCTCACTAATGCGGTGAGTGAGTTTAGTGCCAGGCCCGGCTCTATCTTACTAATGGGGTGAGTGAGTTCATGTTCTCCTGCATTGCCTAAATGAGTGTAAACTAAAGAGTGCTGTGGAATTAGCTCTCCCATCCGTCCTGGAGTTTCTGCAGTTAAAAAAAAAATACATTGCTGAATAAAGTCCCATGGGACTAGAGTAGACAGCGGGCAGGCAGGAAGAAAGGCATCACAGATTTAGGCATTTAGCAGAAACTCTTATCCAGAGCATCTTACACAGCTTACCATCTCTTTAACATACAATCCATTCATACAGCTGGATATTTACTTAAGCAGTTCAGGTTAAGTACCTTGTGTTTAAGGGTGTAATGGCAGCAACCGCAGCTGGGAATTGAATGTTCATTGTTGTAGTTGCAAGCTAATTTCCTAACCGCTAGGTTACAACTGCTGTCCCTGATATTCTATATTAAACCCTCCCCCTCACACGCTCATGACTGGTGTTACGTCTCTTCCCGTTACTGCGCTACCAAGGCCTGGGTTTTATATGTATTTTTTTAAATGGCAGAACCCTGAGCTCTCCAGGACCACGGTTGGTCTAGGATCTTCTCCTGTAAGAGCCTGCCAATAAAAAGACTGGGTTCAGATTAGGTCAAGAGAAAAACCGGCGGACGCATCGCATCACTGACAAGCAAAATAATCTACAGATGGACTGCTGTGATATCCGAGGAGAGAAGGAGGCTCTTGCACTGCCAGGAACACTGTGTTTCAGCCAAATCCCAGAGCGTCGACTACGCCAAAGATGAATTTAAGCTGCAAATGGGTGAGCCGCCTGATGTCTGCAGCAGGGCTATGTGAACCTTCAGGCGTTGGCTTGGAGCCCTGGGCCAGCCATCCGAGATCTTTTCTCTTATACCTGTGAGGTGAGACTGTTGTCTATTACAGACTACAGTCTCACCTCACAGCTTCGGCTCATTCAAACCAGCCAATCGCTTGTCAGGGATCTATATAATAGTGAATGAGATCACCTGGCACTGTGAGACGCATCACCCCTGTGTAACCACGACAACAACAACAGCAAGATACTCAGTTCCACAACTTGTTTGTAAAACCTGCCTGTTTTGAAGGGGTTATCTGAGTTCAAGGTCTGTCAGGGGGCATTGACATCCAAGCAAATCACCTCACAGGGAATATCCCACCCTTCTCCCTTCTGGGAATGTAAACTGTGAGGACCACAGTGGAAAACATTTTCCAGCCAGTTTCCAGAGCTCCAGGTGTTCCTTGACAAACTTTTCCTCGCTTGTCCTTGGGCTGGACATGCAGGAATTTTGCCACCGGCTGCAGATGGTGTTGTGTGAGCGAAGCCGAAAAAAAACTTGGGCCCGAGACCTTGTGGGGTGGGGTGGGGCGGGTGGTGTGTGGGTGGGGACGTGTTGACTGACCGCTGTTAGCCAGGAGCGCTAAACTTAAGAGTACTAAACGTCGCTGACTCAACAGTCGCGTTTCTCAGCCGTGCCAATAGTGGGTGAGATGGCGTCTGCAATATCGCTCCTAGCTTTTCCACAGATGCATCAGGGCTTGGGTCATGCTTTGGTTGTGGTTCATGGCCTGAAGTCTGTCTATCAGACACGCAATCTCCGAACATACGCTTTTCACCCCCTGCTTCGGTTCACTGACGACATCTTCGCCCCCTGAGTTCCATGCTGACATCACCTTACACACAACTGCTTTTGAAACATCCACAAGTTGAGCTGTCATCGAAACTCCTGCCAATCATCGTCACCCCACAAAGTCACTGAGGTCCTCTAGTGCAGCCATGCTGGTCGTAACCATGGGCAACCAGGGTTTTCAACCCTTTATTATTTTTTTCTCAAAACTCTAAGTCAGTGTTCTAGAACTCCATTGCTTTCTTTCATCAGCAAAGTTCAGTAAAGAACATTCTCATCACACACTTGTGATCTTACACCTTAAAAGGTTAAATGTGACCCGATGTTGTGACCAGAACCTAGGGCTGCTGGGGGCCTGATTAACATGCCTCTGCTCCCCAAGCCTTCCCATGCCATCCCCATGTCCAGCCAAACGCCATTTCACTGCTGCCCAGTGAAAGCAGGAGGAAAAAAAATTATTCCCTTTTTATGTTTGGTCCTCACCACAAATTTTAAGTCAAATTGAAGCTAATTAATCCCCCCAGGCATGCCCCCCCCCCTCCAATTAGCTTACTCTGAGAGAGTGAAGTAGCCTAATCTGGAGCAATGACTCAATCAAATATTATTTTCAAATAGCACCATTTACAACAGAAGACAGAACAACCACAATAAAAGAACAGTACTGAACGTATACACAGTTAAAAGTGAGTGCTTGCAATGCAGAAGTATGTGCTTCACCTGCAGTCCTGATGTGTGTGTGGGCAGCAGAGGGGTGACACATGGGGCTATTCTAAACTGTGTTTAAAAAATGTCTGTGCATCATCAATAAGCAAAACAGCAGACAAAAATATCCAGAGGGCTTCATTATTTAATAAAAACATGTGTGATTTCTGACTGCTCGCTTGCTGCCTTTCTGCTGAAGAAACTTGAGTTTGGCTTTTCAGTTTGAGTTTGGCTTATCCAGTCGAAAAGCTACGAAAAATGTGAGCATCTTCCACAAAACGGCTATAAACACCCGGTCAAAAGCGCAGAACTGCGTACCGTTTGCATCAGGGCAGCTGCATAAACACGCCATTCTGAACGGGAGCGGGCTCTACTCTGTTATTCTGGCTTTCTCCAGTGCTGATTCTACATTCTCTTCACGCTCAGTTCTCTGGGCTGCAAGCAGAACTCCTTCCCTGGACTTCACTTCTGTGAAAGAAAGCCATTTTTATGTAGAAACTCTACTGCTGTGGTATTTCATACTGCATGTTATTTAATATGATTTTACTGAACTGGTTTACCAGACTGATTTTATCTTTAAAAAAATAATAATAAATTTTGCTGTGGTATTAAATTGATATTAAAATGTTGAGTTCAGGTGAAAAATTCTAACGTTTACCTCAAAACACCCCGGTTCACAGCACCAGGGGCCACATGTATAAACATCGCTGAGCAGAAAAATGCCCTCAGAAAGCAGCGTAAGCGAGTTTCCACACAGAAATTCAGATGTATAAAATAAGAAAACCTGCATACCTCTGCACATGCTGGACACATACGTACACAATGTTAGGAGCCAGTGTGATATGGCGACACTGTGACCGAAAGGCAGAGGGAGAAAATGCGAAACTTTGCGAAAGCAGATTTCCGACTTACTCCCTGAGCATTCTTTTACGCATTATTTTACTCAGAGTTTTATACATGTGGCCCCAGGTCATGACCACAGCTCAATTGCATTAATATTACATTTAGTTATTTAGCAGACACTTGAGCATTCATTCATTTATCCAGAGTGACTTATAAAAAATGATGTATAAAAGGATTAGGCAAACAGCAGATACGATGCCAAGTCAGTGTCACAGTCGATACCAGTATTCATTACAGAAACCTACAACATAAAGTTAAATGCTATAATAAGTACATGAGGGAGGCTGAGGATATAGTGCTTTAAACAGAAAAAGGATTTGAGGCTTAAATGCTGCGTTAGTAGGGCCATCTGATCAGAGTTCAAGGCAAGGATCTCAAACTCAAATCCTGGAGGGCCGCTGTGTCTGCTTGTTATTTGATGTTCCTGCACTTAAGTGCTTAATTTAAGTCTTAATAAGCTTAATTTAATTTAAGTCATCGACTGGTTAAAGAGCCTGCACACACCATGTTCCCAAAGCCTAAATTGGCTGCTGACTGATCACAAAAGGAAACAGAAACTGCAGCCTGGTGACACTTCTGAGGAAGACGGAAGTTTCTCCGTCGAAACATGTCAAGGTAAAGAAAACATTACTATATATTTCTTGTCTGATATAGAAGAAATCAAATTTCAAGTATGTCAATACAGTCGTGGAAAGCCCTGTTCACTAAATAGCTAAATAAACAAGTGCAATTCTTGTGTAATTATACCACGTCATTCTACTATCAATATCTGCTACTAAATGTGAAATAAATATACAATCCTACCATTGGTTTTACGCATAGAGATGTCCCTTTCAAGATTAAGTGGTCATTTATTGTCTTAGATAATCCGTTTGAGAAATACACACCTCTTTATAACTCTAGTACACCTTCTGAAACCCCCATGCGTAGAAACCCACAAGTATTCCAGTTCATTCTGGTTTGATTGACAATGATTTTATCCAATAGAGGACAATTCTAACCTTCGGACCGGTATTTGCAATGTCTTATTGGATGTTTTGAACAATACATTACAGCTGGGTGTAACAGCATTTTTTGTTTTATTAGTTTAAACTTTCATGCAAGCTTCATAAATGAAAGAATGTACATTGGTTGCCGAGGTGTAATTGTTGTTTTCCTGCTATTTTTTGCAAGATTTTACTAATTTGGCCAACTCGTCAGCATGGCTAGAGAGGCGTTTCACATACTCTATGGTAAGCACTTCCCTCCTGATGGTGGAATATTATTTTATTGTAATTGTATAGTACATAATATAGACTATGGCATATTAGTATCTCCATGGGCTATTCTTCTCACTTAGGGCATGGACAATACTCATTCAAATGTACTGTGTGCTGATATGTGCTAGAGGAATGTAACATTTTCTTTGGAGTGATTATGAATGCCAACTACAGAGAAATGTCATCCCAGGGCATGCAGCAAAACATTACATTGTAGAGTACAGAAAAAAGTGATGTTGTATTATTGAAGCAAAAAAAATGCTGTGTAAGTCGCTCTGGATAAGAGCGTCTGCTAAATGCCTATAATGTAATGTAATGTAAAAAGTACAAGAGTGAATGAGTAGGCTAAATACCAGTATATCATCAGCATTTTCATCTTAAGTCATGATAAGATAGTAATTCCCACTTGAAAATGATGCAAAAATGAGTTTCATGAGTAAAAACAGTTGATTTGTAGTTAAATATATGATTATTTTATAATTTACAGCAGTGCACAATTTAGCCATTTTGGATAGATTTGGAGACACATAGGGTACACTGCTTTAGTGGTTCAGCATATCACCCTCCCATTTTGCACACTGGATATGGAGTGTATAATTCAATGTATGGTTTTATTTGTTTTACATTTGTAGTTCTCAGTATTTCATTGCAAACTATTTTGTTTAGCATTTTTGGCAAGATTTCTTTGCATTTGTGGCACTTTATTTTAATCTTAATTATGAAAATAAACGAATCCGTCTTGCTTAATTTAAGCCATTTCCCATGTTTCTGCATCTTTCTTTGATGTTCACACCTTGAGTTATAAAGCCTTAAATAGAACACCCCCTAAATAGGTGAGAATTGACCAAATTTAGCATCTATATGAAAAGGTTAATTAAAAAACATTCAGTCAATGGTTATATTGTGTATAAGACTGCACACAATATATAAGTTAAAGGTAAGGCAGTTAAAATAACAATCCAGGATGACTTAAGAAATGAACAAAATATTAATCAGAAATAGAAAATAAGGAATAAAAATAGGAGGGAGAGACAAAAGGAGAGAGTAAAAAACTTGATCAAGCTTAAAACAACCACAATGATGAAAAGGACTGAATGTTGCTCTATGGAGCAGGTCATGAGCAAACAGACAGACCTTCCGATAACCCAAACTGCGATTGTGAGTCACAACATCCTCAGATAGCGCACTCAGTCACCCGCATATAATGAAGGGAAAACCGGAAAGCACTGGGATAAATATATCTCTTAATCAGCTGCCATAACACAGTTAGCAAGCATGCAGCGACCAGCTGCAGAGCTGTAGGTACAACAGTGTCGTACACATCGGCAATACAGCGGGTGACTGGTCCTGCTGCCAGAGGACCGCTGTAATGGCGATTTACAAAAGGCTGGTCAATCTACGACAGGCCTCGACAGCGGTCTTTCAGGTACTTGTGGGTTTGCAGCTGTGCGTGTATGTGTGTGTGTGTGTGTGTGTGTGTGTGTGTGTGTGTGCGTGTAGTGTGTGTGTGAGAAAAAGAGACTGTGTGTGTGTGTGTGTTTACGAGAGATTGTAGGAGTGTGCGTGTGTGAAGGTGTGAGTGTGTGTGTGTGTGTGAGAGGGACAGCTTTGAGGCTTATTTACAGTTTGTAGTTGTGTAATATTCTTGCCAAAAATAAAAATGTTACAGAGTTTCATCAGGGATGGGGGGGGGGCATGGTGCATGGTGTGGGGCTTCCCCCAGCTCTTTCTGCGTTTGAGGTGCCGTATCAAAGCCAACGCTTCCGTCTTATCTCAGATAAGCAGGGATAAGCAGTGCACGGAAAACATGCCCGTCTACCTACCTGCCCTGAAGAGGCTGCATTCCTGCCCAAAGTCCCAGCATGCTTTGCAGCAGAACACAGCACACACGTACACATGGACACAGACACACACAAATTAAGTCCCCAGCTAACAATTCTGGGTTCTCAGAACTCTAGTATTTTTAATTTGTTTCTTGGATATTATATATTTTTTCTAAGCACCATTGCAAAAAGCAGTCTTTGCATCTTATTCAGATGTGCCATTCATCCTAATTTTAGCAGGAAAATGATCGATTTTGCAACAAATCCAGTGTTGGGAAATTTGTGGATATATCATCAACACCTACCCTCCATGATGTTTTTCCCTGATTAGAATGGTACTGTGCGAGGCCGGTTGCCTGTACATTTGTACACAGCATGTGTGGTACATTTTCTCCATCTGACTTTTAGCAGAGAAGTAAAATGAAATCTTCTCAGTCAGGACCACTGTCGTCAAAGTTAGAATCTTTATTATTAATCTTAAAAGGCAATGCAGTCCTGTGCGCAGCCTCTATTCCACGCAAGCACGCATGAATACAGCAACACTCCCCAGTGGGGTACACTCACAACCGCTCAATTTAAAGGACCATTATGATCATAACATTATCTCAAAACAAAATTGTAATCTAACCTAGATGTTCCCCTAATGCTCAAAAAATATTAGATGTTAGCTGACTGGAGTGGTTTTCCTTGAACTTGGACACAACAGTCAAATACGTGCTAAGAAGTGTTTTGGGAGACCGTTACCATCGTAGCATTTTCTCACAATAAACAAATGGGAATCTCACCCCTCTGCCCCCCAACGTTCTTGAAATGTTTTGTGTTAGCTGCCTGGAAGTTTTTTTTTTTTTAAATCTTTGAACTTTAATACAAAAGCATGCTCAGTGGGAATGCTCTTATCGGAACCACAGGGGAGTAACCACAATGTCTGCCAGCTTTACTGAAACGTTTAGCGTTTTGTGCTATGAACCACCAACCCTACCCCCCCTTCCCCCGCCTCCAACCCTAGAGATAACAGCAGTCGTTGTGAACCTGGAGGATAGGGGAATCACCCAAACACACATGTGCAACTTGAAAAGCCGCCCCCCCGCCCCCTCCCACTCTTCCCCCGGCTGTGCGTGCAAAGGGTTCCGCTAGGCTGTATCTGCCCTGCGCAGATTAGGCCACGTAACGGCAGCTAACCGCCGCATAATTGCCAGAATTTTCCTTTCCCCACATCGCTATCTGTTTGCTCATCTCATGGATGGCAGCCAGTTTCCCAGGGTAAGAATAAATCCTCACCCCCCCCCCCCCCAAAACCCATCCCTGGATAACATGAGACAATGACTCCAGCTGTGTAGGGAAAGACTTAAACTACCCCAACCACCACTGCCACTACCAACCCATCCTGTAAATTACACCCTCCCCTCAACACCCCCGTCATGCTTCTGAGGTCTCCCCTGAGCTGGTAATAACCAGAAGTGAAAATTTGTGAAAAACCATAAACCACAGCATAAGAAATTCCCCCCGGGGCTCAGTGGATACAGTGCAGGGATCAGTCATGCCTGCACATCCTGTCTCTCCCCCAGGGCTCAGTGGATACAGTGCAGGGGGTCAGTTGTGCCTGCGGTTCCTGTCTGTCCCCCAGGGCTCAGTGGATACAGTGCAGGGATCAGTCGTGTCTGTACTTCTGTCTGTCCCCCAGGGCTCAGTGGATACAGCGCAGGGATCAGTCGTGTCTGCACTTCTGTCTGTCCCCCAGGGCTCAGTGGATACAGCGCAGGGATCAGTTGTGTCTGCACTTCTTGTCTCTCCCCTGGGGCTCAGTGGATACACTGAGCGGATGGATGGAGCAGGTAACAGACTGTCAGTAAGTCTCGGATTAGGAATTATGGAACTTGAACTTTCTAATTATCCTTGAATGCAACAGGCTTTTACGTAAAGGCCAGATTGTGTAAATGGCAAAAGTCACAAAGGCAATTGACCAGTCAAAGCTTCACATGAAAATAATCTCTGTCTATGATTCTGAAAAAAAGGTTATAATTAAAGAGACTGCAGGTGTCCGTACCCACTCTCCCAGTCTCTCAGAAGTCAGGGGAATGGTGCGGTAGATATTTTCTTATGTTTCGTCTACAAAATGATCTGTGTAAAAAATCACCACAAAATCTGTTATGGGGCAACCCAAACCAACCGCCACTGCCCCCTTTTGCTTCCCTTCAGCATGTTCTCCTGCCCAGGCATTCACAAACTGGGGTGTGGAAACCCCTAGGGGCACACAAAGGAGTCCCGCAGGGTCCCCCAAATAAAAATAAGCAAACAACAGAACTATCACTATTTAAAGACACATCTCATGACAAAAGAGCTCTATACTGAATGCTGTGGACAGTAAGGAGGTAAGGGGGGGGTGAAAAAAATAAAAATAAAAAGATAGTGGAAGGAGAGCCAAGATCCATTGCTGTCCTGCCAACGCTTGGCACATTGCGAGATAAGCAATCCCACATATGCTTAAACTAATGAAATCCAGACACATAAAACATTGCCGCTGGTTCACAGTCTTGATTATTAATAAAATATGCTGTGAAGTCCATTATTATTTGAATCATGTTTACTTGGGTTATACTCATTCAATTCTGCAGTCCGGCACTATCCAATTCATCAGCATTAATCAAATCACATCCTACTAAATGGAAATAGCCAGCACAGTATATTTGAAAAATGACATTTGTCTGATCTTTAAGTGTAGGTTTCACATCAATCCTTAAGGTGACTGATTGCTGAAACATGGCATGCTTACCCTCACATTGCCTTAAAGCCAACAGAAAACTGAACTGTTGCTGGCAATGCACTCCCATGCCTGCAGTCTAGCATCACAGGAAATACAGACCCTGTACATCCTACTTACTCACTGTACATCCTGTGAGACATGGGCGGCTGCTAGGCAATGCTACAGCCATCCTTATGATTCACCATTGTGAATTTCCTCAACCAGCATCCTGATGCTTGACCTAGCTAACCCTGACAACAGGTACAAGGCCCTGCCCATCAACAGAACATCAGCTAAACTCTTTCAGTGGATCTCCAGGATCAGAGTTGGGGTGTCCCTGGTTCCCCAGCTTTCCCTGCTCTCTGACAGGTGAGGTGCACACGTTATTGGGGAGCGCCTCAATGTCCGCAAACTTCAACCAACCACGCACCCTGGATTTACGTTATAGAATCATCATGTCATAAATGCATTCAGAAGCCATGGCGTAAAAGGTACTGCTGTTCATTCACCCACAGTGAGACCAGCCTGTGCTTAAAACCAAGGTGGGGAAAATGCTGCACAGCATGAAAAAGAACACCAGTTACTCAGATACTGGAAATAAACGGCTTTTTCAGAGAAAAACATCTCTCTCTGTCTCTCTCCCTCGCTCGCTTTTTGTCTCTCTCTCTCTTGCTTTCCGTCTCTGCTCTCTGTCTCTCTCCTCTGTTAGGTTTATTTCATTTCTATTTTTTGGCAAATGTTCCCTGATGAATAACCGCACTCAAGCGCACTCGATGAGCATTCTGTACTGTCCAGCCAAGCTGGGAGTGTTTATCTTTGATGGTGGAGCTATTCAACATGCATTCCTTTCTGTACATGTGTAACAATAACAGCACAGCACAACAAAGCAACAACACAAGGAACAGCAAACAGACAATCACCAAAAATATGAATAAAATAACGTGACCCCCCAAACTCTCCTCTCTGATGGTTGCCACACCCAGAATCCCAGCATTGGCAGGTATCAACAGCACTCTACTGACCAGTTGCATTCTTTTTTTTTGTTCCAACTGATAAAGTAATAGAATTAAGGTTTTTTAAGCTCATTAAAAAATGGACAACTTGTTTCAGTCACTGGCAAAAAGTCCTGCTGCAGGAAAGTCTCCTGCATTTCGGGTGCTTTGTCCTTAAAAGGCCCTTGGAACAAAACAAAAAATAAACTTGATAACATAAATCCCAAGCCTTGCCTCCCAGGAAACTTTATGGTTCTGGTGCTCATAAGTGAGTTTGCCACAGCTTAAATAGAGAACACGTTCATAGGAACTAGGATAATATTACAACCCTGATGTTGCCTATTCCTGCTCAGTACTGTAGGGACATATCCAGAGATGTTCAGGAGACTTTCCAGGATTTCTGATCTCTGAGACTTTTCAGAATTATTTGTGACAGTCTGCTTCTGCAAGTCCTTAACAGTGCAAAGGATTCTGGGAAAGGTGAGGGGTCAGGACAGACTTGGGTAGCTACCATCCATCCAAGAGTATAAATGTAGAACTGTGGATAATTGGACACATAAATCTTATCTTAAGATTGGGTGCAGAACATTTCTGGAGGGCAGGTGTGTGCTGGGTTTTCGTCCAACAAACTACTTTAGCTTCATTTTATAGATAGTTACAGGCTGCTTCACTGTTGTGCTGGACTGTGCCACAGTTCCTGCAGGTTTAACTGCAGTCCTGGAGGGCCACAGTGTCTGCAGCTTTAACTCCAGTCCTGGACGGCCACAGTGTTTGCAGGTTTAACTCCAGTTCTGGAGGGCCACAGTGTTTGCAGGTTTAAATCCAGTCCTGGAGGGCCGCAGTGTCTGCAGGTTTAACTCCGGTCCTGGAGGGCCACAGCGTCTGCAGGTTTAACTCCAGTCCCAGAGGGCCGCAGTGTCTGCAGGTTTAACTCCAGTCCTGGAGGGCCACAGTGTCTGCAGGCATTTGTGGTTTCCTTTCAATCAGCAGCCATTTAAGGCCTTAAGAACAAAGTGTGTGGATTCTGTATAGCCACTTAAAGGCTTAAATGAATCACTGCTGAAACACTCCAAAAACCTGCAAACCCTGCGGCCCTCCAGGACTGGAGTTAAACCAGCAGACCCTGCGGCCCTCCAGGACTGGAGTTAAACCAGCAGACCGTGCGGCCCTCCAGGACTGGATTCTGATGCTCATGGTTTGGATGAATCCCAGCCCAGTATTCGTAATGAAGTAGAATGCAGCCTCGGGAATCTGTTTTAATAACCTCGATTTCTCGTTAGATGAGCTGGCGGGTTAATGCAGTGGGACTCATTCCAAAATAAATAAACAACGGAAAGGGGATAAGAGTAGAGATATCTCTCCACGGACTCCACTCCACACCACAGACAGGAAGTGAATCTAATGAAGCCAGCCTCCGCGGACAGAGCGCTTTCCATCCGGCTGAGATCTGTGAGGGGTAAGCCCCGAGTCCCTTCCCTCGGTTAACGTTTGCCAGACGTACCTACAGACAACAGTGACTCACACCGCAATTATCTGAGAAAGCTGCAACATATAAGACCCCCCCTCCTGCCCAACACCCCCCTCCAGCGTTAACCATAGCCCCATCCAGACTCACGAGCAAATTGGATTGCAGTTGCCTTAAATTTCCGACTAGGCAAATGGGACGCTGCTGTTCTTCTTGTCAACCCCTGCCCCCCCCCCCGATTAAGCTGCCATGAAAACAATACCTTGAGCAGAACTGCATACTTATGTGGTCTGTTTCTGTGATACCAGGCTTCGTAAACACAAACTAGATTGACATTACTCATGTTAACACGAGTAAACAACTAACCAGCACCCCCCAACACATTTTATTATTTTTTTACCAGAGTGAGCAAGACTGTGGTCTAACTCTCCCTCACGCATTTCCATATTAACAAAAACAAGTTTGAAACTTTGAGTAATGCTGACAGCAACAATTTCCCCCCATCCTGTCTGTTTTAAGAAGGAAGGGGATTCAATAACACAGCCGTTCTTTCCCCTCTTTTATAGTGGAACAAAAATAATCGGTACGTCTGGACGCTCTGCACTTGGTACAGATGGTTGCTCACCTGCTGCTTGCATGGAAGTAGGCTTACGTCTGAATTTGATTGAAACTTTAAACATTTTAACACTGCGGTTTGGTATAAGTCAGGTCGGGGGATAATTGGCTGTTGCATCTCCTGCAGACGGAAGCCGGAAGGCCTCTCCATGCGTGGGTTCGATTTCGTGACCCAGTGCGCCGTTACCCCCACATTGGTGATACTCCCCGGGGAAGACGGGCGAAGGAGGGGCTTCCTCGTTTATCTAAATTGAACAGGAACTGCTGCAAACATGGCTCAACAAGCCGACCGAGCCGTAATAATCGCTGCAAGGTCGTCGTCATCATAACATTACGCTGCCCGATGCATCAAGAGTACTTTTAAATCACACGGAATCAGTGCTAATCCGGTTAACTCTGTCCATGCCAGGGTGCTTAATCGAACCCACTCAATGTGTGGACTCCATATCCATATGGAGTCCATTTGACTATATTGGGCTATCCCGCATCACGTGGCGGGCAAGGAGCTCGTTGCTGGAATAGAGTATAAACGGGCGCCCTAATCGGCAGCATGCATCATATGCAAATCCAAAGATCCAAAAACCGGCATAGCTCATTTGGAACCACTTGTTAGTGTTTGACGTCATTAACAAGTGCTTCGCCGACTTTGCCAATAGTTTCTAGCGAGCAGAACGCCGATGCCCGGCGGCTGCTTTTTGTGCAAAACGAGTGCAGAACACGCTCACTCTGTCATGGTCGGGAGGCCTCTTGGCTGCAAAACGATTCCACCCAATGTTTCATAGTGCATCAGCGTTTTAGCCAATCGGGTGCCGGCAGTCACCCTGTGGCAGCCGTGCATGCAATGACTGCGCAGCTGCGCTGGTGGGTTGCAGACCGCAACACGTGCTTCAACTGAACTGGCAGAGGATTTTGCAATGATTACACTGGCCTGTGAATACAACTTAGAATTCCAAAATAAAGAAAATAGAAGGAAATATGCTACACTGAATATGTAGGCTAAAATGCGTAATGAGTCTGTTGCCTTTGAAAATGTGTGCTGTGCTCAGACTACCGTGGCTCACGATTCTCTCACTGCTAGAAAAGTTATGCACCTAATTAACACGCTTCCTCTGTTTCAGGAAAAGCGGACAGTCCGTGAACAAACAGCCCTGTTCAGACTACCGGTCTCTGCCTCGCTTCCTCAGATAGGTGACTCGCGCTGACTCATTATTATGTGTGTGCAAGGGAAATGATCATTTGCATAACGGCTCGAGACCGTGAGAAAAACTAGTGTGAAAATACATCAAAGATTGACAGAATGTTTTATTTTATAAATGAGACAAATTATTTACCAGATTTATATGGAAAGGAGATAACATTCTTATTTTATTTTCTTAAGTTGTTTTCGGTATTCTCAGCCTTCTTAATGTCAATGTTTTGACAACCGGTTCGCGTTTTTGGTGTAAATTAAATCTGATGTATGACAATGGAAAGTTGGCAAACGCACCCAATCTCAATGATACACAAAATACTACTCATCCTACTACTTATGTAATAATAATAATAATAATAACACATTAAAGAACTTGATCTGGACACCCGTGATGGAATGAGTATTACATGTAACCCATCTTAACTGGACAGCTTCAGTGCGCACATATGCTTTTCAAAGAGAGATGAAAAGGGGGGTTGCGTAATCACAGTGAACAGTGCTGCACACTGGGGCCAGATTCTCTCTCATGTGGTGTCTCTCTGACCAAGAGCAGATAGCTACCCCCCGCCCGGCACTATTTCCTCAGGATGACTTTGTGAAAAGAGACTCTGGCTTTTCTGGGTGACTTCCTGTGCGGCGTCCAGAGCACTTCCTGCCTGTGGCGCACGTTCACGCAGAGACGTGTAAACACAATCGGGGGGCTGAATGAATGAAAGTGTGGAAAGGCCCGGCGTGGCCGCGCGCCATTCAGAACACGATGGCGAGGATGGGACTGGATTAGGCCTGCCGCTATCAATCAAAGCTGCTGAAAGACTCTATGCTTTTCAGCTGGCACAAACAGACTCTGCTTTGCAGAACGTTGGAGGGTTTTGGGGGGGTGGAGAGAGGGTTTTGGGGGGATGGAGGGGGGGTTTTGGGGGGCTAGAGGGAGGGCTTGGGGGGGTAGAGGGAGAATTTTGGGGGGGTGGAGAGAGGGTTTTGGGGGGATGGAGAGAGGGTTTTGGGGGGTGTAGGGGGTTTCGGGGGGGTGGAGACAGGGTTTTGCGGGGTGGAGGGAGGGTTTTGGGGGGTGGAGAGAGGGTTTTGGGGGGGTGGAGGGGGGGTTTTGGGGGTGGAGAGAGGGTTTTGGGGGGATGGAGAGAGGGTTTTGGGGGGATGGAGAGAGGGTTTTGGGGGGGTGGAGGGGGGTAGAGGGAGGGTTTTGGGGGGGTGGAGAAAGGGTTTTGGGGGGGTGGAGAGAGGGTTTTGGGGGGGTGGAGGGGGGTAGAGGGAGGGTTTTGGGGGGGTGGAGGGGGGTACAGGGAGGGTTTTGGGGGGGGTGGAGAGAGGGTTTTGGGGGGATGGAGGGAGGGTTTTTGGGGGGTAGAGGGAGGGTTTTGGGGGGTGGATAGAGGGTTTTTGGGGGATAGAGGGAGGGTTTTGGGGGGGTGGAGGGAGGGTTTTGGGGGGTGGAGTTTGGGGGGGTGGAGGGAGGGTTTTGGGGGGGAAAGGCTTTCCTGTAAAAAACTGGCAAAATAACATTGGTGAATTTAAATATGGAGCGAGGTGAGGTGATCTGTAAAAATGGAACAATATTTCTGATGAGTGTAACCTGTGGAAAACAAATTTTTATTTGTGTCTTCTAAACCGAAAGTGCATCGGGTACGTTACTGTATATAGTAAAATAAGCAAGGGACAACGGCAAATGCTCATTTGTACAACATTTAAAAAATATATTATTGTTTCTATACATGAACATGATTTTTTTAGCGTGTATAAACGGTGCGTTTCATGTATTTTACAGTCTGTGGCAAGAGGAGGGTCGTAAGTGTGTTGGGCTATTAATAGCACCCTCCTAATTTATTGTACTGCAGTGTAACTGGAGAAGCTGAGGTTTTCGCATGCGGCTACCCTTTTAAACAATAGCTACTGCGTCAAAAGTTACGGGGTTTTCTTAAAGCTGTAGTTTAGAATTTCAGACAAACATGAATACTGTAATTGAGACGGATACGTCTCAACCACTAGGGGTGAAGTTTATAGAGTTAATTTAGAAAGGGCAGCAGCAGGCAAAGGAGTCAAGAGTGAGTGCAACTGCGTCAGGGATTGTGAGTACGTCAGGACAAATATAGGTAAGAGAGGCATCAGAGAGTAGGCCTACGACTGTTAACATCGTATATTTTCAAATATGGTTTCATACACAAGCACCCCCCCCCCCCCCCCCCACCAAAATAAATTGTGAGAGTGTCCCGGTTTTTCACAAATCAAAGGTGGCAACCCTAGCCCTAATACCCTTGAGCAAGGTGCTTAACCTGGATGTCTTCGATAAAATATCCAGCTGAATAAATTGATTGTATGTACAGAATGTGTGCTGCATAAGCTGCTCTTGATAAATATCTAAAATGTAGGAGGCAAGTCTGTCTACTTGTGCCCTGGTCACTGTGGGTCATAGAATCCTCCTTTAAAATTGTTTGGGACAAACGGAACATCCAAGTTGCCAGGTATAGATCAGAGGAATAAATCATCCTGCTCTAGTCCTGCATGCTTTCCTCCCACCTTAGATATTTTCCACGGATTCCCACTGAGAAATGTTGCCAGATGCCAGGAACATTATCCCCTCCCTAAATATTCCTCAAGCCCACCACATTACAGGCTACATCACAGCACAGCATAGCCTTTACTGAACAACTCCACCACACTTAAATACAGTACTTACATCAGCTTAGATCACCTGCTACATCACAACAGCTTCTGAGCTCTTTACTTACTAAATTAAGTTTAGAACTTGGGTTCTGGAGGAAGGACCACACCTCACTCCTCTGCTACTCCTAGTTACTAAGCAACAGAGGCATAAAAAATAAATGACTGACCTCTCCTCCTTGTGCATCTGGATTTCCACATTCCTTCCTTCCTCCACTCCATCTGCTTCTTTTTTTGGAGAAGGGGGTTTGGGAAGTTTTGACCACCTGTAAGCACAGAGCACTGAATCTGGAATCTAAGATTCTTAACCAAATAAACACACTTGCAAACCTCCTCCCCACTCACGTACAAACACAGAGCATCAATACCATGTAAACTGTGTATTAGTCCCACACGTTTAGCCCAACATTGCCACCACATTGCATTGCAGTAATACGTTGCTGCAATGTTGCAGAGATGTGAACATCTCACCCACCCACTGTAGATATCCTGAAACCCACCCACCCTCTGGAGATATCCTGAACCCCCCCCCACCCACCCACTGGAGATATCCTGACCCCCCACCCGCTGAAGATATCCTGAAACCCACCCACCCACCCGCTGGAGATATCCTGAAACCCACCCACCCTCTGGAGATATCCTGACCCCCACCCGCTGAAGATATCCTGAAACCCACCCACCCACCCGCTGGAGATATCCTGAAACCCACCCACCCTCTGGAAATATCCTGACCCCCCCCCCCGCCCCCCCTACCCACGCACTGGAGATATCCTGACCCCCCACCCGCTGGAGATAACCTGAAACCCAACTGGAGATATCCTGACCACCTCCATCCACTTGCTGGAGATATCCTGACACCCCTTCCAAAAAAAGTGGACATTACTTGGACATAAAATCACATAAACTCACAATTCATAACTGTTATTTCCAGTATGTTCCATATTCACATAACTCTCTGACCACCGAAATGTTGAACAGGAAAGTGGTGACCAGCATGGACAGTGCGATCATACTACGAGATTGCTTATAATCTTTTCGTACTATAAACTGTTTCACTGAAAGTCAGATTGCAAGTGCTATATTTTCCACATCCATTCTTTGTAGTGCTTAACCCCCCCCCCCCACAAATCCAAACTCAATGATCCATCATGAACACTACTGTATTGCAGCATGACCACTAGGGGGCGCTAGTTCATCAACACTTATGTTATGTACGTCAAAAAAGTACATGCAAACTTGCAAAGGTCAAATGTACCGTATGTTTGTTTGAATATGGATCAGTAGGCCTATAAAGTTATCCTGTTGCATCCAGTCCTGCATTTATGAGTTGGAGGTGCTAATGACCGTACATGCTTTTACTCCACTCAATACTACATCCTGGATTTTATGCAGCGTTAGAACTTCTGCAGACACGGACACACACACACAAAAACTAGCTGCGTCTTGCTTGTGATTTACGATGCGCTGGCTTTTTTATTTATTTTCATCTGCTGGGAGAGGGGACACGCACATCCCGCTTTGATGCAAAAGTTGAAAGGAGCGCGGTGGTAAAGGTGATGTGAGTTTTTTATTGCGGAGCGGGTTTTGGCAGCACAGCGTCCGTTCTCTCAATCTAATGGCGGCGTAAATCTCTGTGCATCTGCGCTACACATGAGAACAAGAAGAGTTCTAAAACATAACAGCCTTTCCCCCTCACGCCGTTGTTTCAGAGCACCTTCACCGCCCTACGGTTAAACGTTGAAAAGATCACATGCTAAGGTTGTTATTGTTCTTAAAAAGATCATGGGTGATTGTCTTCAGAGTCATTTTACCTGTTCCATAACAGAATTGGAAAGATGTCTTATAATTGTCAATATAAATTTTTTTTGGGGGAAATTTAGTTTGTTTACCTTTAGTTTGTAATAATTGTGTTAATATTTGTAATAAAATTCTAAAATTGAATTTTATTTCTGACAAAAATTACAAGAAAATGCAGAATCTAATATCCAAGCTGATGCAGTTGTAAATATTGTACAGGCATGTAAGTGATCTAAGTGCAGTAATAGCTTAAAGAAGTTTTCTATTGGTTGATTAAAAGTTTCTACATTTTCAACTGCAGTATCATCGACAGTTTAAGGTTGCCACTGTAATTATTTAGTCAAATTATGAAACTGAATGTTATAAGAAAATTCAAGGCCTGAAATCCAGTTGACTAATTTGATGAGTTGTAGCATTAACGAGTAGTGTCGGGCAGGACTACAGACTGTCCACAGTCCACACACATGCACACACACACACTCATATTCAAACGCACAGGTACACATACATGCATGCACACACACACACACACACACACACACACAGCTACCAAGCTTCTACTGCTCTCTGCTGGTCCTTGGTATCACTACATTTTTGTTCTTAATAAAAATCTCAAGATACCAAACTGTTGTCATTAAACAAACAAAAAGTGTTCTTTTTTCCACTGTGGCTAAGCAAGCATTATTCGTTGCTGTGTTGCTGTTTCTCGGTGAATCATCCTGATCAACACTGCAAACCTCTGGGGGAATTGTGTCCTCCTGCTCTGTTAGGAACACGATAATGCTGGGAAAATGTTACAATAACGCTGGGATACACTTAAGGAATGTTGTGGGAATGTTACATGCTGGCAGAGTAGCTCTTGACTAAAAGATAATTTGGAATGGGAAGTTAATGTCAATATCAGAAAGTACAATTTTGAGCATTTTGTTTCACAAGATGAAACAAAGTTTTTTTGTTGTTGTTTGTCTTTAACTTGCGACCTTCTGGCTTCCTCAATACAGTCCACAGGCTCTATCTATTTCACCACCGGTAGTTATTACTTAGAGAAATCCCAACAAGCATGTGTGGTATTTCTGTGGGCTCCTTACAGTATGTGCTCTCCTGCAGTCTGCAGACATAGCAATTAATGCCGTGCATAAATCACTCTTGAGAGAGAGGAGGGCAGCACCCATTTCCACATTGCCTGCTGTGTGTGTGTGTGTGTGTGTGTCTGTATGAGTATATCAAGCCTGTGTACTTGTAGTTTGTCAATAGTTCCTCCAGGAGGCGCTAGAACAGTCCATCCTTTCCCCTCCAATGCACACAACCAACACAGCAACAGGCTTCAGTGTGAAGCCCAGTGTGTGAGAACATAAATCACACAATAAATCAGTTACATTGTCAAAAATCAGCTGTTACCATGACAATAATAAGCATAAAAACAAGCACATTCAACTGTAAAATCAAAGACTGGTAATAAGAGTATGCACACACTCAGCTGGGAATATTTCAGGAAGCTCTAAAACACCTCCCCCCTCGCCTTTCTGACAATAACAAACAATGATTTAAGTAAATAAATTATAATAGTTTACTGATTTCTCAATGTTAAGTTAGTTAAAATTCCAGGAATTCCCATGACCATTCCAGAGACAGCCCAGAGCAAATGCAGTTTTGCAAACGGGTTCCAAGATTCATCTGGAATTCCAGTGTACAACTGTAAGCAATGACTTCCGGGGACAAGTCTATTCATAGCTTCATTTATTCGTGAATTTGTCAGGTTATATGCGCATACACATACATACACACATACACACACACACACACACACACATTTTTACACTGGTCTCATTTCCCAGTGGGTGCATTTTTAAAGTGCCACTAGTATAATGAACAGATAAATATAGATAAATATAGTTCTTGATAAAACAAACTGTAATTATCGTTTACATTTGTGCACTGAAATATGTGTATGAAACGTTCCCAGAGATAGAGGTACATGCACATATTGCGGAATGGTTTGATCATTTTCTATGTTATGTGTATGAAAAGTTCCCAGAGTCAGAGCTACATGCTCATATTGCGGAATGGTTTGATCATTTTCTATGTTATGTGTATGAAACGTTCCCAGAGTCAGAGCTACATGCTCACATTGCGGAATGGTTTGATCCTTTTCTATGTTATGTGTATGAAACGTTCCCAGAGTTAGAGCTACATGCTCATATTGCGGAATGGTTTGATAATTTTCTATCTTATGTGTATGTTGGCAGTAACAGCTGCAGGTGTGCATATTTGGCATTGCACAGTGATAAAGTTCTCACTGTGAAACTGGCAGGCCAAACTTCCCTCACAGTCATTCAAAAAGGGATTCAAAGCATTCCATTGCCACCTAGCGGAAGTTCAAATAAACAATTTTTGGTTTTTATGTCAAGGCTATTTATTAAATGGTGGAGGCGTAACATAGACACATTTGGTTATGGGGCACCATCTAGCTATATGATTACCCCAGTTTTAGTTCACCCATAGCCTCAAACCCTGGTCCTGGAGAGCTACAATATCTGCTGGGGTCCCTGGTCCTGGCTCAGGGCTGGTAGAGGAGGGTCGTGCCTGTCTCTGGATTTCATGTAAACTTCTGCCCTGTTATTTATTATCAGCGCTCACTGCCACAACTTGCGCTATCGATTCGGAGAGGATCCAGACAAGCACGAGGGGGCAGTAGCCCCTTTTAATCACACCGCAGTTCACAAATCAGGCTTTGCACAGACAGGAGCCAGAGGATAACGCTCCACTTGCAGCTTAACAGATGGATTTGTGGGCATCCAATTGACCAGCAGGGGTCACTGGTGATTGGAACAGTGCCATAACAGATACCAGACTGTGGGGCCCATCCATGCACTAGAATAGTGCCTTAACAGATACCAGACTGTGGGACCCATCCATTCACTAGAACAGTGCCTAAACAGATACCAGACTGTGGGACCCATCCATTCACTAGAACAGTGCCTTAACAGATACCATACTGTGGGACCCATCCATTCACTAGAATAGTGCCTTAACAGATACTAGACTGTGGGACCCATCCATTCACTAGAACAGTGCCTTAACAGATACCAGACTGTGGGACCCATCCATTCACTAGAACAGTGCCTTAACAGATACCAGACTGTGGTACCCATCCATTCACTAGAACAGTGCCTTAACAGATACCATACTGTGGGACCCATCCATTCACTAGAATAGTGCCTTAACAGATACCAGACTGTGGGACCCATCCATTCACTGGAACAGTGCCTTAACAGATACCAGACTGTGGGACCATCTACACACTGGAACAGTGCATCAACAAATACCAGACCATGGGGCCCATCGACGCTAACAGATACCAGACCATGGGGCCCATCTACACACTGGAACAGTGCCCAAACAGATACCAGACCATGGGGCCCATCTACACACTGGAACAGTGCCCAAACAGATACCAGACCATGGGGCCCATCTACACACTGGAACAGTGCCTAAACAGATACCAGACCATGGGGCCAATTCACATTTTGCTACCCCTGCTACCCCCCACAAGAGCACTAATCACATCTCACAATGAAAATAATGTATCTGAACCGTTTTCTTATGATGGCAGCAGAGGGCGCTACAGGTCTTTACGAACACTCTACCTCTGCCTGGAACCAGAAAGGCCTTGTATTTTATCCTGGCCTTTCTAAAAAACTGGTCTCTCAAATTTAGCACCGCTGAATGTTCAAAACTGTAATTTTACTTTTCAGATTGTTGTGGGTTCTGGTTCCAGGTGAAAACACACCTTTTCACATAGTGCTTATGAATTAAAGATGTGTTCATGTATTAAAGGTAGATAATAGGCTCTGTGACATATAGTTATTACCAAATAAGTAACTATCTGTACAAGTGGTTAATTTGTAATTTGTAATTACAGTATTTAGAAAGTTAACCCTTTCAGAATACATCATAAGTCCTGAGAAGGGAAACTAAAACTATAACAACATAACCTACAAAGCATATAAATGCCATAAACTGTATTAGTACAAAAAAGGTGGAAGTGATCTGGGGTGGGGGTAGGAGGGGACCCAGGATGCACTGGATCCACCTCCTTTTAAAGGTCCATACAGCGTCAATACCACTTTCTTTTAAAGGTCCATACCTCGTCAAAATGGCCCAGAAAAAGCAAAGGAAATAATTATTCCGACACTGAAATCAAAGTTTTATTAGCAGATGTTCAATCAAGGAAACAAAAGTTTCGTATTGTCAGTACCGGTGTCATGAACTGGGAAAGTAAAGGCCTAGCAGGAGATAACATGTACCAGCAATGCAGAATCACCCCTCACACGACCTGTTATTAAAGTAGTAAAATAAAAAAAATAGATGGATTGACATTAAATTGGAGGCAAAGAAACGCATAGCTGCGCATTTACGTCTGCATCGGTCAAGCGAGCACATTCCTTTATCACAGCCTGGAAATAAATTAAACGTTATTCATTTTGTAATTTTGTTGGGGTTCTGTGCATGTGAGTTGTGGTTTGAAATAGGGTAAAGGCTATCTTATTTTAGAATCTCCTGGCGCGTTGTAATTGCGGTCACATTGATGCGCGTGTCCCACTGAGAAAAAGCCAGAATCAAGCTCAGGTTTACGTACTGGTATTATAATATAGCCTCGCCTGGCTACATTCAAACCGGTTAAAAAACGTATACTTTTAAATCAATTTTATCCGGTTTTTCACCTGAACGCGAGACGGCGTTTCACCGTCTTTTCATCAACGTTCACTGGGGTGTGCAGTGCATGGCACCGAAAACATTGGACAGGCTGGACATTTCATAAAAACCCCGCTTTACCTCCAACTGGCTTTGTATCTTGTAGGGGAACTGGATGTACGCTGGCAAAAGCTGGATTAAGCTGTTGACCACAATTGCAACCCTGGCTACAGACATGTAAGCCACTTTAAAGCTAATTTTGTTCATTGGTTAAATGTGTGTTTTAATTAGCATAGCCATGTAGAATTTTAATTTCTTTGCATTTTAGAAAAAATAGTAGGCTACTGGAAGCATTGATTAGCCTATGTTATGGGTCTAATTAAACAGCTTCATAGCCACATTACGTTTGCAGTGTGTATTTCAAAGGCCACATTTAGTCTCATGAATTTAACAGATATACATATTCTAATTATCACTCAGAAGCTACATTTACCGGCATTCTGAATTTACGAACGCGGTACGCATGGTTCTGAGCATGTATAAAATGTGTTAGTACCTGCGAACAAATCTCAGATACGAAAACATTGACGAATGCCAAAATACGGCCACATTTGCTAATACGAACGATTTACATACAAACTCGTTCTGCTCACGTTTTATGAATGAGGCCCAATGTCTATGGTTATTCAGCAATAAATCCTGTTTGCTTTTATGTTGTTCAAGCCACTTCAATCTCAAACACAAGGGGTCTAATCGCAGCATACCTAGCTCCAGTTTAAACCTCTAGACCACAGATCTGCAATTCAACTGGAACAGCTCTTCAAATCTTTGCAATAAGGATTAGTTGTTCCAGTGTTATTACAGTTCTGTGGTATAGATGTTTAAACCTGAGGTGTTTAAACCTCAGCATGCAGCAGTTGACCCAGAAAGATTTACCCCGTCATTCTACACTGCCTGGCCAAAAAAAAAGTTGCACACTAATATTTTGTCGGACCGCCTTTAGCTTTGATTACAGCGGGCATTTGTCGTGGCATTGTTTCGACAACCTTATGCAATGTCACAACATTTATTTCCATCTAGAGTTGCATAAATTTTTGGCCCGAGATCTTGTATTGACGACGGGAGAGTCGAACGACTCCGTAAAGTCTTATCCAGCACATCGCAAAGACTTTCAATGGGGTTAAGGTCAGGACTCTGGTGGCCAATTCATGTGCGAAAATGATTGCTCATGCTCCCTGAACCACTCTTTCACAATTTGAGCCTGATGAATCTTGACATTGTCGTCCTGGAATATGCCCATTGATGGGATAACCTGGTCATTCAGTACATTCAAGTACTCAGCTGACTTAAGTTTATTGCTGCATAACTGCATTTTATTGGTGAGCCTAGACCTGACCAATTGAAACAACCCCAGATCATAACATTGCCTCCAGAGGCTTGTAGAGTCGGCACTATGCATGACGGTGCAACACTGAAAACTAAGTCACAGGAACAAAGCAGTAATATACATGCTCCATAATCCACAAAATAAAACACACACACATACACACACACACACACACACACACACACACACACACACACACACAGACACTTGCACAAGTGGACATATTCATACACACACACACATACAGTTGTGTTAAAAAAATAGCAGTACAACATCAGTAACCTGATGAACCACTGTTATTAGTAGTAGTGATATTTCCGCATGGCAAATAATTTACTTGTAGATGTAGTAGTGTAATAGAAAAACAACAGACCCAACTGTCATGACATGCACGCTGTTCGTTCTGAGTAATTGACTCATTCATTGAAAGGGGCGTGTTCAAAATAATAGCAGTGTGGAGTTTAATTAGAGAATTCATTAATTCTGTGAAACAACAGGTGTCATTAATTGTCCTTTATTAAGGAAGAAGGGAAGCAAATGTTTCACACATTGTTATAAAATATATTTCCTTCTGAATTGCTAAAATGGGCCGTTCTAAACATTGTTCGGAGAAACAACATCATTTGATTAAAAAGTTGATTGGAGAGTGGAAAACGTATAAAGAAGTGCAGCAAATTATAGGATTCTCAGCTAAAAAGATCTCAAATGCTTTAAAATGGCAACAAAAACCCGAAATACGCGGAAGAAAACGAGCAACTACTGTTAAAATGGATCGAAGAATAGTCAGAATGGCAAAGATTCAGCCAATCATCACCTCCAGAAAGATCAAAGATGATCTAAAATTACCTGTAAGTGCTGTTACAGTCAGAAGACGTTTGATCGAAGCTAAGCTATCAGCAAGAAACCCCCATAAAGCACCATTGTTGAAAAAACGGCATGTGCAGAATCGTTTAAAATTAGCCAAGGAACACATCGATTGGCCCAAAGAGAAATGGCATAACATTCTGTGGACTGATGAGAGTAAAATTGTTTTTTTCGGGTCTAGTGGTCATCGACAGTACGTCAGACGACCCCCGGGTACTGAATTCAAGCCACAGTACACTGTGAAGACAGTCAAGCATGGTGGCGCAAAAATCATGGTATGGGGACACTATGGTGTTGGGCCTATTTATTGTATACCAGGGATCATGGATCAGTTTGAATACATCAAAATACTTGAAGAGATTATGTTGCCGTATGCCGAAGAGGAAATGCCCCTGAAATAGGTGTTTCAACAAGACAACGACCCCAAACACACGAGTAATCGAGCAACATCTTGGTTCCAGACAAAAGGGATTGAGGTAATGGAGTGGCTAGGTCAATACCCCGACCTCAACCCCATTGAAAACTTGTGGGGTGACATTAAAAATGCAGTTTCTGAAGCAAAACCCAAAAATTCACAGGAACTGTGGAATGTAGTTTGTTCATCCTGGGCTGAAATATCTGTCTCTAGGTGCCAGAAGTTGGTTGACTCGATGCAATGCAGATGCGCAGCAGTTATCAAAAACAATGGTTATGCAATTAAATATTAGTTCAGTAATTTAAAGTGAAGTTAAATCTTGAAAAAGTTCTTCAGTTTATACAGTAAGTGTTTGAGTTTGAAGAGAAAAATGTCGACACTGCTTTTTTTTGAACAGATTAATATTCCTTTTCTTTGCTTCCTGTAAAAGAATAACGCAGACTTGATAAAATTTGTTAATGCTTTGATTTGGAATTGAATGTGTAATGTTTCCACTACATTTGAAATATGGAACTAAAAGCTATTAAAAAATATTTGGACTTTATTCACTTTTTTTAACGCACTGCTATTTATTTGAACACCACTGTAAGTATCTAATTTTCTACACTTTCTTGCATTCTTTCTACAATTTATGGTCCTGTAGAGAGAGGACTGTGGCCCTATGTCTCCAAGGCACAGCGTGCGTCAGGCGAGAGCAGGGTTAGCCTGAGAGGCCCCAAACATCGCCCCAATACATCAGTCTGATTAGCCTCCTGAAAAGATAATTACCCCTCCTTGCCCACACCGTGGTACAGGCTGCCTCTGTTCCACTCTTTCACATGAACTATCCGGCTCTCTGGGAAAAAACCCCCCAAAAAAACAAAAACAATATACTGATTTATGACAGGTGTGCACCGGTGCTTAGAGGTAAAGGAAAGCGCTGAACCAGAGAGATTTATGAGTCTGGGGTCAGGTTACCGCCTCAGGCCACCGGGAGGAAAGGGCATGGACATTAACGTTACTGAAGCGTGTTAATTTCGGGCGACTCGCCGCGGATAGCGGGAGGGAGAGCATTAAGGATCTCTCCATAACGGCTGATGGGGCGGTGTGGGGTTTCCGAAGGATGACTTCTGTGTCAGAGCCCACACAATAGAGCGTGTTGGAAACAATGCCTGCGCTCGTTATAATGCCTGTGCTCGTTACACGGTCATTTATTACGCTATTCGTTTCCCCCAGTTATGAGGCAGCGCGCATGATTGGTTAACCTGCCAGTGCACATCCAGTGCATTAGTGAGCTGCCCTCTCTAAATCTCACAATCATTAACCGGCTGTTCACACAGCAGGGGAACATGTTGCATTCATATAAAAAAAGAAGTAATGTCAAATCAGCACATACAGTAACTCATTCCATAATTAAAAAGTACAAGCACTACCCAGTGTAAACATAAATACAACTGATTTTGCGCTGGCTCTGGAGTTTTCGGCAGACAGGTGATGCATTTGCGTTTGAGGAGCACTACCTTTAGGGCTGTTGACGTGCATTCCCTTCCATGTGATCTGTGTTGAGTGTGTGATTTACAGTTGGCCCACAGCCCACGTTTAGGTTGTGTGTTCAGTATGTCTGTGATTTACGGTTAGCCCACAGCCCACGTTTAGGTTGTGTGTTCAGTATGTCTGTGATTTACAGTTAGCCTACAGCCCACGTTTAGGTTGTGTGCTCAGTATGTTCGGATTTACAGTTGGCCCATAGCCTGTGTTTAGGTTAAGCACTGTTGAGCTGTATCTCATGGCGGAGACACTAGCAATGGTTACATTTGTCTCTATAAATCGCTAGATTATACTGAATGAGGAAGAAGAGATTGGAGATGCTGATAATATTGTGTGGTAAATTGTGTTGCTGTTGATGTAGATCTAAGTTTCTCAGAGATACACAGACTCTTCCAGTTTCTCAAGCCTAAATGACACACAGACACACACACACACACACACACACCTTACACTGCTCTGAGAGGCACAGAGCTCCACCTTCTTTTGTCTGCTTTCTAAGAGATGATTGTGCTCCAGGGATAGGGTCGGTGGAACCGGTCCGGGATTTCTGCAACCACCTGAAGAAAAGACATGACATCACATGCTCGTCTCTAGCCTTCAGTGGACAACAGAATGTGTGAAACAGCCGTAAACACAGCTCAGCGGAACGCTGCTCTGTACAATTGCCAATGTGGTTTGTGATCCTTGCAGGTTTTTTTTTTGTCCTCATATTTTTTTAACCTACTTTTTTGCGTTCACAAACTTTTTTCAAAATGTCTTTCTGCACAGAGCAGTAATTTGTCATTTTGTCAGCGCAATTGCACAGAAGTCACCAAAATCCATTGTTCACAAACAGGGAGATGTTAAAATAGGCCTTTGTGTAAACGTTTCCATTTTGATTCATTTTGAGCTCACAGGAAAATGGCACATTGCTTACGCTAAAATGTTTTGAAAAGTCAGTTCTGTGACATTAAAAATGTTAAATGTTTCTTGTTCCAGAGAACAAGATTTGATTCCAAGTGAACCTTGTTCCAGATGTTAGAACAACCTTCCCCAATCAGTCAGGAAAGCAAACTCACTAGCCTTTTCACACTTCAGACCTTTTGAAACCCACCTTTTCAGACAACACTTCCATGAATCTTTTGATTATTAAAACAATTAGCCTTCTCTCCCATTTATTTTTCAAGTATTGTGGCTAGGGTTGCCAAACTCTGGGAATATTCAAAGATGGAAACTTTTCATGGGAATTAACGTGAATAAACTGGAAATGTTGGCGTTATTTGTACTAGCTGTATTTACCTCATCATATGAAGACATACATATAAACATTTTGTTTTGTCATAACCAGACATCCATGCAAACATTTGTGAGTAGAACTTTAATGGATTCTATTTGAATAATATAAATGTATTTTCTAACCCCCACCCCCACCCAAAAAAAAAATTTGATTCAAAATGGATGTAGTCCTTGGGCTCAAATGCAGTATTGTGGCCTCAATTGTCTTGCTGTAGTGTGCAGGATGCTGGGAATTATTTCTGCATGCGATGGAAAAATGCACAGTGCATGCAGAGGGCCCTGCAGTAGTATGCAAGATGCTAGGAATTATCTGTGCATGTGATAAAATAATGGACTGCACATGTAATAGAGTACTCAAGTGAGTAGGTCAGACGTGGGCAGAGTTTGGTTTCAGAAGTAATTTCCCTATGACAGATAAAACGAACTTCGGAGACTATCGACAATTTCTTGAAATCTGATTTATAGAATGAGCCGAAACGTTCCTGGATTAGCCTGTGTGGTATAAGGATATAGAGCATACATTGCAGGTTCCAATTAATATTTTTTAAAGTAATGATTAATGATTTGTAGTCCAGTTTGTAGTCCACTTTAACGGACTACATATCCATTTCTGCAACGCACGGGCGGTTCTCGATATCATCATCTCGTCTGGCAGTGCATACCACTTTGCTAGGCTGGACAACATATATCTCCTAAAGTGTCTAAACGGAAGTACAGGAAGTACAGGGCTACAGGAAGTTCCGGTAAAGCGGCGCAGATCTGTTTACATTCCCCAGCGAAATCTCGAACAAAGAAGAAGCGAACACTGAATGCTTGTTCAAGAAAAATGGAGTTATCAGCGGACTAGTACTAGTACTAGTAAAACGTTTCATTTTAAGGGTATCGTGAGATGGATATTAGGCTGGACGAGATGGTGATAACGAGGTTGTTTCTGGGGGGGATACATTTTCATGAACACCGTGTCGTGATTGTTCGAAATACCTTCCGTTCGGAGACAGCTTCAAGGGGAAGTACATACACCGGAAATCCTACCCTATAGACACTTTCGGCAGTAGTTCTTTTCCAGGCTTTATTTCTTTGTGAGACGGAGATAAAACTGGGAACGAGGTTACCACTTTGCTAATTCGGCCATTTTACTTCAATGAACCATCCGGAGGGTATTATGGGACATCAAGTTTTTAAACAGTGCCAGCGCTGGTATATTCACAAAAAAATACTAAAACGTAAAATATACGTTAAGCTGCTCCAGATAAACTAAACATCGAACAAAAAGTTCTGAAATTTGTGTTTGGTAGATTATTTCTCTGTTGTAACAATGCTTCTTGGCAATACATTTTATACCGTTGGAAAGCCTGTTTATTTCCCTTTTAAATGGTGCCCCATTTGTAAGGAACATGCATTTGTGGGATGAGCAGCACAGCTGAGTATGTGGGTTGCGCCCATGTAAAATTAGCAAAATCTTCTCTGACAATGCCAAACATCTTATTCTGCAGTTGCTAGTGACTCTTGTTTAGTGTTGTTTGATGGATTTGATGATTGAAGTCTATCAGTAACAAGGAAGAAACAAGACATATTGGCAATTTTACAATTTATTAATTTAACAAACAGTCAGGAGCCTCAGTAGCGTGTGGAAGAACCATACACAGCCACAACAGCCTGGCACCTCCTCCTCATGCTGGTCACCAGCGTGGTCACACACTGCTGTGGGATGGCATTCCACTCCTCAACCAGGATTTGTCGCAAGTCAGCCAATGTGGTTGTGTTGGTCACTCTAGCACGAACAGCACGCCCAAGCTGATCCCACAAGTGTTCAATTGGATTGAGGTCAGGACTGTTGGCAGGCCATTCCATACTCTCTATTCTGGAGGTAGTCTCTGATAAACCCCGCTCTGTGGGGGCGAGCGTTGTCATCTTGGAGGATGGAGTTCGGTCCCAGACTGTGGAGATATGGGATTGCCACTGGTTGCAGAATCTCATCTCGATATCTCTCTGCATTGAGATTGCCTCCAATGATGACAAGCCTAGTTTTTCCAGTGATGGAGATGCCGCCCCACACCATCACACTGCCTCCACCAAAAGGTATTACTCCATCGGTGCAGCAATCAGCATAGCGTTATCCCCGTCTTCTCCACACTTTGACCCTACGATCCAACTTCCGTAGGCAGAATCTGGACTCAGAATCGCTGAACATAACGTTCCTCCACATGTTCAGGTTCCAGTGCAGGTGTAAGCTGTTTGGCATTGGCAGAGAAGATTTTACATATTTTGTTATATTGAACAATCCAGAAAATTGATGGGAAGACAATCACTAGAAATTGTTTAAAAGTAAGTTTTAGTTAATGTCTATGGTCTAAATGAATGGGGAAGTCACTTCTGAAACCAGTGTGACGTAGTCACTTGAGTACTCTTTGGAAGAATGCACAGTGCACGGTTGAAATTCAACTGAATTCGTATTAAATTGGATCGTTTTAACCAAAGCATGCTGCAAGATCTAGAATATTTTCTAATCGTCTATTTTCCAACTAAATTTAAGTTCCATGTTATAGGTTAACTTTTGAAAAAGATTTGTAAAAATTCCAGAGCTAAACTTCCCATGTTAAATTTCCAGAAATTTTCCACCCCTTTGCAACCTGTTGCATTACTGTTCATTTCTATAAATTTCATACCATAAGGTAGGCCTACTACTTTACATTTTAGCCTAACATAAAATGGAAAGGACAGTTTCCATAGTTTCAGACCCCCCCCCCCCACACACACACACACATTTTGAGTGGACCAGCACAATGAAAAGAGGGATCATTTTTAACACGGACATTAAGTTTGTTTCTGCTTGAATCCTCATAAGGGTTTAAATGCTCAGGAACATCTGCCTGCGGTTTTACTTTGCGTTTGTTTTACTTTGTTTACGCTCATACACGCTCAATAGAAACAAAGCCCTTTATATGAAGAGCCGACGAGACGCGCAGTGACACTTCAAACAGTAAAAAGCACATCTGTTACTGTTGGCTCGCTTGTTTCGATACCAGACGGTGCCTCCGTCATCACGGCGCTGTAACACTGCAGTTCCGGTCGCTGACCAGCAGGTGGCAATGAATCTCTAGGTCTCTCGATAGTGGAATTGGCTGGTCTGTATTACGAGATTGAGAGCGTCCTCACTCGGCCCCGCCGCCTGTCAACACTGGTATTTCCCTACTCTTTTCCTGTATCCCAGTACCGACTCGTTTGTAAAAGGGAAAGATAAAAAATAAGCTTGAAAATATATTTTTTAAATATTTATTTTCGTGAGTGCTGGCTTTTCTTTACTTTTCGTAATGTTCTTATTGATTCAACACAGAACATTGAACAAGAGGAAAACAAAGATCCCTGAAAGATAAGAACCCACCCTACCCCTGGAGGAACAAAACCAAGTGTCTCTCACTGCTGTGGACACCAACATACGAAACAGAAATATACTGCCATATATAAAACACTGTAATATTATTGAGTAATACATTTGAATATATGGAACACTGTCTCCAAATATATTTGGGAATATTTGCCCATATTTTCTGTATATATTCTCATACATTCTGTTGGTTATATTCAGATATATTCCAGTGAGACTAAAGACTAAAGCAGCAATTTGCTGCATTTGCAGTCTATTTCATAATATTTACTGTATTTTGTGGGTCTTGTGGCATGCATCTTGGATGGCAGTGGCCATTTCATTGTAACTTTGTAATAGCTCTGATCAGTGTTACAACACTGGCTCTGATGCTGTTTCCTTATGCTAAATGGCATAAAGATGTGAACACCAGCCTGGTGTTATGGGTCTGTACTGAAGACCAGTCTGGTGTTATGGGTCTGGACTGAACACCAGGCTGGTGTTATGGGTCTGTACTGAAGACGAGGCTGGTATTATGGGTCTGTACTGAAAATCAGGCTGGTGTTATGGGTCTGTACTGAAGACAAGGCTGGTATTATAGGTCTGTACTGAAGACAAGGCTGGTATTATAGGTCTGTACTGAAGACCAGGCTGGTGTTATGGGTCTGTACTGAAGACAAGGCTGGTATTATAGGTCTGTACTGAAGACCAGGCTGGTGTTATGGGTCTGTACTGAAGACCAGGCTGGTGTTATGGGTCTGTACTGAAGACAAGGCTGGTATTATAGGTCTGTACTGTAGACAAGGCTGGTATTATAGGTCTGTACTGAAGACAAGGCTGGTATTATAGGTCTGTACTGAAGACCAGGCTGGTGTTATGGGTCTGTACTGAAGACCAGGCTGGTGTTATGGGTCTGTACTGAAGACGAGGCTGGTATTATGGGTCTGTACTGAAAATCAGGCTGGTGTTATGGGTCTCTACTGAAGACCAACCTGGTGTTATGGGTCTGTACTGAAGGCGAGGCTGGTATTATAGGTCTGTACTGAAAAGCAGGCTGGTGTTATGGGTCTGTACTGAAAAGCAGGCAGGTGTTATGGGTTTGTACTGAAGACTGTTATAGTAGTCTGTGTTGCAGCTCCTCTCCCCTAAATAGGCCCTGACAGGAGGGGAGGGATGCAAATCCCCCCCCACCCCCAGACAGACATATTGACCCACTCCCCAAACACAAAGACCTGCGTCCCACAAAGGCGGCCATTAAGTGTGAGTGTGTCCATACACAGGCCCTGTGGGTGAACCCTGGACCCAGCTGTCCCCAGATCGACGACCTTCCAGCTGTTCCACAACATTGACATTCTGCGGCCTGACCCAAGCGCACTGAAACAAACTCAGGAAGCCACGTTTCCTCCTTCTGGAAGATTCCCTCCCCCGTAAAACATGTGCTCCAAATGTGTTACTGGGCTTCTTAATTGACTCACTCCGTCACACGCTTCCCTGCCAACAGAAGGACTCTATATGCAAGAGAGATTTCCCGGACAGCTGCATTTGTATTCAAAGAAGATTTGATTAAATAAACTTTCAAGAAAGCAAACAAGATCAATGTTTCTCATTTCCTCCTTTAAGTATATATATTTTTTATTTTTCACGTGTCATAAATGACGCATTTCAGACTCCCTAATTAAAATAAACCTGGTTGGTTCATAAACCTGGCTGATTCACTGTGATTCATTAGGAATGACTGCAGTAAAACATGTACATCTGATGCACATCCACAGTGCATTACGTCCTGCCTTAGACATTCTCCCCTACATGCGGGGGTCCTTAGCCCGTGGCAGCTCATTTTGGGGAATCCTGAGATGAAAGAGTTTGGGGAACCCATGCTGTAGGTAACCTATGGCTGTGTCTGTGGCTAAACCCTCCCACAAAATGATAGGCAACACGTGTCTCTACTGCAACACACCATGAAGATATGAATTATGCATAGTGAAGAGATATTTCATCCTATGATGTGCTTGCCTGTGTTGTGCAAGAGTTATCACCTATCAGCATGCACACTGTGCTGACTGGATAAAAATATTTCACAAATACAAATACCCAGGGGGTCTAAAAAAAAAGAATAAAGAAAAAGAAATAACTCAGTTTTCACACCACAGCTGAAGTTTTCCTTTTTGATAACTTCGCCAGTTTGACATCCGTTAACACTAATCTCACAGTGCAGAGAAATAAATAGCGAGTTTCAGACAGTGATACGACTGCAAGGAAGCCTGGAGTAAAATTTCTTAACCCTTTAAAGTGTAAGATCACACATTTAGAATGTTCTTAACTGAACATTCTAAAGCTGATGTAACAATAACTACAGCAACAAAGTTCTAGAACACTGACTGAAATTTGAAAAATGTAATTCCAAAAAACCTATAAACTTATTGCAGTCATTACATTACAATCGCCCCACCCCCAGCTTTGCAATTCCATTTGAAAATGAAGTTGTTCGTTTTCCACAAATAGAGACAGTAATGACATGGCCTTTGTGTGAACTGTTCTGCAGAGAAGCTGTAAGTAGCTACAGTACAGGAATGGAGGCAAACACCTAAACGCTGCACGGCATTATGCTGCTAAACAATTCTGCGCTAAGAGCATTTTCACAGTTCAGTTACTTAAATGTATTATTCATTGGATGTTGGACAGGTAGCACGCGCACTGCCTACCCATCATTTCTGAAGAACATTAATTTCAGTCTCACTTTTATACGGTTGGGTTGGAGGGTTGAGAGAGTAGTGTTTTAGTATTTCTGCATGTGAAATTTAGCTATGGCTTTCAGGTAGTCACACTGCAGTGATGGTTGTAATGGAGCCAGGATTTGGTGAGATGAAGCTTCAGGACTGGAGCGACTGGTAACTCAACATTACTGCAGTCCTACTGCGACTGACACACACACACACACACACACACACACACACACACACACACACACACACACACACACACACACACACACATATAGGAAACTGCAAACAGGCATTTCCCATCATGCTTTGGGGCCTCTACCCAGTGACTCATTTGTTTAGTCTTGATAAGCTCGCTGAGCAGAAGAGTCCTCACCGTGTGCCATTGTTCATTAGCAGTTTATTTGTCCTCCCCCACAGTGTAAACTTTCTGCGGCTGACGCATCGCTCTGTCATCTCTTCTTCACACCACAGTGTTAGACTTTATTACCTTTAGTTTTCATCACCTTTAATTTCTTATTACCCAGGACTTCTCCTTACTGCCCCATGACTTCCCCTTACTGCCCCAGGACTTCCCCTTACTGCCCCAGGACTTCCCCTTACTGCCCCAGGACTTCTCCTTACTGCCCCAGGACTTCTCCTTACTGCCCCAGGACTTCCCCTTACTGCCCCAGGACTTCCCCTTATGGCCCCAGGACTTCTCCTTACTGCCCCAGGACTTCTCCTTACTGCCCCAGGACTTCTCCTTACTGCCCCAGGACTTCTCCTTACTGCTCCAGGACTTCTCCTTACTGCCCCAGGACTTCCCCTTACTGCCCCAGGACTTCCCCTTACTGCCCCATACTGCCCCAGGACTTCCCCTTACTGCCCCAGGACTTCTCCTTACTGCCCCAGGACTTCCCCTTATGGCCCCAGGACTTCTCCTTACTGCCCCAGGACTTCCCCTTACTGCCCCAGGACTTCTCCTTACTGCCCCAGGACTTCCCCTTACTGCCCCAGGACTTCCCCTTACTGCCCCAGGACTTCCCCTTATGGCCCCAGGACTTCTCCTTACTGCCCCAGGACTTCCCCTTACTGCCCCAGGACTTCTCCTTACTGCCCCAGGACTTCTCCTTACTGCCCCATGACTTCCCCTTACTGCCCCAGGACTTCCCCTTATGGCCCCAGGACTTTTCCTTACTGCCTCAAGTCTTCCCCTTACGGCCCCAGGACATCCCCTTACTGCCCCAGGACTGCCCCTTCTTGCCCCAGGACTTCCACTTTTTATCTTAAAAGGACAGGTTTACCCACAGTACCTTCAGACAGCCTTTGAACAGTCTGTGTTTGTGTTTTGGCGCCTCAGAGTTTAAACAGTTTCTGGTTTTGTGTTTTGGCCCCTCAGATTTTAAACAGTCTCTGGGTTTATGTTTTGGCCCCTCAGATTTTGCACTGTCCGCCCATCTGGTGCCCCCTGTAAAAGCAATGAGACAGAGAGAGCGAGTGGAGAGTGTTTCAGGTTAGGGGGGTAATATAGCCCCATCACCTTTACAAACAGGTAGAAATACTGTGGGTCGGTTTAGCTGCTGACGGTGCACGCATTGAATGAGGTGGCAGTGCACAAAAGCCAAGCCATTGTAAAAGGAAACAAACACACACAATAAAAACCTGTTCTAGTTCTGGTGGACGAGCCCTGCCATTGTGTGCCCCCCCTCTTTTTTTTTTACACACCGCTCCTGTTCTCTCGGCAGTTCAGCCTGACCCATGGACCTCTGACCCCTGGTGACCTGCCGAGCATGAGGAAGGGTCGTTTAAAGATTTACCTCTCAGTTCCTTCCCTTCCTCTCTTTTGGTTCTGGAAACCATGAAGAAAAAGTCCCGTCCCTGCAGGAAGGGCCAGGCGAAACGCACGAGAGGGTGTTAAATTACGCGTTCAGTCCATCCAAACCAATAACGCATGCATACGGTTACAGTTCCTGGCCACGCAATTATATGGCAGACCCTAAGGTGACCAGATTCAGTGTTATAGCTTGAATCAGTTACAGCCTGGAGATTTGGCGCTTCAGACAGGCCACGCCCACCCGCTGCTAAACAACCCACTCAGAACCAGTCAGAAGGGGTTGCCATGGAAATGTCTTGTTACTCTGTGGATCTGGGACTTCCACAAGCCAGATGTTCATCATCACTGGCACACTGGTTGATAACAAAATCCCATTAATTTAACCATTAATAAACCATTAATAAAGTCCTGTGTGTGCTTATTAATGCTGCTGATATTAAGGAATCATTGTGAAGGTGCCTGTCCTACAGCAAACACCCCATAAATTAATTGTACACTCAGCTTCAGCGGAATTGCGTGGCATGTCTAAACTGGTCAGTGATAAAAGACAAGCAATGTCTAGTTTAGGATAAGCACTGCAATAAAAATATAAATGTTTTAATAGTGATTAGTCATTTGGGGGTTTTAAACCAGCTTTATTAGTTGTTGTGCTACAACTCGTTTTCAGCATATAGAGCTGGATGAGAACTAAAGCTTGCAGACAAAACAGATATAAGGTTTTTGTAGGACACAGAGGACAGGTGATAGAAAGTCACAAAAGTACAGGTTAACTGACATTTGACCCCTGAACCACAGCATTTCCAGTGAGGTCAGTCATGGACCTGAATATAAGCAGCAGAGACTTTGATCGATTTAATACTTCTGCAGCCTCAGCTTCCATTTATGAAGCTGCTGTCGGCCATTATTCTCTTTCAACTAAGCTTTAATCTTTACAGCTTCGCTGGATGTAACAGCTGTCAGCTGTAACAGCTGAAATTATGATACATTTTTTATTGTTGAATTTGGAGTGAACCAAATGAATTTGGAGTAACCCAATTGTCAACTAGGGTAGGGGGGTTAGGGTGGAAATACAGGGAGTGGATGGGGAGGAATTATTTTGTAAAGATTTTACTCATTCTTGGCCCATTTTCCGATTACCTTAATGCATTTCTGGACCTCTGTCAAGTCCTGACACAGCTCTGTCTGTTGCACTGCTGTTTCTATGACGACACACAGTTCATTGATAGGAGATGAATGGCAGGCGTAGTCAGCAGTTTCCCAAGTGGGTGGAGCTACTGTAGGCTCTGGAAGCAAGGTGGCCTTCTGGTCCCAAGAGAGATTTAAGACTTGCCATCGATCCGCACGGAGCTTGAGCTTAACCATTACAGCACCTAAAAACATCATATCATCATACAGAATTTTGCCACAGGTATACATATGGAATTTTGTATTCTTTTCAGCAGGTTTACAAAAAAAATAAAAATAAAATTGGAATGGATTTAATCAATAAATTGTTGTTATGTGTTATAGGTGATATATATATACACACACGCACGCACGCAGGTATGCAAAAAATTGGCCACCACTGGTCAAATTACAAATTATCTTGAATCTCTAGGTAAAAATAAGCTAACACAAGCTCTGCAGTGTAAAAACTTTAACATGGCATATTTCTGTAAATGTGATGCACAATCACCAGTGTTTCCCACAGGATTTTCTGAAACTATGGTGGATGGACCCCAAACTGTGTAGGGGGGTCTGGGGGCATGTCCCCCAGAAGAACATTTTGTCAATTTCAACAGCTAAAAATATCAGTTTGGTGCTCTTTGAAATGAAAAGTTAAAGACTACATCCACAATTTTTTTGTGATTGAAACATGGGGAATTTAACATAGAAATAGAAATAGAATTTTGGCTAGCAGGACTTTTTGACTAGACAGCTATATGCAGAAATGTGGTCTAATGAAAATTATTCATAATCTTATTGTCAGCGGAAAAGACTGTACAGAAACCATCACAATGCATGTTAACCTATTCTGCCCCAAAGCTCAGCTCTGTCTTAAGTGGGACTGTACTTGAAAACTACTATTTAAAAAAAGTAACAAATACTTGTATTTTGTTGACAAAAATCAGATTGGCTTGCTATTGAATGTTTGCTCCCTCTGTTTATTCTTATTTCTTGTCTTCTCTGTGTTTTCTTAGTAAAGTAGCTATATGACGCAGAAGCAAAAAGAGCTGGGAGATGCCAGAGGTTGTTAAAATCTGAGAGCCTGCACGTGAAATCCTGCCTTGAACACAGCAGGTTGTGACAAATTCTCTCTGGGGCAACAAGTTTAATTCATTCATTAGTTAGTTATTATCATTGTAAATTAATTAAATTAAACTATAGCTTGTTAGCTAGCTAGTTAAAAATAGAAATTAAAATGATGTTTATTGTAGCTAGCAAGCAAAAATGCTAAAATCATGCTGGCAAAATTTTTTACCAGAAAATAGTTACCTGTTCAGTTGATGACACTGTGCTGATATTTCCACTGAATAATGTCTGTATTAACCTGCATGAGATAATACAATATACATAAACCAGTTTTTATTTTGTTTCTCCTTTGAGCGAGATAACATTAGTTATAATAATATATTATAGCTACAAATTTGCTAGCTAAAATAATAACCCTGTTATGTTAGCTTATGAAAAATGAATAACGTAACACAGTTGAGAGGTCTGCTAGCTTGATTTAAAACTAGTTAAAACAATATGTATCAATTATAGTGTACCACAGAGGGTTTAACTTTCACAAACATACTAACCATGTGAAATGTCCTCAGAATGCATTTCAGGTCTGCTGAGTCTGCATAGTGAGGAGAAGCAGCCTCTGTCTCGGAGATGCACTCGTGCATCTGTTGTTGTGTGAGTGTGCGTGAGTGTGCGTATCTGCGTAAGTGTGCAGGTTTGTGTGTAAGCAGGGTGGAGGAGCAGCAAGTAGAGCAATATGAGAGGGGCCTTTTGAAGTGACAGTGCTACACTGAGCACATTTATTATTTTTTTTAAATCAATTTGAAACTGTGGCAGTAGAAATTAAACTGTGGCGGGCCGTCACAGCTTAATACATTAATGGGAAACAGTGATTACTATTAATTTGCTGAATTCAACAATTTGAAAAAAAAAAAACTATAAATTTGCTATGTGCAGAAGTTTAAGTAGCCTTCCAGTTAATCCATTAATACTTTTTAAAAGTCTCAGAGCATAATTGACTCGTTAGGCCTTAAATCAAGCCAGGTGACGGCAATTCCACAACTTAATAAATACACTGACCCCTCTAACCCCTCTTACTCTCAACAGCCATGGGCACCTCTAAGCAGCTGACTAAGAACTTGAAAATAAAGATAATTGACTCTTACGCAGCAGGGGATGGCCAGAACTAAACACTTCCAGCTTGGAATGTCAGAAACATCATTAAAAGATTGAAGTTTAGGGGAACTGTTGAAGTCAAGACAAGATCTGGAGGAATGAGATAAATCTCTGATAGAACTGCTGGCAGTCTGGTCAGGTAAGCAAAGCAAAACACACACTGCAAAGGACCTGCAGAAAGGTTTAGCTGACACCGGAGTAGTGGTGCAGTGGTCCAAAAATGCAAAGAAAGAAAACCTTTCCTGTGATCTCATCACTAAAATCTAATTCTGTAGTGTGCAACACTCAGATAACCAGAGACTTTTTGGAACAAAAATGGGACTGAGGAAACAAACAAACCAAAAACAGCCACCAAAAACATTTGTGTCAAAAACGGGAGGCATTTGAAGAAAAGAACACCTTGCCAATCATTAAGCATGGGGGTGAATCTATTATGTTTTAGGGTTTTGTGGCAGCCATTGGCACAGGAAATATTGTGCGGGTGGAAGGAAGACTGGATTAAAATAAATATCAACAAACCCCAGAAGACAATGTGAAGTGCTGAAACTGAAGCTAAAAAAAGTTTGGGTATTTGAACAAGACAATTATCCAAAACATACCTCAAAATCATTAACTATTTAAAGGAATGAAAGATTAAGGTTTTGGAATGGCCTTCATAGCCTCTAGACTTATTGGCAATCTGTGTGGAGATCACAAACATGCAGTGCAGGCAAAAAGACCTAACAATATTTTTGAACTAGAAGGGTTCTATAAGGAAGAGTGGGAAAGCAAGAATAGAAGACTGTTAACTAGCTACAATAAATATTTGGAAGCTATGGATAATTATACTTATTAATCATAACATTTTAAAGTTTCATTGAGTAGAATCCAGCCCTGCAGGTGAGTTCACCTATATCCTTTGAATCATGTGTAGGTGAAATGCAAAGCACTCCTCTCTCTGTCTTCTATCATGCTCCCTCTCCCTCTCTCTATACACTCCTTACTCTCTCCCTATCTCAGTTGCACATCCTCTCCCCCTTTCTCATCTCTATCTCCCTCCCTTATCAGTGTAGATTTGGCCTCATTGCCAGCCTCATAGTCGCCATCTTTTAGCTCCTTCCGGCTGGTCTCATTACCGCCCTCTCTCCACGTCAGCGTCTGCATCCGGCCGTCTCGTTAGCGTCTCGCTCTGTGTAAAACTGAGAGCATTAGGGGGAGGCGTGATCGGGAGCACTGGTGGTGGCCGGAACACAAGTATGGGCATCTGGAGGGCCAGATCAAAGCCAGGGGGTAATAAGGGGAGACAGTGGTGACCCAAACAAGTGCCCCATGCTCACGTCTAATCCTGCATCTCGCTTGGCAGGGGCTAGGCTCTTGCCTCTGTCCGCAGAAGCTAGCCGGTGGAGAGGAGGACAATGCCCTTGTCAGAATCCGAGCCTGGAGAACATCACGATTAAGCAATCCCCATTAATGCTGATGGGCCCTGAGACAGAGAGCAGGCCTCACAAAGGGGTAAAAAAAACTTCCAGTGTGGCCTGCAGGGGGTGATAGTGCAAATCCACTAACAAACCCACGCCAACACACACACACATGCACACACGCACACACATTCATATACACATGAATGTGTACACACAAATGCACATATGCGCGCAAGCGCATACACATGTATGTACACACACTCACATGTATGTACACAATCCCATCTTGTAAATGAAAGACATGACGAAGAGGCAATGCTCCCAAAATATACTGGTTTGATCAAAGAAAAGCCCTGTTTCACTTGCTTATTGTGAAAAATATATGACATCACCCCCATGGAGTCTGTTTCTGACAGTTTGGTCAGAAACATGCACACGAGTAGCCCGCTGGAGGTCATTTTGTAGGGCTCTGGCAGTGCTCCTCCTGTTCCTCCTCGCATAAAGGAGCAGATACCGGTCCTGCCGCTGGGTTGTTGCCCTTCTACAGCCCTGTCCAGCTCTCCTCGTGTAATGGCCCATCTCCCGGTATCTCCTCCACGCTCTTGAGACTGTGCTGGGAGACACAGCAAACCTTCTTGCGACGGCACATATGGATGTGCCATCCTGGAGGAGCTGGACTACCTGTGCAACCTGAATGGGCTGCAGGTACAGCCTCATGCTACCAGTAGTGACAAGGGCACTAGCAAAATGCAAAACTAGAGAAAAATCAGTCAGGAAGGATAAGGAGAGAGAAATGGTCTGTGGCCACCACCTGCAAAACCATTTACTTTTTGGGGGTTGTCTTGCTGTTGCCTCTCCTGTCCATCTGTTGTCACTTACATTTGCACCAAAGCAGGTGAAATTGATTCACAATCGTTTATGCTTCCTAACTGGACAGATCGATATCCCAGAAGTTTCATTGACTTGGTGTTATACTGTGTTGATTAAGTGTTCCCTTAATTTCTTTGAGCAGTGTACATTACCAATTACAATATATTTTACAATAAAGATGTCGTTTGTGCTAATGTATATTGGCTAGTTAGACTTACTCAAAGAGATGTGAAAAAGGCTGACTAGCCAAAGTACATTGTTACGTTCCTTTGTTTTCTGTCTCCCCTGCTTTGTGTTTCGTTTTGCTTTGGGAGCTGCTGTGTTTGTTTCTGTCTCCCCTACAGGTGGAGAGGATGACGTCACAGTCCCATTGCGGAGATCCTGGGAGGATGATGCGCTGGAGAGGAGCCGCACACCACTGCCTGACAACCCTTTTGAGTGGACGCCGTTGACCATCACTTAGCAACCCCACCTAAGGATGCCTGCTATGGAAGACACCGAGGACCATCGTGGAGCAGCAAATTTAAAGAATGCAGGACTATTAATATATAGTCTGCATTAACATCTGTCAGTCCCTTTGACGATACAGACAATGGCACATTTTCTAGAGCTTCATTTAATCGACTGCTATTACATGTTACTACTGCTCAACTCGCAACAGATAACTTGTTTTGGAAATAGAGTGCAGGTTGCAATGTGTTGTCAGTGATTGCCTAATTCCTACTTTGTGAAACATCTGCGAGGGATTGGTGGCTGGACTTTGAAAGAGAGGACCGTTTCCACTCCGGCATGGTTTCTGGACTGCCTGGTGAAACCTCACAACCTGCGCTGCACTTGTACATAATGCTAGACTGCTTTATATCATTAGCATAACATTATTTTGTCTGTCATTACAAAAGCCCATTTGTCTTTTTATATCACTTTGCGCTTGACTGGGTTTTCTTTGAGGTTGTGGTTACTGTTTTAGTGGCTTAGTGTTTAGTCCACTATCGTACACCTGGTTATTGTAATGCAGGTGGATTTTGGGATGTAACAACGTTAGCAGCAAAATATCTAGTGCTAAATCAATGCTGATAGAGGTTATAGGTTACTATGTCAGAGTACATAGTACTCATATAAACACATAGTTATAGTTCATATTACTGTATGACCTCTGTGGCTCCTGTAATAATTGTTTTGTATGATCTCATCTTTGTCTGTATCCTCTGAACCTTTCGTCTAATTATACAGTTGTTTGGTGCAGGTCGTTACTGAAAAAAGAGAACTGCTTTTGCATGCATTTACCTGGTTAAATAAAAGCTAAATAAAACTACGTAAAACTTTCATTTGGATGGTAGAGCCAAATGTGCAGGATAAAAGACCATAGTTCATATTAATGTAGAAAGCCCAAAAATCCATTGTATTCTATATTCATAAGCCATTCTCCCCAGCTCTCGTAAATGCCGAATTAATATGATTTTATATGCATATGAGGTTACCTTGATTCTAATGGGATAATTCAAGGACTCTTCCTCTCAATATCAGTTTATATTTTTTATATTGTTTATATTTTTCACTGAATAATATATTCATAGCATAAGATTAGTATCAAAAACCATTACGAACATCCAAATTGCTTATTTTTATCCTTTACATAAATTTAAAAAGAAAAATGTATGCATTTCTTTGCCAACGCTCATATAATACATTACATTACAGTAATTTAGCAGACGCTTTTATCCAAAGTGACATACAGTAAGTGCATAGATTAAATAATCCCCATACTTTTTCATTAGCATTCATACAGACATAATGGCAGCTGCCGCCATTGGTGTGTGAATGTGTGAGTGAACAGGTGAGTGAGAGGCCATTGTAAAGCGCTTTGGATAAAGGCGCTATATAAGTGCAGTCCATTTACCATTTTGTCCATTTGCCATTTTGTTTCGGCCGTGTCTGAGGAACGCTGTGTGGAAGCAGCCACGATGATGGTCAGCCATGAAAAGAATGCAAAAAAACTTTCAGATGAAACTTTCACATTATTACATATTTTTTAAATGTATATTAATATACATGTATTTGCTTAAACTCTCTATTTTAACAGCTAGTTTAAACATCAGACTATAATCTGCCCAACCACTCTGTCGTTGCTCTGATAGATTGTCCATTAACTGTGAATTACTATTCACCTTATGTATAATGTAAGTGGCAGGTGAGTGGTACTTCTGAAGTGAGATTTAGGATTTAGCATGAACCAATTGCGAGAAATGCGGCTGAAGCTTTGCTAGAAAATGTTTGGCAAAAACCAATGAACGAATGTGAATTATGAGTGATTGAAAAAAATTAAGTCACTCCTGTGTATTACACACACACACCTCCGGATGCATGTCTCTATGGTAACCAGCAGTAAGCGCACTGGGCGAATCTCCCACCCCAGCACCGTGCTTAGCCGTGATCGCTCTTAGCCGTCAGAGTCCAAAGACACCCTACCATTCACTGAGAGTCCAGGTCCCACTGCGTACCTCGCCCACACTGGCGTGAGGCTCCATGGAATGTTTTTTTTTTACACATATTATTATAATTATTGTGATTCACTTATAGGCCTGTGCAGTCATAACCAGCACCACTCATGGATGTGGGCATCTTTGTGCTTGGTAATTATAAGAAGTGCGGATGGAACTCCTGGACTGATCAGTCGGGGGGGGAGGTCATTTATTACCTAAACAACACTTCCCCCTATGCACCCCAGACTCCACAGTGTTGTTTGCTTTACCCAAGAGTACCCAAAATGTCACCCTTTTGCCACCAGCCAGATGTTTTATTATTTTTTTATCCCTTCCTTGATATTTCAAACTTTCCAAAGAATGAATCACCAAACTTTTTACCTGGGATTTGTTTGTGCCTTGCTCTGATTGCAAACCTGTAAGAAGCAATCAAGCAAATCACCAGCTAATCACCCAAAAATCTCCTCCTCTATCCCACTTACACCGGCTCTCTGTCTCTGAGGCGCACACACACGCCACATGCACATGCACGCAAACGCACACACACACACACACACGTAGGTACGCGCACACACACACCCAACATGCTGTATCTGTTGTTCAGGAGATCAGCTGGCTAAAGCAGACCACCATTTGCATTGCAGGCTAGACTTCAGACTTCATATCCCCAAAAAAGGAAATAATAGCTAATGTGTCCTTATTAAAAACACACATCTTTCTTTCAGACATGGAACAGTGACCTTAATACATAGCAACTATCTCAAGCATTTAGCTCTTCAGAATGATAAATCATTTTCCACTGAATTTCAGAACCTGAGAATAGGATCTTATGCATCTTTCTAGTTTTCTTTGCCTCTCATACATACAGCTGGAGCCATGCCCCTGATTAATGACCAGTCGAGCCCCCCCAATCATAAAAAAAACATTTTTTTTGGATCAACTGCTCATTTAAACTACTGACATGAAGGATGTGATTGTTTCCAATATAATTTTATAATTAATTGAGAAAGCCTCTCAATAAGTCCTTAAATGTAACATATTAGTAAATACCTGAACAAACGAACAAAGTAGGCCACAACTCTAGCCTTTTCAAAACTCTGCCCATAAAATGAGGGAAAAACAGCCTGTAGCTGCAGCTGACAGAATGACAGCAGTTTTCCAACAGCCCAGATTCTGCCAAGTTCTCAAACAATGCACAGAAGAAAAACACTTTAGTAGGTCAAACATGTGGATTTATAGACCCACATCTCTAGGCAGATATTTTACACAACTGGCAACACATTTTCTTGGAAAACACCTCAAGTGAAACGGAGGCATTTTCAACACAGCGCTGAAACCCGTAATGGCCGGTAAGCTCTGTGCAGTTTAATCTACAAAAACTGGACGAGGGAAAATGGCAGTGAGGTTTAACCGGGAGAGTTCAGCCCTGTTTAGAATGTGTTAATCGTGGAAGGGAAGTGCATCTGTTCACTGGCAGCCAGTGTGTTGGGCCAGACGAAGGGGCTGATGTAATGGGGTGGGGTTCCGCTGAGGGTTTTCGAACATCGGCCCTCACCGGCTGCTCTGCATGATGCGATATCATTGGCAGAGCAGGATGCTGGCATAAACACACCATGCAGTCATTTAGGGCCACAACCTGTAGAGACGCATGCAGCATGAGAAGTAGAGTTTCATCCCACCAAAGTGTGGAAGCAATGTCATCTTTGTTTTTCAATGGACTGTTACAAGCAAAGGAATGAGTTAATTAATTCAGCTGTTAGGCGGTGGGTGTGATTTATGTTGGGGCACTTTGGGTTGCATAGAGAAGAACCAAAGATTGGGATGGCAGGCATGAAGGGGATGGCAGATTGGGATGGCAGGTATGAAGGGGATGGCAGATTGGGATGGCAGGTATGCCATCCGCCAAATAGTTACGGCTTAGTGGGGCATGCCCCAATACTTATACAGTGAGTTCTGCACTTTTCAGGGTTTCCTACAGAAATAACCACAATGACCACAGACTATCAGCCCTAAAAAACATTACTTCTGTATGTTCTGACCTCATGTAACCACACAGAATTCAGATACAACTTCACACATCCACACAATAAAGCCCCAAAGATGGAATATTTTGCCGGTTTTTCTCCATCCTCTTCCAATTCTTCTTTTTCGTCATCTTCTTGTCCAATTCTTCTTCTTCCAATTCTTCTTAATTTTTCCTGCAAAATTTGTCATCAAAATTATCCATACTCTCAAACCATAATTCTCCCCATTGGATAACAACATATCATCAGCCAATCACAAGGCTTCTTCATATCATATATGAAGAACATACAAGCTTCCAAGAAGCTTTGGTGTAGTGGTATGCGTTGAGCCTTACTATTGTAGAGGTCAGTGGTTTGATCTCCCGCAAGGTACCAAAGCGTAATTTAATTTTCGACTAAAACAGTGTGCGATGTATAGTTTTCTCATATAAGAATGCTATACATAGTTTTCTTGTAAATGCTATTTCACTTGTACTTAAAAAGAGGCGAAAGTCACCTGACATGATCTGATAGCCTAACAAAAGGTTTACTGCAGGTTAACGTTTATGCAGTACACGAACAAATATCCCATTTCTCAAGCACAGACAATACAGTTTGAACGCAAAATGTATAAATAACTGTGCCATCGGCTACATGTTTCAAACACGGTCACTACTCTCAATCTCACACAAATGTAGACAAAAAACGTCCGTCCGTGTGTAGCCTAGTTATGTTGTGCTCTTGTGGTGTGTCTGACTCACCGTGGAGACCGAAGCTTCGAGGCTCGCCTCGGCCAACATTATTTATTTCCTCATTCATTTGCCACAAAATGTGCAATTCAGCTCTGTTCAGTTTATCCTTTTCACACGTCTTAACAAAATCTGACCATAAAAAGATTTTTAAAGAATGTATGATAATATAACCTACAAGCCCTAATGGGACCTGGTTTGTATACCATCAATTCAGCAAAGATATCTGTTTCATGGTTAGTCACTTTAAATTGTCATTGTCTACTTCTGCAGACAACTGCAAACAATATTAATTATAATAATAATAATCATAAATATTGCTGCAAGCAGCGATTCCCGGGGACCGAGCGGCATAAGCAGCATTTGTCAAACACAGAGACAACTCTAGACAGGGTTGACCCAAAAAGCAAATATTTGCTTCTAATCAGGGCTTGTGCCATTGTTGATGGTATCTAAATCCGATCCCGTAAGAGCTTGCGTATTACATTTTTTAAGTACAAGTGAAACAGTGAACAGTTAATACTGTTAAATTTCTTAACCTTTGCAATAAAAAGGTGTTTCTTAATGTGAAAACAACATTAAAAAATACATAGCATTTGCACAATAGTTTCGCCAAACATGAACTTAGTCATTGGTACGAAGCAGAAATCTAACCACTGACCTCACAGTTAATATTGTGAAATTTCTTAGCCTTTGCAATAAAAATAACTTGTTTTACATCAAAAGAACATTCTTAGCATGACGTGCCTTAAAATAAATGTTAGTAACAGGCGGGGATTCAACCACCGACCTACAACACGATAGTACAATGCCTTTACCACTAAGCTACAAGAACTTTCACATTTCGTAAGGTAGGTAGACAGCCTCTTACGCATAGATAGTGTATACCTGCCATCCCAACATATGCATTTCTATAGTGCCACCACGTGGATTGATTGGGTTAAAACTGCAGGGCTCAAGTCTTCATCGAACTCTCAATCAACCAACCAAGTTTCAGAACTTTATGTCAAACGGCTTTAGAATTACTAGCATCTTTGTGATAAGCCACGTCCAATGCAAAATTAATTGGCTTCTCATTCGGCCTTAGAAATGTAATGCATGCATGAAGGGATGTGGGCTGAGTCCCTCCAACAGGTTTTGTGCAAATTGGTCAAATCCTGTAGGAGCAGTAGCCTTTTAAGTGTTTTACAAAAAATGCTAATTAGCGGAAAATCGAAGATGGCGGACTTCATGGTTCCTTCAGGCAAATTTGGTGGGCATGAGCAGCGAGACTGCCGCACTTAGAAATAAAACAAAAATTTACTACACTAAAGGGTATGTTTGAACAATTGTCTACATCCAGTGCTTCGGGTCTATGAACATACGTATATACGTATGTATTTATTTATTTGGAATATTTGGATTTCTATAGAAACCTGTGTGGTCCTACAGTGCCTAGACATTCTTGTATTCACAAAATTATGTTAGCCAATAACATGACTATTATTATGTTAAGAGAATTAGTACTATTACTCATTTGGCATCATCTGACCCATAACATTACAGGGCATACATGTCTGGATAGGTTTGTAAAAATGCTAGGCTGTTTTCTAGCTCAAAATATTTCTCAATTTTATCTGCATTTATTTATTCATCCCCCCTTCTCTATTGTATATTATGTTTCTTGGTGTAAATGTCTGTGAATTGCAGAGAAATCTGTAGCAACAGCAAACATTTAAAAACTTTTTTTACAAAGTAAACTTGACAACAAAGTATAAACTAAAATATTAAATATTTTTTCTGGAGAGTAATTATTCGGCAACTGTTTAAAACATTAATTTAAAGGATATGTTGTTCCATGAGGCACTTTGACATTCACAGTTTGAATGACCACAATCTCTTCACATGGTAAGATAAAAAAAACACAGGGCCAAGTTACATTAAATCATTTAGGAACGTTTGGATAGTATTGCTTTGGAATAGAGCTAGTTTAATTAGTGTGAGCTACAATAGGAAATATTGTTAGTTTTTGATATCAATACTTTTGATATCAATACTTTTAAAGGCAGGCCTAGTTTTTGCTAGTTGGAATTAATGACTTACAGACAGTGCTTTGGAGGCTATGCATGAGTAACTTGGCTTTTTTTAAATGATGAAAACGTGTTTTTGTTGAGATAGCAGATACACCATATACCGTCACATTCTCACAACCCAGACAATTCCCGTCTGACCCTATTCCAATAAGAGCCAGCCAATAGAGTGTCGGATGATCATTAATATGCATGTATTAAAGGAGCAGTGACCCAAAAATGACGAATGCAATGTGAAACTTATTGCAATGGTATGCTCGTCACATGTTCATCATAGTTCACATGCTTGTCAATTTTTCCATTGGTTTGAAACCACAACATCCTCTTTTTAGTGCGAACGGTGTGCATGAGAAATTCATATGGCTGCAATTAGGTTTGTTTCTGAATTTTAGTATCAGGGGAAACATTTTCTGGTGTGAAAATATACCAAGATGGTGTCAGTACTGTGAAGTTAAACACACTTTAAAAAAAATGTGGGTCAATAAAAGAGAGAATAAGGGAAAATAAGAAAGAGGCAGCTTGTTAGTGGCTAACGGCATAGTTCCACCCTTATGACTAAGCCAGACAGTACTGTGGACTGTCTGAAGAGGGATTAGTTGGGCAGGAAAGAGAATACATTCCCCACAGGTTATATCATATTTCCCCACAGGTTATATCATATTTCCCCACAGGTTATATCACATTTCCCCACAGGTTATATCACATTTATAATGTTCACAGGACAGTGTGTGAAAAAGTAGGATGACACAGTCCTGCTCACCCAAAGCACTCTGCCAAATGAAACAGCGCCTGTGTGTGTGCCTCATTTCCCCTGTGAAATCAATCCCCAGCTTTCTGCATTATGGCCTTAAAGCCACAGCCAAGGCCCTGAAAACATACAAACGTAACGCTCGCTCGCTCACTCACTCACTCACTCACTCACTCACTCACTCAAAAATGAGCATTGACACACTCTTAAGCATGCATACAAACATATGCGTGAACATGCACAAATAAACATACAAATAAACACATACTTATGCATGCACTCAACCATATGCCTACATACACACATTATACTTACACCATACAGTATACATGTACATCAACATATGGATACACACATTCTTATGCATGCATATACACACGTTTATGCATGCTCACACACATGCATAGATAATGCACACGCTTTTGCATGCACACAAGCATGCATACACAACACACATATTCAATAATGCATACACAATAACATATTCATACGCACAATTTTTTACATACACACAAACATATGAATACACATTGTTATGCATGCACAAAAACATATGCATACATACACAAACTGACATTATATAGACTTATGCATGCACATACGCATATGCACAAACACACTTCCATATAATGCACGTAAACTTATGCATGCACGTACACGTTTACACAAACTCACTTTTTAATGTAGACTTACGCATGCATATGCACAAACAGACAGGCACAGTGAACAGACTGAAACTGTATCACTCAGTGCTGAGGATTAATAAAGTATCAAGTAGACAAGAAAACTAACAGTACTTCTGGCCTCAAGGCTAGATTTGAGTATCTGGGGGATCCCCCATACAATCTCGAACTCTCTGGATGGACCCCATGTTACGGTATCAACGTGGTGTTTCGCCTGATTGCATGGAATTAAATGACTATGAATTAAGAAAGGAAGTTGCAGAAATGGGGTGGGATCATGCAAACACAAATCTGGTTTGATAGAAAAATACAGGAGTGATATAAAGTGCAATTTTCCCTCTGTGAGCCACAGGCTAATCTAAGCTCACAGCACACAGTGTTGCCCAGGCCTCATTTCTCATTATGGTTCATTATTACAGCGATTTATTTTTTACGACGATGTTGCTAACACACAGATACATGGCCTCAGGCAAGATATGAAGAAAAGCTGTGATGAACGTAGCCTTGAAGGCCAGATGCTATATTTCCACATTATTTACATCAAAATTCATTCCTCCAAGCTACTGGGCATTGTCCAAAAGTTACCTCCATAACCCCTCTTTTCAGTTAAACAATGTGTGTGCCGCTCGTGTAATGAGCTGTTTTCCATTTGTCAGGGGGGTCATTTACTCATTAACTAACATATTGGGAATATGGAAATACCTCACCCTACACACGTCTCAGTTCATCAATGAGCTCCTTCAAGGCATTTTATTGTACTGTAATGTGATGCTCTTTGCTGGCTAGCTTGCCCCTGTTTGCAAACAAAACACATGCAGAAAACAAGCTACAAAACGGATTCCCATATAATCCATGTCCAACACGATTAACCCCATGCTGAAAATCATTTTGTTTCCATTGAACTTTTGTGAAGTTATCACAAATATTTTTTAAATGCCCGCAATAACGTCTTAGCTTCTACTAGGTTTCTACCAGTTGAAAGTCAGAAAAATCAGTTTGATTTCCTTTTTAAAGGTCAACCCTGGGAACATGAAACTAAGACTTCTTGAATCAGTGTGAATGTGAATATATTAAGTTGAATAAATGAAAAGTACATTTTCAGTCAAGTGGGAGTGGGGGCGTACTGATTACATTAATGTAATGAGAAACCTCAAACACGCAAACCTTTTTTGAGTCTTCCCGCGAAAGAGGGTGATGTCATTAATTATGCTGCATTCATATGGTAGCAGTATGCAGTTGACAGCAAACACGATGTTGCATGTTTTTCAACGAGACAGCAATGGAAAGCTTTGCCCCCGCCAGCATTGAATACTGAACACCTCAACCCCCAATGGAACTTTCTGTCAGAAGCTCAATTTTCTCAACTTTTGCTGTCATGCCGCAATGGAGAGACAAACTGTATGTCATCTTTTTAGGAAGCAACATGGACTTATTTTCCGCCACACACAAATTAATGAAACGGCGAATGCTCTCCTAATTTTCTCATCTATGCTTGTACAGTACCAAGCGACTTTCCAAAATAATAAAACTATCCCACCAAATCACCATTGCAATGTTCACGTGATGTTTAGCATCTTGTTCTGTAGCTTACCGAGGCAGTCTTCACCTGTTTCGTATGAATGCACCATAACTTTTTTTACTGTCAAAATGTGAATGGCGCATTACTATGCAAGTCCCAGTTCATTCTTCATTTTCATGTGCCACCTCCACCACCACATAAAGAGCATTTACATTTAGTGACCATTTTACATCCTACAGTCCACATACAGTACTATAGGAGAGCCAATGACTATTTTACACCCTACATGCCGCACAGTACTACAGGAGATCCAGTGACTATTTTACACAATACAGGTGATGGTAACCCAAGGAACACTGGCTGATATTAGCCTAGTCATTGTAGGCTCATTGCAAGCATGAGCCTGAGCCTATGATGTCTATAATACAGACTTCCTGGAGCCAATAAAAAGGGCATTTGTTGAACACAAACAGAATGCGATGATGTCACACAGGTGGCATCTGTATAATAAACGTGCGGTCCCCATGTGCAGTAGCAGACCCTTCTGGGCTTGACTGCTAGCATGGTAGTTCAGTCTCCTGTAGTCCTGCTAGCGATGCCAGACCACTCAAGGCTAATGACAATGATTGAGGTCAACGGAGTAGCTGAAGCCACAATCAAAGATCCCAGAGTTGTCTGGAGGGAACAGACACTCTTGTGTATATGAGAAGGGGAGGGTGTGGGAGATGCTATCTACACACACACACAAAAAAAAGAAAACGGTCCTGCTTTCTTAGAGCCGCCACCACGTTACAGCCTGTGCCCCCTAATCACTTCCCATTGTATTTTCAAAGAAAGGCCTTTTAAATTAAACATGCTGGAGGCTTGATTCTTCATATCAATTAAGCCAATGAAGCTTTCTGAATGTTTTATTCTTGTCACATTTCATGTTTGATTATTGTTACGATTTATTTTCTAGTCTTGTCATGTCACGTTTTATATTGGATTCATGTTACGTTTCCCATTCATTGTTTAACATACACATTTCCATGTTTTTCCGCAGCCTTGCGTTCATGCTGTTTCTCTATCTCTTGCTGTCGCTCACACTTCCCTAATTGTTTCATTCTCCCGTGTCTAGTTTACTAATTTACTAACGCAAGATCAGGATTGGGTAATACTAACTCTCTAACCATGTGTTCATGTTTACCTTACGTTTCTCGTGCATGTCATTTACTAATTCACTAACGCTAGGTCAGGATAGGTTTATTACTAACGAGTACTAATTATCTTGTTACCTTGTCAGCCTTCCACACCCGATTTCCATTCGCATGCTGCTCTCAAGCTAAGTGTCTGCACCTGTCTACACCTGCATTTAAGCTCAGTGTTCATGTCATGTCTTTTGCCCCGCGGAGCGGACTTCGGTCTTGACTCTTGCATTGCCTTCGACCCCGAGCCTGCCTACCGTCTGCCTGTACTTCTGCCCTGCTGACAGCTACTCTGGTTACTGGACTTTTGCATGGTGTACCGATTCCGAGACTGCCTTCTCTTTCGGTACTGTACATTGGTTTTGGCTGGATTTTTGTGTACGAACTTTGCTTGTTTTTTGACTGCGCTCTTTGGACATTCCTCAAATAAAGCCCTGACGGGACTATCTTACCACTGTTTCTGAGTCGTGCATTTCGGGTCCAACCCTCACGCACCCGTCTCAAGAACTGAAAGTAGCCTTAAATGACATATGCTCTCTCAAAATACACAGATTTCCTGCATTAAGTTTAACGAGGACACTAGACTGTCTGCTGCCAAGAGAAATGTTGAAAGCGGGGAAGTGAGAACTGATAAAATTCCTCAATTTGATTGAGAGTGATTCTCACCTCCAACTGAAACCCACAACTGGGGCCAAAACTCAGCAGCAAGTAGATCAATGACACTTACAAACTCACCACCCTGAGGGGACATCAATCACGCTTTCCTGTGAAACAAAGACCATCTGACATAAAGACCCAAAACAAGACTGTTTACCTTATCTAACAAGAATCTAACAGGACAGGAATGCAGCTTCGAGCTCTCGCTCTCCCTCTCTCAGGTGTAGTGGCCTATTTCTTCCCTTGTGACAGAGCTGAAGAGCACGGCTGTAGACTGCAAGTAACCGACAAGCCAAACTAGGCCGAAAGGCTTGTTCCACCATGAAACTGTTATCATGCTTACTGATGACAATGATTCCTATTACTGGGGGGGTTAAACACGAAGCTTTTTCCAAGCAATCAGATTAATTGTTTCCCAATCAGTCTACATACATTTTAAAACAATAACTGGATAGTAATTTAGTCATTTCCAATTAATGTGTACAAAAATGGAATATACTGCAATAAACTAAATATGTGAACTTACATATTTAACAGCAATGAACATAAAACATAACATGAAATTTCAAAACATGAAATAAAACATGGAGTAAATGTTCATACAGGTAACTGTCAGCAGACAGACAAAAATGTCATAAACATTTGACAAAGCAAGAGTGACCAAACTCCTATCAGTACAGTAGATGTTTTTGGAACCAGGAAGTGGTGTGTCTCTGAAGATGTCTCTGAGAAGAAAAAGAGAGAGGAGAGATATGAGCAGGAGAGAGGGTGAGAAAGAAAAAATGCGAGAGAGATGGAGCCCATCACAGGCAGTCTGCAGGAAAGGCTTTTTCTGTTAGAACAGAACGCACCCATTCCCTCAGTTACGGCCAATGACTATTCTAGGCTGGCTGCCAGGGCCTGGTAAAAACCGTTGCGACAACACTGAAGTTTGCTTACATCAGCGAACTTACATCAGAAGTGGAGCCTTGGTATGTTTCAAAGGAATCCTCGGGTTAGTGGGTAATTAGCATTTTTACCCCCAGACAGCACGGCTCATTCGTTGGAAATTGCAATGAGGGGACCGCCACAGCTATGTACCCTCTGGCTCTGGGTTCAACCCTTATCATTAGCCGTACGGTTAATTAGCATTTGTGCGCGCCAGCAGAAATCACATTATCTCAATTAATGACCTCATTAGCCACATTAGTCCTTGAAAGCCTGATATTTGTACAATTATAATTGCATCACTTTCAATAATATTAGTTTTGACATGGCCAACATGTAGTTCAGAATAAACATACGCTGTACACACATGCCTGAATATTATGCAACTTTGGCAAAACAGGTTCAGTCAATCATTATGTTCTCCTAAAAGGACTGATAGACAACAGTCAACACAGGTGTAGGTAGAATGCACAAAAGGTACTGTATATAAATATACAGAGTCTCTCCCTTAAAACCCTAGTGCACAGCTAGGAAGACACATACAGTCTGGAAACTCAATAAGAGAATAAACGGACTCAAACCAATAAGATAATAAGAAAAAAGCCAGTTTGACTGAGGGACTGCAGGTTTTCTACCACTAATTAAATCATGTCCGTTTGTTTATTGTCTTGCGTATTTTCCCAGAGGTCATCCAATACCTCCATTGTAGTGCAAACAAGCAGCGGGACGATACGGATCTGTGACATGTTTGTGAGCGCAGGGAAGTTGTGGGGGTCGACCCAGGGTGTCATGTTTTCAACAACAAAAAATTCAATAAATGCGTATTTCCTTTTTGTTCCAGGAGTCTCTGTGTGAGAACCCCACCCCCACTCCCCAGCCCTCTTTGACCGGGACAGTGGCCCCCCACTCCCCAGCCCTCTTTGACCGGGACAGTGGCCCCCCACTCCCCAGCCCTCTTTGACCGGGACAGTGGCCCCCCACTCCCCAGCCCTCTTTGACCGGGACAGTGGCCCCCCACTCCCCAGCCCTCTTTGACCGGGACAGTGGCCCCCCACTCCCCAGCCCTCTTTGACCGGGACAGTGGCCCCCCACTCCCCAGCCGTCTTTGACCGGAACAGTGGCCGTACAGGCTGAAATTAGTCTTCTTAGCGACAAACTGACTTGTTCTCATTGCGCCTGCCATGTTCAGTATTTGCCTGATGTCTCTGTGTGCTAAACCGCTACCTGAATGAGGCACAAACCAGGACACTCACTGACAGCAGAGGAGCTTGTTGTAGTACTGACCTCACACTGTAGGGCTGGAGAGTAGTGACGTCACCCTGCAGGGCTGGAGGGTAGTGACCTCACACCAAGGGGGTGGAGAGTAATATCTGACTAGTGCTGGTAAAACGGTCCACAAGTCACACAGCGTAATTTTTCTGTTTTTTATAGTTTATGAAAGTACAGATCATGAGCTTTCAAAAGACGTCTCATACACTGCAATATGCGCATATTTGAATATATGCTTCTTTGAATGTCGGTACACCTTAAAACACTTTCCTGAAAAAACAACTCTCAAAGATTTGCAGATTCACACCTGAGGCTTGCGAATTTAATGGGCGTGAAAAGTAGCTGGCTAATCCCGCCCCCAACTGCTCCCCCACTAGAGTATCAGACTCTGGGGGTGTGCCCCAATACTCAAAAAATTCACCCTCCTTTCCTCCACTACCACCTCTTCTCCGTGCGCCGGAAACAGATTTTTGTGTTTTAATCTAATGTTGCTGATTACATCTTAATTACGTATTAATTAATTAATTAATGTCTTGACGCAAACCACAATGTCAGGTACATTGCATACTGTACATTTAAATACTTGTACTCGAAACGTTCAGACAGTTTTGCATACTTCCGGGTAGGAGAAGAGTTGTAGTGGGGGAGTGGAGGAAAGGAGGTGGGGAGTGAAGAATATTGGGACGCACCCTGGATTTCAGAGTCTTGTGTTACTAAACAAAGACTGGTAGAGATATGAAAATCACGATGAACACGCTTGCAGATACATTGTTTGGATATGGGGCTAACTAGATGTCTACCTGTTATCTTAGCAAGGGCTTGGTTTGTGTTAAACAAAGACAGTCAGATAAGAATATCACAATGAAAATGCTTGCAAATGATACATTCTTTGGACGTGCGGCTAGCTAGATAGCTAACTTGGTTTCTGCTAAACAAAGGATGTGTCCCAATTGGTCTGAATCAACGTCCTTCTATAGGCTATAGCTGTGAGAAAGTTAAGTAGGAAAAATGTTATCTAAATGTAGTGTACTTTAAATCCGCAAATTATATAGGCCAACTTATTATGCTTAGGTTTTCGCTGATAGTATTAAGGATAATTTTTGTATAGGCTACTGTATGTCACTAAACAGTAGGCAGTAACGTTAGCCTACCTTATCAGCTACACAGGAGGACGCGGTAGATTCAGACCATTTTTATACGATCTATGATTTGGACACAGCTCGACTAACAGACAGATTGATAGCAAAAACTCAAATTTACTCGAGTAACGTTACAAACCAGACAGGTTTCACTGCAAACGATAGTAGCTACTTTGCTCCATCTGGACCTCTGGTTTTCGATATGAATATCTTCAGACAGAGCTCCATATAAAAAAGCGAACGCTGAAATTTAACAGCCGTTTTACGGCTCTTTATGGGCGAGGCATGCCGAACCTCAGAGCCAATCGAAACTAGGAAGGTGTTAATTGACAGATGAGTATAGTCTGTCCCTCAAATTGAAGCCTGCCCCCGGCAAACATGGTTTAACAAGCATATTTGTGTTACTTATTACAGGTATTTAGAGATCGTAAATACATTGTATATTATATTAAGCGACTTTTAAAACACTTAAAACTTGAAAAAAAACAAAAAAAAACAACAACACATTTTGCGCTCTACTGTGAATTGCAGAAATGTGACTTGCGGACCATTTTACCAGCACGCGTCACATATGTGACATCACAAAACGTACCCCAGGACAAAGACATTCTACAGAGTCTTACAAATTGACAGGCGTTCCATGGAATAACAATGTTAGAACAGGAAATACATTCCACAGAATAACAGTTTTGGAACAGGAAATATATTTCATGTAATAACACACACACTTGCTCAGAATTTAAATACACCTCTTGGACATTTATTTTTTAATAACAAAGGGGCACTGGTTAACTACGGCATTCCATATGTTGTCTTGAAGAAAAATTGGTTTCTGGATCTCCCAGAACAAACAGTATGATGGCAAATGACAGCTGGGGAGAGAAGCAGGTTTGAAACCGGTGACTCGCCTTCAGAAGGGCTACAGGGTTGGGAGCCTATGAGCTGTGTGCTATCCCACATCAGTAATGTGGGAGTCTCTCCATTGCATTTTTAATTGTGTTATGAAACATTGTTTAAAAAGAAGATTCTCTATCTCAAACTCTTTATTCCAAACTTTTCAGTATGTATCTGACAATGAAGAAGATGGATTCTGAGAGGTATAATAAAGAGTGATATTTGTGTAGTAAAGAGTCTGTGTAATATTTGTATGCATAATATTGTAGAGGTGGTTAGCACAATTAGCTAGCCACCGCTGGGCTAATAAGAAGTAGCCTTGTCATGTTCGGGTTGTTTATGTTTGTGATTGGTTGGTTCATTAGCCAGTAAGTAACCTGTACTTTGAAGACGCACTAATAAAGCTACCATGAATCGTGGTCAAGATCCGCCTGGCTTGTCTCTTAGCCTGATCACTACAATAGTATGTGTGTAGTACATATTCTGTGTAATAGTAAAATAATATGTGTGCCCTTGAAGATACCTGGAAATGTAAATTGCCTAGAAATGAAACACAGTCTTGCCTTGCCTAAAATAAATCTAGAGAGTAAGTGTGTGAGATATGAAAAGTATAGATCTTTTTTGGCGGATGACTCAGAGGCAGGCTATGTTATGAAATATTTGATATTATTAGAGTACAATACAGCGAGTGAGTTATGCCGTGTCAAGGTATTTTTGTACAGTGAAGGGTGCGACATCTTGTGTGTGGGGAAATTTTACTGTGGATGTACACGCAGGGACCAGTATGCTGTGCAGTGCACGAGTTATACAATATGTGCAATTGTGTGTTGTAGTGTGTTTGTGTATCTGGGTGAATGAGGGGATATTTCACTGTGCACAACTCAGCGGAGTTGGCAAGGGACTAGCTCTGTGGACTCTGCTGTCGATCGTGGGCACAGGGGGACACAGACACAGACTCTACACACAGTCCTACATACAGGGCACATTGTAACAGATGTCATATGCTATTATTTGCTGCATAAGTGACTTTGTGATAATGCTAATAACTGGGAGCGAAGGGCTGTGCATTCGGATGGCCCGATTTCTTTGAAGTGATCTGTTCTGTAAACTACTGTACTAGGCCCAACTTCATGAGATGGAAAACTGCAAGGCTGGCCTTAAGGCAGCAGGAATAGCCCAGTCTGTCAGAGCTACAGATGAGCTGCTGAGTCATCCAATCAGAGCTGTAGATGAGCTGCTGAGTCATCCAATCAGAGCTACAGATGAGCTGCTGAGTCATCCAATCAGAGCTGCAGATGAGCTGTTGAGCCATCCAATCACAGCTGCAGATTAGCTGCTGAGCCATCCAATCAGAGCTGCAGATGAGCTGCTGAGCCATCCAATCAGAGCTGAAGATGCATGTCCCCTTTATAAAGACCTCATCTTTTTCTGTAATATAAGCTTTTATAATTATAATTAACCTAATTGCCCATATAAACATTACATTACATTACAGTCATTTAGCAGACGCTTTTATCCAAAGCGACAGATGAGCACATTGAGATTATTTTTACTGCAAAATTAAAAGTGCTATATAAATAAAGTGTATTATTATTATACTATTATAATTTATAGTAACCTTGATAATATTATAATAGATCCCCTACGTAGGAGAGCCATGATTTGACATCAGCATTAAAGGGGCTGTTAAATACTATTATGGGAAGACAAGAAAAAAATGTCCCAATGTGTTTGTTGTCTCGTTCCTGTGATGAAGATGTGGCTCCAAGACTTCCATTACCCGACGTACACTCTGATGGGTCTCTAATGAAACAGCTGCCTGCAGAGGAGGAATGGAGCCAATTAAATGTTCTCTAGAGTTCACCAGCTCTATCTTTTCCATTTCCTTATTTTTATTTATTTTATTTGTTTTTGCCTGGACCATCTAATTATAAGCCTTATTTAACAAGAAGCTCAATGTCAATGTTAACTCTGCATCATACCTGGGGTCCCCAAACCTGGTCCAGGAGAGCCACAGGGTCTGCTGGGGTCTCCAAACCTGGTCTTGGAAAGCCACAGGGTCTGCTGGGGTCCCCAAACCTGGTCCTGGAGAGCCACAGGGTCTCCTGGGCCTGTATTCTTGGGTATCATTTAGCTGATATTAAGGTGAAAAGGAAAACCGGCAGAGCCTGTGGCTCTCCAGGACCAGGTTTGGGGACCCCAGCAGACCCTGTGTTTCTCCAGGACCAGGTTTGGGGACCCCAGCAGACCCGGTGACTCACCAGGACCAGGGTTCGGGACGCCAGCAGACCCTGTGTCTCACCAGGACCAGGGTTGGGGACGCCAGCAGACTCTGTGTCTCTCCAGGACCAGGGTTGGGGATGCCAGCAGACTCTGTGTCTCTCCAGGACCAGGGTCGGAGACTCCTCCTTCATATACAGTAGTTGCATCTTTTTTTAAAAGACGCACATCAAGTCGACAAAGGTGTCAGTTGAGTGAGATTATTTAAGTGTATGAGTTTCATTACACACCACACACGTTACTCATTCACAGGGGTTGGACACATTTGCTTCAACATGGTCTCTATGGAGGGGTGTAGACACCCCCTACTCCAAAGGGTGCACAACAAGAGGCGTATCGGTTTTGGAATTTTTTAGCAACTGCTGCTCTTAATTACTTAATTAGCCCCAACTGACCTGACATTTTAAAAGGTTGTGAGCTACAGCTACAGACTGCACATTTGTGAAACCATTTTACTGTGGTTTGATATGTCAGTGAACCAGCACTAGTGTATTCAGCTGTTTAGTAGATTATGCCAGAATAATGGGTTGGAACAAAAACCAGGATATACATGTACCTTCAGGACTGGAGCTGTACGGTATTGTGTGCCTTATCCAGTCAGGGTTGTACCACATTTATTGTTCCAAAATACAAAGCTGGCTGTACACTTCACAACGGCACCTCCATTTCAGTCTAGCCTCATAATCAATATGGACAATGCCACCGGCTCAGGCAATTCACATCTTGCTGATTAAATGGCTGTGTTATTGAATAGATTCATGACATAAACATTTGCCCTTGTGCAACAAATGTGGGACAATGTTTATTGCATAGTTTTTTATTTTTTTGCAGGAGGGAGGTCATTTGAATTAATCAATTTAACAACATTTTCACACATAAACACATCAAAATCAATTGCAACACGTCAAAAACACATTTGCTCATGGGCGGGGCCATCACAAGTTAGCAGTCCAATGGGAGACTGACACTGAAAACCTAAGGACAAAATATGCACCATTTGTATTGCAGCTAACAAGACAGATGTCTACATGAAAGACCGCTGTCTGCATGCCATGGTTATTTGCGTCCAAGGCGAGCCGACAGCTGTGGTGAGACGGCAGGTAGCAGTATAGTGTTATGGTTAGGGAAACGGTCTTGTAGCTTAGAGCATGCAGGTTTGATTGGCAGGTGGGGCACTGCATTTGTACCCTTGAGCAAGGCACTTAACCTGAACCACTTCAGTAAATATCCTGCTATCAGTAAATGCCAAAAAGGTGTAAGTCACTCTGGATAATTAAGAGCATCTGCTCAATACCAACATTTAAATGTCAGATGGCATCAGTAAAACTAAAAGATGCTTGTGAGTCTGTAGAAAATGGTTGAGTAAGTGGATTGAAGACATTATTACAAAGGTTAGTAAAAGATGGAGGACATCTGAATGAACATTGAAGTGAAGGAAGAGTGAAAGAAATAAAGCCATCACACACTTACCTCATTAGCAAATGTCTAGTTTCTTTCTACTCTACACCGCCATACTCCAGACCCGTGGTATACTCTCTCTTGCACGTTTTTACGATAACATTTTCTATCAATCTTATCACACAATACATCGTTTAAAAGTGTTAACTTAAAACTCATGATCTTATATCTATACTATTTATGCAAAATAGTTTATAGATAATGTAAATTAAAGAAGACACTGGTACCATTTATTATCATGCCTTAAATTAAATTATTTTCATAACTCAGATGTAAATTATGGGCAGTGAATGCACAACCCCGGGTGAAAAACAAAGTTCTACCCCTCTAGTTTAGAGTGAACAACTGAGAGTCAAATATGTGAATAACATTAAACTTTGCATTTTCTCGTTCGCAAACCTCCTGTCTTCATGTGTACAAAATATGAAGGTGATATGTATTACTGCTCAAATCCTAAGAGGCAATTTGAAACGGTGTACCTTGGTGTCTGGTGAATGGTTATAGGTGTCCAAAAACATACCCAAACCTTTCCAAACCCATGAAAACGTATGCAAATAATCCAAGCAATCTAAAACTATCCACGCTATCCACAGCAATCCATACATGAACACAGCTTTAGTGTCTATATGAAGCACATTATTATGTCCTATGAGGAGGCAATTAATGAAGGGAATTACCCAGTGCCAGTGCCAGTTTCCAGTGCCAAAAATGTCAAAACACAGCCCCATTCTCGTCATAAAAGGTAATTCATTACCAATCAGTTAGACTAACAATGTATGAGAACAAGCACACAATTTACAACATCATATTAATTACTACAACTATTACAACTACTATAATTATCTCCTATATAAACATATGCCAGCCCATGGATTAACTAGATACCGTGTCATCCATTGATGTCCCTATATTAGCTATGCTGTTTCACCCAATGTAATGAATGGCTAGGCCACACATGAAAGCTTCTACTGTAGTGTAGTATAAATTCCCAGTAAAGTTACAATCTAGCCGTAATAGATTAACAACTCACCACCATTATCATTACTTATGGTATACAAATCCAAGTCGCCTCAGGCAGAAACTTTATTTCTCTCCGTATTTTATCATTGAGTCTTATGCAGGCTTAGCTTATAGCCAATATATATATTATATATATATCTTATATATTGGTGTCTAGCTAACTAGGTATAAACTAAATTAAACCAGAATAAGAGAGTCTATGTTCTTTAATTCTGAATTCAGCACCACTAACGTAAAACTCTGTGACATTATAAACAATAAAAGCACAACCTAGCTAGCATTTATGTGGCTAGCTAGCTATACTATTATGAATACAACACCATAAAACACACACACACACACACACACACACACACACACACCTTGTACACAAGGCAACACTTAGCTATGGAATCCATGCTGTCTCTGCTTCAGATGAAGAGGACGAATACAGCATCCAGCAGTTTCAAGCACTGGAAATATTTTTGTCACTTAGACTTAGCCATTGTACAAATAAAACAATTTCTCACTAGCGATGCGTATGCGCTCTCTTTGCACAAAGCCACGGAAATGCAGATGCTTAACGACGCGTGTTGTTTTGAAATATGCTCGTGACATGCATAGCTGTGACAATCGCTCTCAACTGCCTAAGATTATAACGCTTTGGAAAGCTTAGAATGCGTTCTTTTTATATTAAGGTTGTCAATCAATTCCAATTAGTTCCAAGACATTACTACTCCCAATTTGAATTGCGTAATGTTCTGCATACAACTTTATAAGATTACGCCTGAAGTCAAAGGGGTTCAAGAACAGTTCCGCTTCATTTTCAGGCCTGTGTTCAAAAAAGGTGGTGCTTTAGAAGGGGTTAACTGTACAACTGCTTTAATTGACCAACTATGCACTGAGTAACAATGAAATCCAGCACACCCTGTAGCTTGCCAAAGGCAAGACTGACTACCACTGTTTTTGGTTCTTAATAAAAAGGTAAATTGAAGAGCAGGTGCGCGTGCCTTTTTAAAAATGTTCTTTATTACGGATTAACTGGTTAATTTGTTCCCAGTGTAACACTATCCAAGTGTCCATTGTCTTCAGTCTCTGTCATCAATACATTTGTGGAGAGCATAAGTAACTTTTGCGTCTTCGCAAATACTGGAATTATTTTGTAGAAGCTGCATCTGAAACGGCAACAGGGCTGGGTGCAGTGTAAACAGCAGGGAGACAGAGGGATAACGAACATATCTAGCCTCTCTGCATTGGACGTCATGTCACCAGCTGGATCAGACTAGCCCAAAAACAGGACTTCTATTTTATAACCCGGTGTCAACGCCAGGTTAGAGGAGAGCAATGCTGTTATGGTCTATCGTTGAATTGTCTCGCTCTCTCCCACCAGAGTAAGGGCTCTATTTTCTGGCTGGTTCATGGCGGGTGGTGAGCCAACGCATTGAAGTGGCAATTTTGGGGTAAGATGAGAGGCCAGGTGAGAACACGCTTACGGCGCAAATTGTACCACAGCGTATGGCGAGTTGCTAATTCCAGGGCTTTCCAGAGTAATACGAGCAGAAACCTATTAAAAAGCCAATCAACCATTTTGTGGATTATATGTGGTCCAATCTGATTTTGAAATAAATCCCCCAAGCAGAAAAAATGTAGACTATACTCTGAATTTATTGTTTGTTGTCTTTTTTCTTTTTTATGTTAGGCTAATTCCTGTATTTATTTATGTTTTTAATTGTTTATGGCTGTTATTATACTGCACTGTGGTCCCATGCAGGGGTACTGTATTCTTTCTTACACCCGTCTGTAAGAATGACAAACTTGGTGCATACATTCACTCTTATTGCACGTATAGCGATAAAAACGTACCTCTTAACTCAATTACATTCAATTAGATCAATGCAAAATAGATAGCCTATCGTCTTCCACTGCAGAATCCTAAAGGCGACAAAAGTCACTAATAAATGTGGTGAAGAAAATGGGATATTTTGCATGGAGAAAATTAGAAATAGATATATGATTAAACGCATACTAAGACCGAGAAAATAGAAAAAGTGAGGAGCTGAAAAATAAAAAGAGCCAGTAAATGATAAATGGTAAATTAAATTATTTATAAAGTTTATTTTATCAACTGATTGGAGACTAAAGAAATTATTAAAAGCCTTTTATTTTTCACAATCCAGATAACCTATTAATGACTTCCGTCGCCTTTATAGGAGTCCATAGTAGTTGGAAATTGACAGTGGGTGGACTCATTCTGCAAACGGGAACCCTCCCAACCACCACTGAATTGTGTTCTGTGTTCTGCTATCGTTTTTCACTAAACCACGTGATGCGGGATAGCCCGACATGGTCAAAACGAGTCCACCCAATATGCTGGGTCGCAATGCACACGGCCCGTAAAAGGACTGAAAAGAGGTAATTTGATTAGCTATGGTTTAATCCAGCTGTACAGCACACCCACTGATTAATATTCAGCATAACCCAGCCCATTTTCTACCTGCGCAGTGCGCTCTGCGCTCCTCGCCTCTGGTCCAAAAATAGCGAGATTCAGTAGCCACGCCCAGTGCGTCATACGCTACACCATTGACTATGACGACTCGCCGCACGCCATGCGCTTGCAGAAAAATAGAGCACTCAGAGTTTGTGTGGCCCCTGTGCCTAAAGCGTGTCTGATATGGAGTCTTTGGCTTGAGAAGCGCTGGAGGTGTAAACTGAGCCGTTCCGTCAGCAACGAAAACAGAACCAAGCGCCGGCGTCCTTACTAAAGACGAGAAGCAGCCTAAAGCCGAAATGAAGAGGCACAGATTGTGCTGGCCAAGTTCAAAAGCGCATGCATTAGTGAAGTGGGGTGGGCTGTGGTTTGGTTTCCTTTGTGAGGAGATGAAAGGAGAGACAGAGCAACACGGACAGAGCGGAGGAGAAGAGGAAGGGAGGATGGGGGAATTGGAGGAGGGGAAAAGACTTAGGTCGGGGGACAACCAAATATTATTCAATCATGTTCTTTTAATACGTTTCACAACCAACACACGAAGTTCTGCTGTGACTATTTGTTCAGACTGTGTATAACAAAAATCTCCCACCCTCAGTCACCCCCCCCCAACAGAAAGGTTTTCAGTTTTAAGAGCAGGAGGAACCTATTTTCAAATGTGATTATTTTTGTATACATATATACCACACCAACACACACATCTAATCAAAACTGATCTTTTCCTAACAATATCAGATCTCTCTCCTTTTTCCATCTGTTCCTCTCTCCCCTACATTTTTTCTGTCTCTTTCTATATATATCCCTCCCTCTCATTCTCTCCTCTTCACTCTCTTCCAGTCTCTCCCACTCTCTTTCTCCCTCTCTGTCTCTCCACCCTATCATACTTTCTTCTTCTCTCTCAGTAGTAAATGGGATCAGTGCAGTGTAAGCACCTGTGCAATGCAGCCAGTGCTGTCAGTACATAAAAGTTTCAAAGTTTTATTATTATATTATTTTTCATTTTTTTTAATAATACCAAATGGGTATTGTATTTATATCGTTTGGAATGGTCGTAGTGATTTGGGATCTTTGTACGAACAACAAGGTTGTAAGGATCATGATTCAATGGATTGGACGCGTGAGGGCCTTTGGGTGGGGGGTGTCATGGTGTGGGGGGTATCTCTCTCTCTGTGCTCTCAAAACAGAATCACATTGAATTGCAGGCAATCTCATCAGAGTATTGCGGAGAAGATTCTGGAGGAGCCAGTGGCCCATCCAGATCAGAATCTGGGACCTAACTCCATCTCCCTCATCCCTCCCTCCAGACAACGCCCGCACCCAACAGAGAATCACATCATACCTTTGTACCCAGAAAGAGGGGATGTGAGAGGATGGAATGGCCTCTGCCGTCCCCCCAGACCGTGAACCTTGTGGGATCAGCTTGGGCGCTGCTTTGCTGACTGTGGACAACCCTGTACCACCCATGTTGTTGTGTGATGCATGTGGAACAAATGGACAAAAGGGATGGGTCCCCACACAGTGTGTGTGTGTGCAAGTGTGTGTGTGCATGTGAGAGGAGGTGCCAAGCTGTTTGTGGCGCGTATGGATCTTCAAAAATGATGAGGTCCCTGTAAATGTAAAATGAAAAAAGTAAAAAAAATAAATTTGTTTTTTGTTTTTGTTTTTGTTTGTGGAGAGTGCAGCGTGCCATCATCCACATCAAAGTCAAAACCAAGAGTGAACAGAACAGAAGAATATTGGGGGGATTTTTTTTTTTTTTTTTTGGCCGCTTTTTTGCGGTAGCTGGTGTGCTCATTCCACGATGCACGAATCCACGATTGTTGTACGTCGTTGTAAAGTTGTAAAGGTGACTAATCAGAACGATATAAAAATACAATAAATAACCAATTATTAATTTTAAAGGGGAGGAATAATCGACCGAAATAACGTTTCCGAACTTTTTTTGAGGAGTTTATATACTGGCATGGTTATGCTCTTAACAGGGATACACTTACCTGCTATGCAGGAGAAATCGCAATGTTCTTTGGCCAATTAATTGAGCTTAATTTGATATACAAGGCCTTGTACAAAGTTTAACAATCTGATTTAAATTAGCAATTTGAAACAGTTAATTTAGCAGTGTAATTTTCCAAAGAGAAATATTCTAAGAGGAATGTAATTAAGAGGCAAGAGGTTCTGGCTGTCTGAGCATCGGTAATATGAATGGACTGTACATTTGTCATTTGATTGCACCAAGTTGTTGATTGCACCAAGTTGTTGATTGCATGCATAGAAAAAGAAAATGAGTTTGCCAATCCTGCACCTTAAGATCCCACTTAGGGGTGTCGCCCCTGCGCCGTCATGTGATTGTGACATCTCCATGGAAACCAGGGACGAGCCAGCATCAGTTAATTACCTTGGGTGGATGGATCCATCGTTTCACCTCTCAAACAGCTGGCTTATGACATTTCCTCTTCTGGTTTTATTGTGCCCGTAGGGGGGAATCCGAAAGAACTGAAAACAGATTTTTGGCAATTCAGTTTTTCTGGCATACATTTTTTCCACCAGCCATTTCAGGAAAACAATCTCCATAAAGCCAGGGGTTGGCTGACATACTTCTTTCTGTGGCAGCTTTTCCATTAGCGTAAATTTATGCAGCTGGAATGCAGATACCCAGGAAACCTGTGTTTTGCTTCTACACACCAAACCAACTATGCTCCTGCATATTATCGATTCAAGTCAGCATTAAACACAAGATTTTGGGCTGACTCATCACACAATGATAACCATTTCTGTACATATAAAAATATTTTTTGAATCACCTTTCTAGGTGAATAGAACAAATTAGCTAAATAAAAAAAATCACAAAAAACGATACATACATGGGAGATTTTTCAGCACCTAGAAAAATGAAGATACAGACAGTGCAGACATGGTACTGCAGAGCACGGAGGCAGCCCAAGTGGCTGCTTCAAGGAGATACTTTCTGCTTAGCCAGAGGATTCAGACCCTGATGGCTATTCATGCTACAAAAGTGCGGCAGCTACAAGTACCAGCGCAATGAGCGCATTACTCTGCGGTAAACGTCCTGCGCATGGCCCTGCTGTGAATGCACAATTGTTCCCAGGGCTAATGAGATTAGGACATGCTCCTCCATTCAATTATGCGATTGTAAAGAATAGTTTTTTCTCGGTAGAAGCATTTCAATAAATACCTCGTACAAGGTCTTGTTGAACTGCGTCCTTTCAGGGTAGCAGTTTTTACATGTTCATCTCCGTGCGCCCAAAGTGCCCCGTGACGGGTACACAGCAGTCATCAAAGCAACCCAGTCTCTCTCTTTAGTTGAAGACAAGCCGAGACAGGTTTCCTGAACGCACTGTAAGTGTATATTCTACAAGTGCACAACAGCACTTATGCACATTTAAAAAAGTTAAGATTTAAAAGGTGTAAGGTCATTGCGTAGCAGTCATGTAACACAATCATCAGTGTTTACTTCCGGAATCACTTTTCCCTCCGCCATCTTTTTGGACATCCGGGAACAGGCCACAGAATGTAACCCTCTGAGCTGGCTTAATGATTTACAAAGTTATTAATAAACTCTTAATCAAGTACCAACCTAAATAACATGTAAGCACAATAACCCTGTCGCTTCTTTAAAAACATGTTTGAATCTGCTTCGATCGAAATGGGAGAGCAATGCACATATGGCACCAGGCTTCATATTGTACGCGTTAAGCTTTATGTGTAAATTTAGAATGGTACTAAATAAAGATGTATCCCCGTCCGCAAAATTACAAAGCCAGTGCTGAAATCGGACTCCCCCTGAGGTAGACCCTAAAATGTTCAGAGGAATGGAGAAGCCGCCGCCAGTCCCAGCTTTGTAATTTTGTGATGACAGGGGTGTGGCACGGTCTCTATTCCAGCCTAGTTTTGGTCTGTCCAAACCCGGTTTGTCAGTTCCAGAACGTGCGATGCTACAATGGAATGATGCTACAAACCACACGGTTACAAACTGCCACCAGTCACCTACCAGCATGATACAACATAAACATTTTTTACACAGATTTATGTTTATTTTTAATATTGACACGTAATTTAAATGATACATTTTACAATGATTGGGGGGTGGGGACACGTGAGACTATGTGCAGAGGAGCCATACTTGCCTAGATCTGAGGAATCTTACATTGGGAATCATAACCATGAGACAAATATGTTCTCATATTTTTCTACGCAGCTAAAACACTTCGCTTCAGATTAAATAATACTGCTCTCTGACGAACATAAAAAAGGAAGGAATAACCCTGCAGTCACTGTTAGCATATTTATTTTAAAAACTATGTTTAAATATTTATTTGTGAAAAGGACAATGTTTAAAGCCACGTTGCATTATCCGCAGGGTACAGCCCACATGCATTTGTCATGTGTTGACTGTACGAATCTATGATTTGTATCACATTTTTAGGTTGGCGCAACTTAACTTGCATATAGTGCTTTATTGATGTTGCACTTGCTGGCGTGTGGATGCTTTTATGTACATATTAATCAGGTGAATGCACACACATTCTTATGTTATAACTTAAGATAAGTATAGCTCCAGATAAGTGCATCGGCAAAATGAATGCAATGTCATGCAATGTGCCACATACTCTAAGTTATGAATGTATATAGTGGAATGCATTTAGGATAACGTGCCGGTGGGGAGGTGTTGCGGGGGTTATTTGCAGAATGGGGTGCTGCAAAGGAACAGATGCGTGCAGATAAAGAGGTTCACTGTACATTCAGGGTGCAGTAACTTCCCACCGCAAGGCCATTACCGCCACATCAGAAGCGTGCGCGGGGGAGAGATTAGGGGCAGGGGTCTCGTCCGGAGTTTCATTTATATGGTAATCTGCTGAACTCGGCCCGAGTGGAGCTCTCAAACTGGGAGATGAGCAACAACTGCTGATGAAAATCACTCTCGCTCACAAATTCTGCTGGTTGTGTTCACCTTGTACGTCCTTCTTTAGCAGAACAACAGGAGGGGGGGTGGAGTGGGGTGGGGTGGGGGGGGTGGTTAAAGAAGGTCCTCATCCGGACTGGAGCAGCAACATTCCCAAGCTCCCAGGACCCAGAGGACTTAGTGGTGACAGTAATTCCCGCAGACGCGTACAGAGATTGGGAATGTGGACGCTCTTCCGGGAGGGACAAAAAGCAGACTGGCTGAGGAGTGCCATGCGGAAGGGAACCTCCACTGCTTTTGTCCTCGATTAGCAGTAAAACACTGATCAGTTAATATGGTCTTTTGCCAACATTTTTGTTACTTTTTGTTCGTTTTTTGTGCTGGGTTAGATCAAAAACCTGCACCCACACCTGCCGTTCTCCAATAAGGTTGGCAACCACTGATATAACAGTGATGCTTTTGTTATCCAAACAGTGATCCATGTTAAAATTGTTTGATTTCCTCTATTCAACTCCATTAACCCCCTTCACCACACACAGTGTTCGAACCCTGTCGCCGGTTCAATTAATCGCAGCACCCCAAGGTTTGTGGTAAACAACCTGCTGCTGTCTCCCAGAGAACAAGTTAAATCGACAGGCTCCTCCCCTGGATGCAGTTCCCACAACAGCACAGCAATGATAGATATTAACATTCCATTTTGTCATTTTAGCAGATGCTGTATCCATAGTTAGCTTGTGAAAAAGAGACACAAAAAAGCCTGCTTTGGTTGTGGGGCAGAGGAAGCCTTTCTGGAGTGAGAGGTGGCATTTAAAAACCGGACGCTAACAGATTCAGAAATGCAGAGGAGTGGGCGTTCTCATGGAAACCACATGTCGGGAATGGTGAGGGAGATGGAGGGAGATGGGGGAGGGGGGGCAAGTGTGTCTGGTGACAGGAGAGAGGTGGTGTTGGGTGGAATGGGGGGGGGGGGGGGGTGGCTTAACCTCGACCCCACGGCCTGTCGAGACCCCTGCACTCAGCCCGGCTCCCTCTCGGCACATTCAGGGCCTCTGGGAGAATAACTGAATTGCCAGGCTCCAACCCCCCTAGCCCCACATGATTCATGGGATGAACTAGAACACTACAGTCAGGGGTTTTGTGTAAAGAGGCAGAGATTGTGACCCGGAATATGCAGGACTTGGCAATAAAGAGGGGGCAGGTCGGCTTTGGGGGGGGTGTTGGAGATACAGGTCCAGGGAGCACTCAGGCGGAATGTCATGCACTGATTGTGCTGAATAGAGGTGAACCCCCCACCCCCCCACCTTGAGGTCATTCATACAAAAGGCTGGTCAGTGATTTGGATGGTAGTTAACATGCAGCCAGATTAGAATAGGGGTCAGTGCGGAATGTGTGCGTGTGTGTGTGTGTGTGTGTGTGTGTGTGTATGTATATGTATATATATATTATGTGTGTGTGTGTGTGTGTGTATATATATATATATATATATATGAGTGTGTGTGTGTATATATATATATATACAGTGGGGAACCACATCTACTCCATATCTGGCAACAGAGTGATGGCTTGGGGCTCGTTCGATAGCTCAGACCCTTGATGACTTACAGCCATTTAGCCAGTCATGTGTTCCATACTGTACCAGTTTAATTTACTGCTGAATCTAGTATCACCCCCCAATTCCCATAAAGATCAATTCAAATGCAGAGAGGTTATAGTATAGCTTATAACAGTACCTGAAAATAAGATATTGAGAGTCTTTTGATGTTTATGGGTCACAGACTTCAGGAAGTAACAGCATGCAAAGGATATGCTACCAAATATTAAATATGATACTTTAAAAATACGTTAAAGCAAAGGGTATGAATACTTATGTAAATGAGAGATTTCAGTTTTATATTTTTTATAAATTTGTAAAAATTTCTAAAAACATGTTTTCACTTTGTCATTATGGGTTATTGAGTGTAGATTGATGGCCAAAAATGGCAATTTTATCCATTTAAAATTAAATCTACAACACAATAAAGTGTGCAAAAAGTGAAGGGGTATGAATACTTTCCGTCCCCACTGTATATGAGTGTGTGTGTGTGTGTGTGTGTGTACACTGATGGCTAACAAAGCTTAGGCCATGCCCTGTTCCATTCACCCTCCATTTTAAATCATGTTGCCCTCGTGATAGGAGGCTGAAATTCAAACTATCCATCCCTGCCACAGTCATCCAGCCAGTTTCCTGTCTCAGCCCCATACTGGTCACACAGGTCATCAAACTGTCACCATAGCCAAATGCTCAGTATCAAATCAACTGTAGTGCAGTACGTTCAACTCTTCACAGAGAACATTGTCCCTGTTGGAACCAAATAAACACTGTTAGAGTTGATTTAATACTAGGAAATTTGCAGTGCACAGAATACATACTTTGTTTAACTAATATTTATGGCAAAATATTTATTTCAAGATGCCAGCAAAATTCGAAAACACCCACGATTAATCCCTATGAATCCCCTATATCACTAACAAAAACAATCGAATGAAAAAATTATTTTGTTATTATCTTGGTGAAAATAAGTGTTTTTAGAGGACGCCAGTCAATCTGCTGGGTTTTATTATTATTATTTTTTTTTACTGGTGTCTAAGAGGTTAAAATATTTCACCCAGGTATTATGACCCTGCAGAATCCCATGTGCTGTGATTCCGGCCTTGGCTCATTATTTGGTGCATTAAATTGAGCAGTTCTACTCAACTTTAGACTTGAGTGACGGTTTATATTCTCTCAGGGCTCTGGACATTCCACATTCCGGCTACAGCAGGGCCATGAACTCGCCTTCTGAAAGGCAAGGTCTAAAACTAAAAAAACTTAAAAAATGCATTTCACCCCATCGCGTGTGAACGGTCACAAACCAAACAAAAGCCAGAGAACTCTGCAGTCAAGGAACAAGCCAGACGGTCTGTTTAAGTTCAAAACTTTTGAACCAGAATATAAACAAATAAGCAACTGATAGTTAGAATTTGATGTTTGAGCCAAATTACCCTACTGTACCCTACCGTGTGTGGCTGCATTTCAGATCAAAATATGTCCTCTCCTTTGAGCTGGTCAGTGGGGTGCATTTGTGATGCAAAGATTCTCACAAGCAGCCTAAACCTCATAGGTTTGTTAGCCTGTTTTTTTTCAGTAAGTATGCATCAAAAACAGACCACAATCATTATTACACACTTAAACCTACAAGATAATATAGATGGCTAAATGGCTTCTTTTAAATGTATTTTTCCAGTGATGTATGCAACTTTCATAACCCCCAAAGGGAATTTTCAACATTGCCCGATAGCATAGCATATTGCCCAATAGCATAGCCTTATTGCCCAATAGCATAGCCTTATTGTGTTGAAATGCAATGAAACAACTGTGTATGAACAAAAATACCAGAAAATGAAGGCTTTGAGATTCTGCTAAGAAAGGCACTATATAATGCGCAACCCATTATAACCATAGTTGATAGCCTACATTGATACAGAGCTATCCCCCACTTATTTGAATTCCACCTCTTTTTTGGCATTGTCAACTCTTGCGGTCACTTAAAACTTCGTTTTTACATTACATTTTTTTTGTCTTGAAATTGGTAATATCATAAACAGCGATGTTTCCGGCCTATGGCATTCTATTGCGCATTAATTCCAGTGAAGTTAAGTCAAGTTTGTATCTTCTGCTCTTGCGCCTGCCCACAGACTGCCCCCATGCATTTTCGGGGGGGGGGGGGGGGGGGGGCAGTCCTAAGCTCCTCCCCGAAGCTTTAGGGAATGAGGGACGGAAAGGGCCAACATTTCTACAGGCCCAAAGAAAAACAGCTCTCCGTGAGCAGCAAGTTCAAACACTAACAGCTGAACAGATACGTTACCAACTCAACTTTCTGTTGCTGATAAGCTGCCTGTAACACTACTGTGGAATAAAAAATATGTTTTTGAAAAATACTAACGGTTTTCATTCCGACTGAATTTAGGCTTGCTCACATAACCTTGAGGCATTATGAAACATTTTTTTCTAATTTGTAAATTGCAATGCCATTTGTAGGCGATACAATTAATAAGGTTGTATTTTTTAATGTTTCTTTTAATTGATGCAGAACAAATGGACTTTGACTGTCATTTTAAGCGAAACTGAATCACGCGGAGACAGCTGTAAAACTTTTCCATTCTTCACGAGATCTAGAGACCAGTCGCTGTGATTAAAATGAACAATAGGCTATTGTGTACCTCTTTTCTGTGGGTAGCACTGCAGACACTGTGATAATATAAATCTACATAATAGTACAGATGAGATATCTTTCATTATTGCAATACAAAATCAAATGTTCACAAAAGATAAAGCAATTTTGTCATTTGATGTCCATTGTTTTACAAGTCCATCAATACTGAAAAGTAATGAGGTACCAATGACCAAGCAGAAAGTGTCATTCATTCCCAATAATATTTTGTGGATTCTTCGGTTTTCACTATTAACACAGAAGACAATAGGGATTCCTTTTTTTTTTTACCCTTTAATAATTTTTCATCCAACGCAGAGCTGATATTAAGGATTCCTTCTATAACAAAGTTCCATTGATATGACAAACTGAAGTAGGCATGTTGAAACGGATCTGATAGCGTATGGCTGCTCTTGCTCTGCTCGATTAAACATGCCCCCCTAATATAAAAGCTCCAAACTAGATATTCAGCTCTTGTCATATAAAATGTGTATTCATCTACCAATAGTTTTTTAACCTACTTAAAGAAGTGCCTATGGTTGCGTTTTAGGTGAGTTCAGAGTGAGCGGCTGCCCTCCTGCCTTCCAACGCCATACAGACTTTTGACCCTGCAGCGTCCACCCTCATCTCAGCCAATCGTTTGCAGGTTACCCCTGGAATGGAAAGACGGCAGCCACGAGACTTAACGATGCCATCAATGGTTCCCAGTCAACCAAACTCACCTTCTTTGAAAATAGGACTCCTGTCAGATGGGCGGACAATGGCGGACAATCGACGCATTACACCGGCGCTATTTCATGCAAAAAGAAACCGAAAAGAAAATTGGATAAAGCTTGCTCAAAAACATGGAGCTCCCATTTCTATTGGCAGGTAGGTCAAAAGTTTCAACACTAATTTACCTGGACTTTCTGCTTGCCAGCCAATTGTAATTACCTATAATGAATAGCAGCTTGGTTGTTATTATTGATAACATTACTTAATTCAGTGGAAGAAAGAAATGTTTGGAAGAACTAAATGTTTGCTAACGTTATCAGTCGTATAGATCACGTTAGCTAGAACCAGCTACTCGGCTACAACCATGCATGCCAGCTGCAGCCACATAATGCCTGATTCAGACTATATACTGTAGAAAAATATGGACAAAATGACTAACTTCACCCATCAACTTTTCATTTGAAACAGGGGAAGTGCTGCCATGTTGTACAAACATAGAAGCCAGAGATGGTCATTACATCTGGGCCTAGTCTGGTTTGTCCATTAAGCTCAAGATACTCGTGCCATCACGGATTGGACCACAAAATGTTAAAACAGCATAGAAAGGACACAATAACTAAATTAGCACATGGTGAGACATTAGACGAAGAAAAAGCACCTATTACGACGACAAGTTCTCGTGGGAAAAATGTATTGACTTCGTATTTTGACTGCATTTAATACCATTGACTTGCATTGAAAAAGGGGTCTGAAAGACCTGAACTGCACTGGCACTAGTGAGCAACGTCTCTGCAAACCAAAAAAAAGCTTCAAAAAACGAAGCCCAGTTTTGGCCCCTTGGACTAACGCTACATTAATCTGTCTGCCATCTTAGATGTAGCAAGTTTTATGATGCTTTGATCGCCAAATCTCACTGTGGGACAAACATACCTTGTAGCCTGAGCCAGGCTAGCCTTGTTTGGAACTAGAGCCCGGCATAAGTTTATATATCTTTATAAAATTGGCTAGCTATATAATTCAGCTAGCCATCACTGTCAATTGTAGTATTTGAGTAAAACTGGCTCGCTGAAAGATGGTTCCTTTATTTATCAGTATTGAAAACCAGCCCACAATGTCAACGCTGGCCAAGCGGCATGTTTTGCCAGCCCCACCATCTGCTGACAGAAAGGTCCTATCTATTGTAAAACATTTAACTTAGCTGAGTACCGTGTAAATAAATCTAGGATAGAGGTAATGTTAGCCTTGTTCAACAATTTAATAAATTAAATATTTTGCAAACGTTAGCTATCGCAAACCATCAGGAAGACCATCACTTTATTAGAAGGTTTTATTAGAAATAAATAAGATCGTCTATTAATAATATCTCTATATGGAGGGTTTATGTCAATGTTAACAGGGGCATGGTCAGAGAGACCTATAATACCAAGTATCACTTCGTTCTATCCAAGACCAGCTGAGACGTTAGAAAGTAATCAATCCTGGAAAAATAAAAAATTAATTTTTTGTTTGGGTGCCATGTTCTCCTGCATGAGTTTAGTTTTTTTGACGAATAAAAGGAGGGTGGATTTTGATCAATGACTGGATTAAGAATGCAATTGTGATCCTCACTGGGAATTGAAATAGGTCATAAAATGGCTTAGAAAAAGCATTTAGTGCATATACTGATCCAAACATAATGTGCTCACCATACAAGACACCTGTAATGAAGACATATCTACCCTCAGAGTCAGCAAGAACCTTATCAAGGGAAAATGGAAGATTTTTATGAACCAATATTGCCATACCTCTACTATGAGAGGTATAAGAAGAATAGAAAACTTTACCTACCCAGTCCAGTCTTAATTTATTGTGTTCTTGGTTGGTGAGATGAGTTTCCTGTAACACTGAAATCAGTTTTTTCCCCTTTTTTAAGTAAGACATTTTTTTTTCTCCTTTTTACTGGGCCACTTATACTTTTAATGTTCAAAGTAGTTATTTTTAAATAACTAATTCTATGAATTAGACAAGTTATTAAAATAAAATAAATAAAATATATATATATATATAAAAATTTGAATATTGTGAAAAAGTTAAATATTTTTTGTCACTCATTTCAGAAAGTGAAACTCATATATTATATAGATTCATTACACATAGAGTGAAATATTTCAAGCCTTTATTTCCTGTAATTTTGATGATTATGGCTTACAGCTCATGAAAACCCAAATTCAGTGTCTCAGAAAATTTGAATATTGTGAAAAAGTTCAATATTGGAAACTCATGGTGTCACACTCTAATCAGCTAATTAACTCAAAACACCTGCAAAGGTTTCCTGAGCCTTTAAATGGTCTCTCAGTCTGGTTCAGTAGGCTACACAATCATGGGATAGACTGTTGACTTGACAGATGTCCAGAAGACAGTCATTGACACCCTCCACAAAGAGGGTAAGCCACAAAAGGTCATTGCTAAAGAAGCTGGTTGTTCACAGAGTGCTGTATCCAAGCATATTCATAGAAAGTTGAGTGGAAGGAAAAAGTGTGGTAGGAAAAGGTGCACAAGCAACAGGGATAACCGCAGCATTGAGAGGATTGTCAAGCAAAATCCATTCAAGAATTTGGGGGAGCTTCACAAGGAGTGGACTGAGACTGGAGTCAGTGCATCAAGAGCCACCACGCACAGACAAATCCAGGACATGAGCTACAAATGTCGCATTCCTCGTGTCAAGCCACTCCTGAACCAGAGACAACGTCAGAAGCGTCTTACCTGGGCTAAGGAGAAAAAGAACTGGACTGTTGCTCAGTGGTCCAAAGTCCTCTTTTCAGATAAAAGTAAATTTTGCATTTAATTTGGAAATCAAGGTCCCAGAGTCTGGAGGAAGAGTGGAGAGGCACAGAATCCACGTTGCTTGAAGTCCAGTGTGAAGTTTCCACAGTCAGTGATGATTTGGGGTGCCATATCCACTGTGTTTTCTGAAGTCCACAGTCAACGCAGCCATCTACCAGGAAATTTTAGAGCACTTCATGCTTCCTTCTGCTGACAAGCTTTATGGAGATGCTGTATTGTCAAGAGGAAGATGAGAGACACCAGACCCAACAATGCAGACGACCTGAAGGCCGCTATCAAAGCAACCTGGGCTTCCCTTACACCTCAGCAGTGCCACAGGCTGATCACCTCCATGCCACGCCGCATTGATGCAGTAATTCATGCAAAAGGAGCCCCAACCAAGTATTGAGTGCATAGAAATGAACATACTTTTCAGAAGGCTGACATTTCTGTTTAAAATATCCTTTTTTATTGATCTTATGTAATATTCTAATTTTCTGAGACACTGAATTTGGGTTTTCATTAGCTGTAAGCCATAATCATCAAAATTACAAGAAATAAAGGCTTGAAATATTTCACTCTATGTGTAATGAATCTATATAATATATGAGTTTCACTTTCTGACATGAGTGACAAAAAATATTGAACTTTTTCACGATATTAAAATTTTTTGAGCTGCACCTGTATATACATTGTTGGGTCTGGTGTCTCTCATCTTCTTCTTTCCTCATCCTTCCTTCAGGTCAGGCGAGTTTGCTGGCCAATCAAGCGCAGTAATACCATGGTCATTTAACCAGCTTTTGGTACTTTTGTGTGGGCAGGTGCCAAGTCCTGCTGGAAAATGAAATCAGGATCTCCATAAAGCTTGTCAGCAGAAGGAAGCATGAAGTGCTCTAAAATTTCCTGATAGATGGCTGCGTTGACTGTGGACTTCAGAAAACACAGTGGACCAACACCAGCAGATGACATCATCATCCATCATCCATCAACCCGCTTATTCCTTATTCAGGGTCACGGGGGGTGCTGGAGCCTATCCCAGCATGCATTGGGCGAGAGGGAGGAATACACCCTGGACAGGCCGCCAATCCATCACAGAGCACTCACACCATTCACTCACTCATTCATACCTATGGGCAATTTAGAGTCTCCAATTAGCCTAACCTGCATGTTTTTGGACTGTGGGAGGAAACCGGAGTACCCGGAGGAAACCCACGCTGACACGGGGAGAACATGCAAACTCCACACAGAAAGGCCCTCGGCCGGGATTCGAACTTGGTACCTTCTTGCTGTAAGGCGACAGTGCTAACCACTTCACCACCGTGCCGCCCCAGCAGATGACATGGTACCCCAAATCATCACTGACTGTGGAAACTTCACACTGGACTTCAAGCAACGTGGATTCTGTGCCTCTCCACTCTTCCTCCAGGCTCTGGGACCTTGATTTCCAAATTAAATGCAAAATTTACTTTCATCTGAAAAGAGGACTTTGGACCACTGAGCAACAGTCCAGTTCTTTTTCTCCTTAGCCCAGGTAAGACGCTTCTGACGTTGTCTCTGGTTCAGGAGTGGCTTGACACGAGGAATGCGACATTTGTAGCCCATGTCCTGGATTCGTCTGTGCGTGGTGGCTCTTGATGCGCTGACTCCAGCCTCAGTCCACTCCTTGTGAAGCTCCCCCAAATTCTTGAATGGATTTTGCTTGACAATCCTCTCAAGACTGCGGTTATCCCTGTTGCTTGTGCACCTTTTCCTACCACACTTTTTCCTTCCACTCAACTTTCTATGAATATGCTTGGATACAGCACTTTGTGAACAACCAGCTTCTTTAGCAATGACCTTTTGTGGCTTACCCTCTTTGTGGAGGGTGTCAATGACTGTCTTCTGGACATCTGTCAAGTCAGCAGTCTTCCCCATGATTGTGTAGCCTACTGAACCAGACTGAGAGACAATTTAAAGGCTCAGGAAACCTTTGCCGGTGTTTTGAGTTAATTAGCTGATTAGAGTGTGACACCATGAGTTTCCAATATTGAACTTTTTCACAATATTCAAATTTTCTGAGACACTGAATTTGGGTTTTCATGAGCTGTAAGCCATAATCATCAAAATTACAAGAAATAAAGGCTTGAAATATTTCACTCTATGTGTAATGAATCTATATAATATATGAGTTTCACTTTCTGAAATGAGTGACAAAAAATATTGAACTTTTTCACAATATTCTAATTTTTTTAGATGTACCTGTATATAGTATGGTAATATACAATATAATATTAGAATATATTGCCTGTATATAGTGTCCAGTGGAAAATATACCTCTTAAGTTTACATAAAAGGATTTCCCAGAAAAAAAAAAAGGACAATACACAATATGAAAGAACATATAAACACATAAGTTACAATTAGAACACGAGATGGAAAGAGAAACTCCACCTCTTTGAAAGAGACACACGTTGACAGATTGCTCTTGTCTATCCCTCCCGACAATATTGAATTTGTGTACTTTCCATCTAATTCCACCTTACCATTCAGATGATGTAGATAATACGAAAAAAGGCAACAGCATCAAATAGACAAAAATTGATTCAAACACTGATCAACATAGATAAACAAAGATATTTGCAATCATGAAAGGAGACAGAAGAAACATACATATACAGTATATACACATACATACACACAAGTAGCCCACATATTAAAGCATTGCTCCAAAATAATAATATGTGGACCCCAATATGAAAAAAGCAAATAGGGTATAACAGCCATTATCGTACAAATAAGAAAAGAAAATATATTATGAAAAAGTATAGGCATAGCCATTTAAGACCAAATATAACTGCATTTTTTAAATAAGATAGGCCTACTGTTATTGCCTAGGTTACTTCCTTCAGCTACTTTTGAGTTAGGTTCAGCCAGATCTTCTGCATTCTGATGCTATTCTTCATGACAATAAATCTATTTGCCAACTCGTAATTCAGGCGAGCTGTGCAAGCTCCCAATGTAATGAGAAATGCAGCAAGGCATACATTTAATGCTTATTTGAAGTTCATTTACCACCTCTGTTGGCAACAACAACATACATTTTCCATCAAGGACATTCAAATCCTAACCTTTTTCCACAGTAAATCATCATCTCATTTCAGCACATTGTGCGAAACTCTGAATATTGCTTACAATTTTAGGATTATTAAGAAAAGTCTTACAGCAGCCTCTGCATATTTAATTCCGGACCTGTCCAGATCGCAGATAAAGTGTCATGGCTGGCGGTGCTTTTATCGTTAAAAATAAAGATGAGCAATCTTATTGCTCTTCCAGTTACATTTATTGATCGGTTTAATTTCTGCACTGCAGCAATTTCACAGACTCAACACAGCTATGGTTTAATTCATCCGAAATAACGAGAATAGTATGAATACACGGTAAAGTTATGCACCCATTTCTTTCAACTGTAAAACAATTTTGTGTGAAATGGTAGAATATGCTCCATGTTCTCTGTCATAGGTGATAGGCCTCATATCGTTTTTTCGAAAGTTTGTGGCTCAAAGATCATGCAATAGTATGTAGTCTACAATGGAAGGGTAATTATTAAATATTCATTTAGATGTGTCCTTCAGACTCAATACAATAACAGAAATCTCTTAAAAATGTGTAATTGTAGGTGGTTATTGTGGCTAAACTGAAGCAAGAAGACCAAACATAATTGCAGAAGGGCAGACAATGCATCACAGAGACATTCCTGTCAGGTCCTTTTTCAGGAACATCTGACCTTGCTGGAATCTGGTTTGCACATTAACAGGACTGCATCGATTCATTTTCAAAAAGCCCAAATCCCAATTTTATACTTTTTCCCCATCAGAAACCCAGAGGCTTAACAAGGGGGTATTGCTTTATACTATATCCATAGGGATCACTCTTAGTTTCATATATGACATCTGTAGGGAATGTAGAAATTAGTTTATGAAGTTCATAATTTGGAATTCTGGACTCTCTTAAAGAAGGTTGATTCTGAGAACTAATCAAAAATATTACTGCTATTACCAGTTGAATTAAATGAGAAAAGCCTTAATTAAGCAGAATGTCAATGAATATTAATAATAACAAAAAACCTTAACAATTTTACAATTAAGATATAAATCTTGTTATTAATACCTGCATTACACATAATTAAAGCAGATGACAACTTTGCCTGCAGCTGCGCTGCAAATCCATGAGTCTGGTTTTAGATCACCTTATCGGACATCCCTGTATGAAGCCAGCCAACTGAAATCCTCCCATTCCCAGGCGATGCTTCAGCCAATGGCATGTCGCCTTACAGGGCTGTTGGCCAGTCAACACTGGCACAGTCCGGATTCGATACCAGACCATGGCGCCCATTCACACACTGGGTGCCTTAAGAGATACCGGACCATGGGGCCCATCCACACACTGATACATTGCCTTAATAGGTACTAGACTGTGTGGGCCATAGGCACACTGGAACAGTGCCTTAACAGATACCAGGCAGTGGGGCCGGCCCATCCACACACTAGAACAGTGCCTTAAAGATACCAGACCCTGGGGGCCATCCACACCCTGGAACAATGGGGGAACCACCCAGAAGCCCTGAACGCACTTTTATATGTCAAATGGTCAAGAGATTTTTCCCCCCAGGCTGTAAATGTGTTCAGTCAGGACTGATGTGTAGAACCATGATAAAGGAGCAGATGTCGGCAGACTTTGTGGAGAAAGCTTTTTGATGTTTCTTGTTGCTTGTTTGTAGCGAAGTGCATTTATCTAATTGAGCCTTGGGATGTCCTGGGGATAGATTTGAGGGAATTGATTGCTATGAAGTCCTGGGGAGCTGGAGGACTGGGCATAGGAACCCGCCACCACTGTGTCAGGGGAAGAGATCAAAGCTGCTCAGCAGTTGCTAGGAGCGTATGGATTATGTCCTTGTTTGCACTATCGAGCAGCCGGTTCTCAGCCCGCTGAGTGTTTAAATAAGAAAGATAATCTTTCACTTTGCTTTCAGGAGAGCACACGTGTGAAACCATTTGTTCGAAAATAAGGAACGTTACATCACTGCAAGCAACATTTTGATGTACCAAATAAAATGACTGAAGTCCTCAAATTTTCTGAGGTCACAACTCTTAATGAGCTCATTCATTTTCCAAGACCCATCCCGTAGCCCAATACATTTTCAAATGTATAATTAAAATGTTTTTATTATAATTTTTTTACATACATAAAAAAACTGCATGTATACTGTAACTATAGTGCAGTGTTGCTGTGTTAGTTTGTGGGAAATTTAAAAGTTTATGAGCTTTGGCGGGTTCTGGTTTTTGACTCAATGAACAGCTTGAAGTATGCCAGTATGACACTGAAAATTCCAAAAAAATTTGTGGAATAACTGTAAAATAGAGCAACATTTAATAAATTGGCATACAAATGAACTGTGGGTGTTGTGTGCTGTAAAAGAAACAGCCAATAGGGAGGGGTCCTATTTGACACCACCTTGGAAGAGATGTGTTATATAATGTAAATATATGTAAACGTTTTATGACCGTTTTCCTTTTTCTAAGCTGTGGGGAGTATTTATGGTTTCACGGTTATTTAAACGGACATAAGTATTAATCTCGCAGAAATACTGAGCAATGCATTGTAAGATACAAGTCAGGATCGAGCCAATTTTGAGAGGAACATCTCCTGGGCTTGGGCTATAAGAACATAAACATGACCACTTGCCACACACTATTTTGAAATATGCAGCCAACTTATTAAGAAGCTTCTATCCTGTTCACATTCTTTGTGAATTAAACAGGTGGTGGTTATTTCGAGCCAGTTTGGAGTCAGTTGCACTCAGTTTGGGAAATTGACTATAATTCAATTAATGGTTTCAAAAAAATGCTTGTAATTTTCTATGAGCATTTTTCCAATTCATGAATTCATGTTCAGTTAATAATCACTTGAACAGAGTGAATCAAAATGCTATTGACCCCAACCTTGATGCTGAGCCCTTTTAAAGCACCTATTGGGTACCAGTTCTATGATCCATTCTAAATACCCATGCACCTTACTTAGGATTGCATTGTTTTTTTGCATGATTAGTGAGTGCATTTAACGGTTTGCAGACAAGCGCACATTGTAACAAACCGATCGCGACCCACTGTTCCACCAATATAGCTTATCGCTGAAACACATCAACTTAATTCCCTTCGAATGAAATATAGATTATAGTCCTACATTTATACAAAAAAACTTGGGTTACTTCTGTGATTCACACCCAGAGGAAGGAAATTTTGTGCTGAAGCACCAACATTTTTACATTTATAAATATCTAGGAATATTCCAATTAAATAAAGGCCATCTCACTCTCCTATACCCATGAGGAATGCTGAGAAGTGTCAGAAATTAGACCAGAAACCTTTCCATCTGGAAGTTTCCATTCTAAAACCAAACATCTTTTGACACTTCAGTGGCACTTGGTTAAAAGGGAACAGTGGCCACAATGAAGATTTCCACCATTGGTTACCTTCTGTTGAAATCTGTTCTTTTATTCCCTTGTAGTTCCCTTGAAATGAAAACCAAACAGTTATGCTTGTACACAAGCTGCTGTTCTTCACGTGATTTGACTCAAGGGATGGGAATCACCTCGCCAGTACACAAAACATCTTCAAACATTAATTCTGTGGCTTTCAACTTTAGATGCCACAAAAGCTGGTTGCTTATCTGGGGTCATCTCAACTACTGTTGCACATGGCACTTTTCTGAGTAGAAGTGCACTTAAAGTTGTACTTAATGTTGGAAGCGGAATCTCTCTGCAACCTCTGCGCTTACAGGCATGGCAAAAAAAGTGCAGTTCAGAGCCAGAAACCCCACCAACTTTTGAAGTGATTAATGTTTTCTAAGCAATTGCATGGAGCGAGTGAAGGTGGGGTTGAAGGTTTTTCGAACATAAATTATGAAACACTGGGGAAGGTCTGGAGAGTAGGCTCGTCAAATATGTCACACTTCAGCAAACTTCTCCGACTATCGGTCCTAACGTGCAAGCTGGCATTACCCTGGCACCGCAACTGAAAAGTGTCTCCAGATCTCTTAAAAGTCCAACTGTCTAGTTCCAGAGATGCTTTGACTTTTTAGACTCAACGTCTCTCCCTCTCGTACATCGCAACACAAAACAGCATTAGTTTATCTGGGCCTGGCTAACCGAGTTAGCTAGCTAACTGTGCCGAGAACAACCCAGAACAGTGTTTTTGCTAGTATGTATGTTCCGTATTCGGGGGGTTTCTGGGTTTTACTCACACAGTTAGCCAGCTAACTAATTTAGCCAGCTACGAGGAACTGGGCCATAATGTGAGTGCAACACGATTTGTAAAAATAAATAAAAAAATGCAGACAAACTCAGGGGGCTACAATAACGGAATAAGAACATTTGTTATTATTCCTGCTGTAAAGCAAATATATTTATTAAGCACTTTAATATTCATCAGGAATTTCAGCTCAGTATAATACAAGAAATAAGAATTTAAATTGAGCAGTTCAATGTACACTGTAAGCTATTTACAACTAATGGTTTAACTGAAATTCGGAAACATGACATGATAAAACAAGACACTTTCTTAGCAAATGGGGGAGAAAAAAAAAAGCCGAGTGATCAAAATGGCTTCAGAAGGGTGAATACTGTCCAGAAAAGGTCTTCAAAGAGCCCTTATCACTTTAAATTTTGCTTCTGCTTCCTTGCCCGTGCATAAAATTAAAAAAGAGGGAGACACAGGAGAATAAAAAACTAAATAAATAAAAAAACATCCCTTCAGTTCACAGCCTCGTTTGACCGTAATTAAATGTAGCTCTGCATACATTACCTCTTTGTTCCACTCTGATTTTCTTTTCTCTCTCTTTTGTGGAACATTGTCATCATGAAGGCCAGCACATTAAAAAAAATCTAATAAAATAAATGAATGCAAAAAAATGCTCCCGTTGCCTCAACATGTGAAACATTTAAAGCAACGATTTACACAACGTCAGAGAAAGCCAGTTATTCTAAAAACTATTTTTTTGGCGGGGGGTGTTGAAAAGAGAGAGAAAAGCTTGCAGTGTAGGCCACAGAAATGTGCTGTCCACAGTCTGAATACAGTACTGGAGGGGGAATAAGCTTTCCTTCCTTGAATGGCAGCACACAAGTCCTGTTTAGGTGGAAGGATGGGGGGGGGGGGGGGGGGGGGGGGGGGTGGGGGGGGAAATACAAAATAAAACAAATAAAATAAAAAAAACTTAACACATCACTGCACTTTCGACTTTGAGAACTTACGCATTTAGCACCAAACTCTGCAGTCGACGTTATTATTATTTTTTTGCCATTTTAAAAACAAACTTTAGCACATACACATGATAAAGCAAGGTCTGCACACCACTTTTCAATGTTGAATGAACACACCCGGTTCTCTCTCAAACACTCCAGTAATACTTAGATACATAAACCAAACAAATGATGCAAGTACACTTGCGGGGGGGGGGGGATCCAACTGAACTGCAGGCAACTTATGAACACAGCACCATGGTTTAACACAGAATACAAACAAAAAAGTGGCTTTTTCCATAATAAATATGCTTTGATTATACCCACATTGTAACTTAGCATTGCAATTAACATGTCACACACACAACATGTCCGGCACACTGAAAGGACCTGTGTTTCCAGCTTAACACAGAGTTTTGGGGGTTGGAGAAAGGCAGAGCGTCGATGCAGGTAGAGGTACCCCATGTCATACAATATCTTGATATTTAACATGAAGATGTGGCGGCGTTGCTCTCGATAGATCGTCCCAAACGAGCAGGCACAACAATTAATAAACACACACATAAAAAAAAGAGCAAACAAAAACAAACTTAAACATTGTAACATTTACATAAAAACAAGTTGTTTGTTAGGAAACAAACAAAATAAAAATGTGAGGAAATGAAAACAAAACTTTTATTCCCCAGAAAAGTGCATACGCTGCATATTAAATATGAATACATTAAATAAAAGGGTAGCGTGCAGGATAGAGAGAAAAGGCCATCACAGATGTAGGCACACTGCAGTATCAGTCTGTGGGAGGAAGAGGGAGGAAGGGACTGTGCGCTGGCCACATTCTTCCCCCAGGCATCGGGCACGTTCTAAAGGTTCCACACAGGAGTGTGTGTGGAAATGGGGTTGGTAATGACGCGGACAAGAGGAGCTTGCTTTGGCACATTCTTCTTCCCGATGTCTGGATGATGGACATCGTTGGAGACACCTGGAAAGTGGAAATGAAGATAACACATGTTGGTTCAGGCTGTGTGGTTTTGGGAAGGTGTGGGGTTACTGTAGATCAACCAGACGATGCACTCTGTATTATTAACATAGAAAGTACAGTTTCTCTTCCGTTAAAGCCGAAAAGTTCCAAGTTCTTCACCTTGTCATAAGCTACTACAGCTTCCAACACTCGTCACTAACCAATGCCTCCTGCAGTTAAGGAAAACAGAACATGGAAAGAATGTGAGAGTTGACTCTCTGGTTAGTCTACAGAATCTGAGCTAATTAAGTAGCACAGCGCAACATATTCCTGCACTGTAGAGTCTGTACTCGGCTATGTGCTAAGTATCTAGTGTTACATCTACCCTCTTTCAGACTTGTAGCAGCCTCTGAATTTTGCACTTGGGTGTCAGTTGTCATGACGGCCTTCTAAGTAGCTTTGGAGAAAAACGTCTGCCAAATGAACACATTGCAAATGCTCTTACTGCCATCGCATTAATCTTTCCTAAAGAAACAAGGCGGCCAGAGTCTCCGGCTTATGCTAAAAGCGGCCTAATTGAGAGTGATAAATGTGCGTAGGCCGTAAAAAACACCCTGAACGGGGCGAGGGCGCAAGTGTCACTGCCTGAGACTGAGCCACCACACCCACACAGCAATGCTTTTGTTAGATGAAATAACGCAGTGGGAGTCGTAACAGAAAAAGACCCTCAGGTCAGAATGCCGACATTAAATCACAGCTGGAGCCGATTGTGAAAGGAACACGGCCCTACAACAAACATGCAATAGCAGGATTTTTTATAATCAATATCACTGCCACGAGGGTTGAGTTAAGCATATAAATGATAATAATAATAAAAATGTACACGCTTTTGGTCTCGTTTGCAACAAGGAAAATAAAAAGGAACTAAATATGTGAAACTATAGAAGCGGTAGTCTATAGCCAACTACCATATTTAACAGAAAACCAAGGTATTAATCTATGATTGTCAAGCTTCTAAGTTTAGGATAAACAAATGCATGTCTGTGTAGTTCCATTATGATATATTGATCTATTTTCTGTTAGCTTTGTTGAATGACATTACAGATCATTTAGCTGGTACAGCTTAATGTTTAATTGTTTTTCTGAGTTATTAAGTTATCTCCCCTGCCCCTTGGGAAAGGCGGTCTCAAACATTAAACTCTGAATGACTTATGACCGTGAGACAACACTCGGCGATAAAGTCATCGGTCTTCTTAGGTTTTAACAACTTAAATTCTTCAACAAGCTGATTTATGGTGTAATGAAAGCTTTGGAGTTCCTGGTGACAGAAATGCCTGACAGACAGCATGACGGCCTGACAGGCAAGCATTAGCGCGTTTGTGTTTTGCCAGGTTAACCTCGTCCGCTTTGTGCTGCTACGTGCTGTTCACATTGGACTCGATCACCGTTGCTGCCTTATTCAGAAAACAAATAGTCCTTTTTTTATTTTTATTTTTATTTTTTTTAATCGTCTGCTGTCAAACTTATTAACACTCAACATGTCTTTGTTTAAGGTTGAATAATGACTTAAGTGCTTAAATTGTTACCAATTTCTCCCCCCTCTCCTGACAAAAGCTCCTTTTGTAATTTGGAAATCTGCACAGGTCGTGTCACGTTTCATTAACAACATTTCATTAAGACATTCAATGCTGAACTAACAAAAGCCCGACTGCACTGACTTGGCACGTCGTGAGCTACACTGCCCACTGGCCATAATAATGAAACATAATGCCTGCTTTCTCCAGTGAAACATTATTTTCACCTCAGGGCATGGAGAGCCAATGGTTAAGTCTGAGACCAATGTATTTACTGACGTAGCGTTATAAATAGCTTACTGTACTTCCTCCAGATTGCAGAGGAAGGTCAGGCAGGGCCTGTTTTTCCCACCGCAGGCAGAGTCGGGGGGCTCTGACCTCTAGATGAGCTTTGCCTCACAGCACGCGAGAGTTTTGAGTGAAGGTATACAAATTTCTCACCGCTTTCTGCAAACAGCTCAAAGCACCCTGATTGCTTGCTAGGAGGTGGTTGGTAGTGGCTTGGGGGAGGGGCTATGGGGTGGGGTGGAGGTGAAGGGTTTGTTACTGTTGCCGTATAAAGTGTGGAAATCAATACAAACAAAAAAAATAAATAATTGCATTACACTGGAACTCACCAGCTATAATGGCGTCTCCTTCTTGTAGTTAAAGCCGGGGTCCGATCCTTCAATCTGCAGCTTGAGGGCCTGCTTAAGGCTCAGTTCAGTCTCGCCGATGGGGTAGCCTTCTAAGACGTCCTGATGCCCCCTATCCTGAACAGTTCTGGGCACGGACACTCTCCCCAGGAACACCTGGTTGCCTTGCAGGTGGTAGTTCGGGTTAGTCATGATGCCATTCCTTTTCTTCTCGGCGGCCCCTTGCTGCTGGATGAGAAACTGCTGGTGGGCTGCTGAGGGCTGACCGGCCAACTTGCAGGGTGGGTCCTTCAGCCCCACCACGCCCACACCCTGCCCAGTTGGTACCGGCTTGCCCAGCGCAATCCTCTTGTCAAACTGGGTCATCTCGTACTCCAAGACCTGGCCCTGTGAAGACGACCCGGCATTTTTGGGCTTCTTCCTCTCCCCGGAGCCTCCACCTCCTCCTATTCCTTTGCTGGATGATCCGTTGGACACCCCGTGCCCAGCTTTGCCCGTTTTGGCAGACCTCAGGCTAGGCTTGATCTGGCCCCACTCAAATTCAGCAGAGGGTGGGGAGGCGGGAGCAGGGGGCGGCTGCTGCAGGCCGAGGGAGCGGCCGGTGGAAGTGGAGGTGGAGGTGGGGGAGACAACGGACTGGCGGCTCCTGCTGCGGGGGAGGGAGTGCTGCTGGATCTGCTCTGTAAAGCTGAGGCCGTGGAAGCTGTCCATGGGCACGGTCTGGGCGGTGGCGGTAGAAGAGGTGGTGCGCAGGGAGGAGTTCTTGGAGCTCTTGAGGGAGTTGTTGGAGAGGGAGGACTTGTGCCGGTCCACTGTGGAGTCGGGCGACTCAGAGGGCGAGCTGAAGGCATGGGGCGGGCCGTTGTTGGCGCCGCCGGTGCTCCCGGAGCTGTTGGACTTGCCGGCGAGTGACTGCAGCTTTCCCGCCGCGCCGATGGGCTGCCGCTCGTCTGCGGCGTGGACGGGGGATGGGCTGCACCCGTTCAGGACCACGGACGCCCCATACTTCTCTAGGAGCTTGATGATCTGGGCGTGCCCCCCCTTAGCGGCCACCCGCATAGCTGTGCGGCCGAACTGGTCGGCGTGGTTGGGGTCGGCTCCGTGTTCCAGAAGGATCCGCACCACGTCCAGGTGGCCCTCCTGGGCAGCGATGCCCAGCGCGGTGGCGCCCTGGTTGCAGGTGTGGTCGACTCGGGCACCGCTGTCGATCAGGTGCTGCACAACACGGGCGTGGCCCTGCCAGGCAGCGGACTGCAGAGCGGAGCGCCTCTCATTGTCGCAAGAGTTGACATCGGCGCGGCGGCCGACCAGGAGCCGCACCATCTCCAAGTGCCCCTGCCAGCATGAGACGTGGAGCGCCGTCCTCCCCTCGGGATCCCGTGCCTCCGCGTCCGCCCCACTGTCCAGGAAGTACTCAGCCATAGCCAGCTGGTTCTCCAACGCCAGAATGTAGAGGGTGGGCCGGCCGTCGGCGTCCTTGTGGTCCAGGTCCGCGCTGTGGCTGAGGAGAAGCTCGACCACGTCCCGGTGCCCCTCCAGGGCCGCCACCCGCAACGAGTTCCTCCCGTCGTATCCCCGCTGGTCCACGCTGGACTTGTTTTCCAGGAGGATCTGGGCGCAGTCGTAGTGGCCCTCCTGCGAAGCGAGGATGATCGGGATGCGGCCATCGTTGTCGACCTCGGTGCAGCGGGCGCCCTGCTCGATGAGCGCATCGCACACCGCACGGTGTCCCTCGAAGGCGGCCATGTGCAGAGGGGTCCAACCGGCATCATCCCGGTGGTTCTCGTCCAGCCCCCTGTCCAGCAGGGTGCGCACCACCTCTACGTTCCCCTGGGCTGAGGCAATGCTGAGCACTGTCCTGCCCTCCCCATCGATGCTGTCCACCGCCGCGCCCCAGAACAGCAGGGCGTTGACGGCCGAGGCGTGGCCCATGGAAGCGGCTGCCAGAAGAGGGGTGCGCCCATTGTTGTCTGTGTGGTCCACGTCGGCGCCGCCCTCCAAAAGCAGGTCGACGACGTCCACATGGCCCTCATAAGCTGCCACCAGCAGAGGGGTCATACAGTCCTTGTCGCAGTGGTCCACCTCGGCGCCCCGGTCGATCAGGAGGCTGACCACCGAGGCGTGACCCTTGCTGGCGGGAACGCAGAGCGCCGCCACAGAAAGTGCGGTGCGGCTATCCACGTCCTCATGGTTAACCTCAGCGCCGTGGTCCAGCAGGTGCTCCACAATCTCACGATGGCCCATGTAGGCGGCTGCAATGAGTGCAGTCCTCCCCTCATTGTCGGCCTTGTTGACCTCTGCACCATGCTGGAGAAGGTTGAGCACAATGTCCTCGTGGCCCCCCCAGGCCGCCGCCCTGAGTGCAGTCCGGCTATCTGCGTCGGCGCAGTCCACCTTGGCGCCAGCGTAGAGCAGTGCTGAAACCACCTCCGAGTGGCCGCCCCAAGCTGCCGAGCGAAGCGCCGTCCAGCCGTCGTGGTCAGTGTGGTCGATGTCCACACCCCGCCCGATCAGGCAGTTCACCACCTTGGTGTGGCCCTGCCTGGCCGCCAACGTCAAGGCTGTCTGGCCATGGCTGTCCTCCAGCTCCAGGTCGGCACGGCGCAACACCAGCAGGTTGACCACATCCAGGTTGCCACTGTATGCGGCGTTGGCCAGCAGGGTGCGCCCTCCCGAGTCGCACTGGTTGACGGAGGCGCCGTTATCCAGCAAGGTCCGGATGGAGTCCTCTCGCTCCAGGGCCTGCTGGACAGCGCAGGACGCCCGCTCTCCCTCGCTGCCGCTCACATGTGCCCCTGCCTTCACCAGCAGCTGCAGCACCTCCTGCTCCTTGGGGATGGAGGTGCTGAGGGAGTCCTGGGCCGGGGTCCCATTCCACACCATCCACAGCGCCAGGTTCGACGGCTCGATCTGCAGGTTGGAGCTGATGAGGTGGAGGGCGAACTCCTGCACCTCCCGCGGCTGGAGCTCTTTGGCCCTGCAGGTGTAGCTCATGGCCAGCATGCGGTGGCCCTCGGCGGCGTTGCACAGGTACTTCTGCGTGCAGTGCTTCACGTCCAGCAGCCACTCCGCAAAGCTGTAGTGGAACAGGATGCGTGTGCCACCTAGGCCCTCCACCAGCAGCTTGGACAGGATATCCATCTTCTTCTGGAAGTCCTCCATGGTGAGCACCATGTTCCGGGTCCAAACGGCATGGTACAGCTCTTTGACACTGAGGGGTTGGCGGGCAGCCAAGATGGCATTGAGGATGGGCTGCACCTTGGTGAACTGCTTGCGGACAAAAAGGCGCTGGCAGAGCCAGAGGTACAGACCGTTGAGTGTCCCGGGAATATCGCGGATCTCGCGCAACATAATAAAGCTTTCCACCACGCCGTCCAGCACACGCTCCAGGTACAGGAAGCAGCCACTGCTTTTGATGTGCAGCTGGTTCAGCATCTCGGCAGTCTCCTTGGTGAGGTGTTGCCGTAGCGCCTCCTCCTGGTCCAGGCGATGCAGAATGTACTGCTGGACGTCCTTGACGATGTAGGCTTTCCGAAGGTCGTCCAGGCTGATCTTGCGAAATCCTGTGACAAGACGACGAAGGGGGAAAAAATATCTATTAGAAATGTGGAGTTCATTTCATCAACACTGCTGCTGCAGGACTAATACTTATCACTTTTCCCTCTCTCCATCTATGGAGGGAGAGCCTCCATCTCTCAGTCTGCACCCCTCCATCTCTCACTCATTCTCTCCCTCCCCACCTTTGTCTATCTCTCCCTCCATCTCTCAGTCTCTATTCCTCCCTCTTTCTGTGTATCTTTCTCCATCTTGATTTCATATTTGAATACACTCTATTTGCATGAGAAGTGAGCTTGTGTTGCAAAAACATTAAAGTACACAAATTAAATGCACAAGTCGGCCAAGAAAGAGAGAGGGGGCAAACAAAAAAAAAATACAGACAGTAACACTCCCTCCCGCTTCCATACACACACAACGCATGTTAAATAAAATAACTTGAACAATCTAAGAAACTTTGTAATAAAAACAATGAGTCTATAACAAACTCCAGACACCGTTTAGCCCCTGCCCCCTCTCAGATTACGGAAGGCAGACGTGCACTGGGCCACCACCTCTATTATTGCAGCCACCTCACCCAGAAGGGCTTTCATTTCATTTGGTTCTGGAAAGTTCTGAATTGGATTTATTTGTGCAGTGAATTTGGGGTACATTTCATGGGGTACACTGATGAGGTACTTCAGGAGGGGGGGGGGGGGGGGGTAAGGAGAAAGTGGACCTCTCTCCAACTCTACAAGGTTGCAGTGATCACACAGCCCATTCTCTTTAGTATTTTTTTTTTTTGTGGGCCTGTTTCTGTGCTGGAAGAGGTTGAGCACAATGTGGGCACGGAGACTCTCCTTACCCTTGCTCTCATTTTTAAAAATTATTCACGCTTTTATCCGGGGAGAGGGTTTCAGAGTCGGGTCCCAGGAGTACATCACCAGGTCGAGCCTTAATTTTCCGGCCTGGTGCAGCCCTACGCGGGGCAGCCTGACCCGCTTTGAAGGGATTTAAACTTCCCCGCTGGCCCCAATATCGGCCTCATTGATGTTTCTGTTAAACGTTGTGGGGTAAGATAAATAATCGATGCTCTTGAGAGATAATGGTTGATGCTGCGATCCTTTCATCTTGATAATCTATGTAGGAATCCTCTTACCGCTGTAAACTGCATAAAATGAGGCAGACCCAACAAATGGCATTATTCCAATACAAACGCACCCGAAACCCCCCGGTTTTAAATCAAACATAAATGGTGTTTACATTATAGTTCATCTCCGGTAATTAAAAATGTTTTCAGGCCACAGGACAGGACAGGTGTTAAGATGAGACTTAATGTTAGCAAGTAGCATGTGCACTACATCTCAAAGTCTCTCTTGCTGATATACTGTGGTTGTTTAGAGCCTCACAGGCCAAGAGTACAGAGAGAAAAATAAGGTTTATAACCGACAGACAGGTGCAATAAGGTTGTACAGAAGTGAGGAGAGATGGTTTTACGGCACGGTCAGATTTCAGTGGCTTCTGTAGGAGGACACACAAAAACCCCCCGTAACTAGCAGTGGGTAGAACAGTGCGGAGTAGAACAGTGCGGAGTAGAACAGTGCGGAGTAGAACAGTGCGGAGTAGAGCAGTGCGCAGTAGAGCAGTGCGGAGTAGAGCAGTGCGGAGTAGAGCAGTGCGGAGTACAGCAGTGCGGAGTACAGCAGTGCGGAGTACAGCAGTGCGGAGTAGAACAGTGCGGAGTAGAACAGTGCGGAGTAGAGCAGTGCGGAGTAGAGCAGTGCGCAGTAGAGCAGTGCTCGTAGAGCAGTGCGGAGTAGAGCAGTGTGCAGTAGAGCAGTGTGCAGTAGAGCAGTGTGCAGTAGATATGTGTGCAGTAGAGATGTGTGCAGTAGAGATGTGTGCAGTAGAGATGTGTGCAGTAGAGATGTGTGCAGTAGAGATGTGTGCAGTAGAGATGTGTGCAGTAGAGATGTGTGCAGTGAACCGGTGTCACATGGTGAAATCGTCCCAGGGACAAGCAAAACATCCCAAACCAAACAACGCTTTCTGCAGTTCATACAGTCCAGAGTGCAGCCAAGGAGACCAGAAAACACTACTGAGGAAAATAAACGCACAACTGGCACTGCATTTTAACATCTGCCGCACTCCCCCCCTCTGCTCTCCATTTACACTGTATTTGTGTGTGTGTGCATGTTTATGGTTGCGTGAGTGTGCACAACTGTAAGAGAGGATATGCTTTGAGTGTTTGTGTGAATGCATGAGTGTGTCTGTATGTAAGAGAGAAAGAGAGAGTGTGTGTGTGTGTGTGTGTGTGTGTGAGAGAGAGAGAGACAGTACACACGGACCTCTGCTATCCTAATTAACAAAGGGGTCCTCCGGCACTGTCCGAGGCAGTTAGGCTCCAGATGTTGGGAATTACATATCCCGTCCCCTGCGCCTCCCGTCCACGTTTGGCACAGGAAACCATTCCTGTACCTCAGGGTCCAGGGTCCAGGGCCCAGGGCCAGGCCCAGTGTTCACACACATTTACAGTTCCCTCGACTGGATTTAAACAGTGGAAACGCCCACACACTCTTGCGTAGGCACTCTCCATGTATTCCTCAAACCCGAACCAGGGAACCAAGGAAGAGCAAGGCCTGAGAAGGAAGTGGACCATCCTCCTGTGGCTCTTTCATTCCCCTACTGAAAACAGCAGCGGATATAAAACCAGACAATGCCAACAACACCGAGAGAGGAAGTAGGCAATCTCTTGAACTATTTTCTGAACAGTGAACGCCAGCCGTGTTGTGTTGACTTTATATTTCCAGAGTGAGTGGTAGTTTCCAGAACACCCAGGTGTTGGCTCCAAGCACGGCACAAATTAGCGTACAAACAACTCCCACTACCCAACCCCCCCCCCACATATAAATGTTTGGGGCAATTTAGGGCAAGCTCATTGACTTGACTTAAAACAGATTACCATGGAGACAATTACGATGTTAATATCTCAGTGTGGGACAGTGAATGCGTCACAAGGCTTTTGGGACAAATCTAATCCATCTTCCAAAAACAACAACAAAAACAAAACAGCAACAGATAAAAGACAATCCTCGTTTATTTCTGTGTAAATTATCTTGTGCTGGTGAGATGGTTCATGATAAAACGAGAGTTTATCTCTGCGCAACTCAATCTATCTCTATTGTTAGGGCGTCTCCGGGCGTCTTTGAGCTCTATTCAGTCAGTTTGGGTTTGCTGCACTCTAAAATCTTCCCTTGTGTGGCGGATAATCTGATCATATGTCAGGTGATTCTGCCGCAGGTAGGTGCTTTTCATCTGTCATGAACAACATCAGGGCACAAGAGTTCCAGACGGGACCACAATGCCCTACGACAATAAAAAATCCCTTCCTAATCCTTAACGGAGCTACTAACCACATTCTATTAAAACTACAAATGAAGAGAACCTGCCGGGTTACTATCAGACCGGGATCAAACACGCATTTCAAACACGCATTTCCTCAAGATTTTTTCTTTTTGGTAAATTTTTTTAAATCTCCTGCGAATCCCTGTGAATTTTCAGTGAAGCATGCAGCTATCCAAAATGGTATAATCGCATAAAAGAAGAATTTAGTTTTTAGTAATGTTAGTATCGAAAAGCATGACTAAAAATGTAAAACAAATTATTTGAACAGGGTCACCTTAGCGTCAATTTTACCCACTATATTTTTGTTATGCCTTGTGATATTGCAAATAATCATCCAACCCAGGTTTCTGGCTGCTGCAGGGGTAGCGCGGTTCCCAACAGCTGATGGATCTGGACTCCAGCACACTGCGCATGGCTGCATCAGCACTTTCGCCTCAGAGCACTTTTTTTCAGCTAATCCCAGCAGAGTGCAGGAATTTGCAGTGTCAATGACCTAATGCTCCCAGTCCTGCTTAATACTGCAGAGAGAGCATCTCAGAGATGGGGAGGGTCCAATCAAAGGGAGCAACCAATGGGAAGCGGACTTGGGATTTCATGGCCGAATCAGAGGGAGGAGCCAATGGAAAGTGGGTTGGGCATTTCAGGGCTGAACCAGGATGAGTCAATGGGACCGAGCTGGGCATTTCAGAGCCAAATCAGAGGGAGAAATCAATGTGAAGTAGGCTGGACCTTTCAACAACAAAGGCATTGCACTATTATGCATTTCAACCAGATATGGCATGTAACCAAGCTATTGAGTATGAATAGGCTGGTGAAGACTGGCATATTTTTCAAAGCACCCACAGGTGCTGTTGATTCTGAATGAAACCCAAGTACAACATCATGACAAATAGTTAATTTTATCAAACCCCAAAAAAAAATTTGGAAGATATACCACGCATGTGCCACTGGAGAACAAAAGTGGGGTAGATGTTTTTTTTCCGAAAGAAGTGACAGGGCCCAGAAACTGGTGGGCTGGAAATTTTGCAATATGAACTCCCCTGCTGGGTGTCCCTGGAACGCCTTTTGTTACAAAATACAAAATTAATTTATAAAATTTTTCTAAACATTCATGTTCAATGTGTCGTGCATCCCTCGGGAATATTGTGTCTTCGAGCAGCCAAGAAAAATGACTCACCAAGACCATTGGAACTGAGTGCTAGTGGGCGGTTCCCAATGCTCTCAAACCTTCATCAGTGAGGAAGGGAGCCTTCGCCTCGGAAATGGAAGTTAGTGGTGTTAGGCCTCAGGCAAACAAGATGGAGCAATCGTGTCCCGCTAAAACCCAAGCACCAGCTCTTCACCTCCATCCAACTCCCCTGCGTCTTTAAGAACAACCTTTAAGAATACAGGCGTTCAAAATACAAAAAGGAAAGTAGTGAAATTTTTTATTTATTTATTTATTATTATTATTATTATTTTTTTTTTAAAGTGCTTCCATCACGTGTCTGAGGTGCGTGGCATCGTGCCACACCCCACAGGCAATGCGAAAAAGCAGCTGGGATGCCGAGTGAAATGCGAAAGAAACTGCGAGAAGTAGAGCTCCATTAGTTCCCGCTCACTTCAACTGGACAGCTCAGACCTGCTTTTCCAGAGCGCAAACAAAAATTTAAGAAAAAACGAGAGATGCCAATTCAATTTTGTCAGAGTGCAAGCCCACAATGACCTTTCATTCAACCGCTTAAAAATGGAGGCATCTAAGCCAGCTGATCTGGCCACTTATGGGACGGGCGGAGGAATGCTGTGCCATATTTCTCTCACTGACCCCCCCACTCGTTCTCAGAGTCCCACTCACCAACCATGTCACGTAAATAGGCAGAATTTCCTGCGTTTAACCGTTTACCCAGCGCCTTTTCAGCTCCTTCGCTGATCCTTTTTAGGGATTATAAGATGTGCGGGACATGTCCTGTCAAGTGAAAACTCTAGATCTTTAATCTAAAAAGTGAACAGAAAACAACTTCAACTGAAGACATTGTGGTGTAATTTCAAGACCAAATCCAGTCAGCAGCAAGCCCAATGTCTATAGGCCTAGCTCACATTTCCGGGTAGGCAAACCGGAAGGAGTGAATACTTTTTTCCGGTAGTTTAGTTCGCTCTGGTTATGCCCACTGAACTGTGGTTCTGCCAAAGCCCATACAGAGAGAAAACTTACTATACGATCTCTGGTTCTGCTTTTATCTTCATTGAAAATTGCTGCGTTCAGAAGCAACAAAGCTTGCAGTGTTTCTCGCTGCTCCATCTCCAAGAGAAAATAACCCAGACATAAGATAGGAAATTAGCTGCCTCCAGGAGAAGCCATGTCTACGGGCATAAAGCTCCGTAGTCCCGCCCACTTTGGTGACGAACGTCACTGGTGTCACTTTTCGGGAGAAATACAATGGGAGTCAATACACTGAAATTATTCTTTTTTTTTTAAATATATTCAGGCAGCTACATGTTCAAAACACCAAGAGAGGGGTTGTCACATTTTAAAATAATTAATAAAATTGGTAATTTTGTAAAATTTTGTCCAACAAATAAACAAACAAACACGTTTTCAAAAAACAAAACAAAACGACTACAACATGAAGTCTACTCACTTGCTCACCACCACTGCTGAAGTTAAAGCCATAAAGCTGACACTTTCGACATGGCCAGACTGATAGTGATTCTCGCCCTTGGTGATACTGTTAGTTTCACTTCCATAATAAGACAAAGTGAGCCATTTTCGCTAGCAGAGCGACCCGGAGCTTCCATAATAAGTTACAAGAGCAGACCAAGTGATTCACTAGCAGAGCGGCCGCCCGGTAGCTACTGCGTTAGCTATTAAAAGCAGGAGCCGGCGATGTACGGCCTGGGATTCTGGGTAGTGTAGTTATGTTTCTCAAACTCCGTTAATTATATTCAGATTTGATTTAAACGCGGTGGTAAGTATATAATGGACTTTGTATCACATATGTGTCAAAGTTTGGTACATACAATGTCATAATATCATCATAAGGGTGACAAAGATCCGGAAAGTGGGGCAGGTAACGCCCTACAAAGGCAAAAGGCCTTAACTTCCCAGAGTGTAGAACTGAGAAAAATGGCTTTAAAGTTTTATTGTTGCCCAGACAAATGAGTTGTAAGCAGATTATTGGAAATGTGGCAGTTGTTTGTCTTTTTATGAAGTTATTTTATGTACATATTAATCCTGAGCTCAAACTTGACCTTTGACTCTTATTCGGAAGTTACGGTATTTTGTCGTTGTATGGTCTACAAAATGATAAGGGGTCATGCCAAAGCAAAAGGCTGTAACTTCCATTTGTTCTCATTTTTTTGTTGATCACAATATAAACAATAACATGATAACAGCTAGATAAAATCTCGCAATATATCATGCAACTGTCCGCTTAATATAATATGAATGAGAATAAATCAATTTGTAGAATTTTTAAGTGCTCACTAATTACTAACTCGCATCATTAGGCCCAAGTTTTTATCGACTTGAAACAAAACCTTGCAATATTTTCTTTCCTACCCCTTAACATGGCAAGTTGCAAATCATGCCCAACGTTAAATATGTTAAATATCAGTAAAATTTGAGATTATTCAGATTCATTGATAAAAGTTGTTGATGTTGTATGTAGCCTAAGTTTCAGTATTTATTAGTCAAATATGTACTACACTGTGAAAAAGGTGTCACTATGATATAAATAAAGACAAAAATCTAGCCAATTGGTTAACACGTTGACAGATTTAGGACTTGAATGATTGGATGGATGCGATTGGTGACTCGACATTGAAAATCCAGACATAGATGATAAGCAAAGTTTTTGCATGCCAGAGAACTTTTTGCAACCAAATTATCGAGTGCACCATGCTACGCAATAAAGTAGTACATGGATACTCGACTCGCATTATGGATTGACTTTGCTGAATGTAAGAGCATTGAATGTGAGAGAGAGCCTACTCAAGACTAGTCATGTTTTGGATTTAACTTGTTGAACGTGAGAGAAGGGCATCCTTGTGCTTTACAATTGATATTTTACTGGGCTAACATTTTAATTGTGCGTTGCTTGCATGCGTGCGTGTGTGTGTAGCCTACTTCTCGCAAGAAGGTGTGTCGATTCGGTAATCCGTTAACGTTGTTATATTCGGCGGTCAGACATTCAGCCGTGTTGTGTTGCACGAATTGACAGGCAGGATGCGTTTGTCCTGGATGCTTTGAACGCAATTCTGCTTGCATATGGGAGCAGTTTTCCAGTTCTCTCATTAGCTAGCATGTAATGTTAGCTAACGTTTGCTCACGCAAGCTAGTAATTTTGTAGATTGCCTATCTAATCTATCTTCAGTAGGCTAGTCTTTCTTATCTTTGCCTGGGTGTCGGCGTTTCAAAGCTATTTACACCAACATTTTCCCTCGAGAGCAATGGGCCATTCTGATATAGGCTAAGGCTAGGTTAAACTCATTAACAACAACAACAATATGTTTTCACTTTATTAAATCTGCCTATGTGTATCTGAAATGCTTCAATGATTGACATATAGCCTACAATACCAAGGTAAAACACCGTAACATCATCAGCGCTGTAAACAGTAACTCCACTTTGATGCGCTGCAAGCAAAACAAAGGCAGAGTAGCTACCTTAACTCAACTCGAACATTTCAGAGTGCCGTGAAACAAAGGCAAGGAACCTTAAATTACGTTACATCCTTCTGCCTTATTATTATAAAGCGGGTCTTTATTGTTCCGTAAATGTAAAAAACGAATTTTCGACTAAAGATGAAGTTACGCCCCTTTGCCTTTGCACGGCAATAATGGCTTCCGGCAGTCTTCCGGGACTAGGGAGCTCTATACCCGCTAGCTTGCTAGCCAGCTAGCTAGCAAACATGCAAAAGGTTTTTATCAGAGCTGCTCTTAAACTAGCTAACGTTGTCCAACGTTTGAGTGGTGGATTGCAATAAAGACGCTTTCGTTTGCTAACTTACTCGCTAGTAAAAACTAGCTTTGGTCGCTAACGCTAGTTAAAACCGTTAGCTTATCTCAGTGCTCCAGGAAACAGACATATCCAAGACATCCCCGCTAGCTTGCTAGCAAGCAAAAGTTTTATTTATTTTTTATTTATTATTATTTTTTATCAAAGCTGCTCTTAAACTAGCTACCAAGCTAACATTGTCTAACGTTTGAGTGGTGGATTGAAATAAAAACGCTTTCGTTTTCTAACTTACTCACTAGTAAAATAATAATATAATAATATTAAAAAATATAATAATAAAAATAATAAAAAATACAATATTGTTTTCATCATGGTGGACGGGGGGGGGGCTCTGCAGTCCAGGGGTCCCAGGCCATGGGTACAACAATGTGCTGCACTAGAGGTTAAAACAGCAGAGCGCAGAGCCCTTTAGCTTCTGTTGCTAATGTTAGTTAAAACTAGAAGGCAGTCATGTCTGGGCATTATAGCAAGCGAGCAATATGTGTTTAATCAGAGCTGCTCTTAAAGTAGGTAGCTAGTTAACAAACTAGTGGTACTGGATGTTTGAGTGCTCAATTTTTCCATTTTAATTAGCTAGTATAGTTCAGTGAACACTCACCCCATCATTAGATTATGATATAGCTTTAAATGAACCAGGCAGAAATTAATACAAAATATAAAGCCATTTATAAATATAGGCTATATGCCCAAGTATCATAGAAGCAAAGTTATTGTTACTTTTGACTCCAAATAAGTACATTTTGTGAAACAAAAGCTTAAAACTATAGCTAAAATAATAGGATTCACTCACTGGTGAACATGCTAACGCTATAGGCTAACCGTAGGATGCTAGTTAATCAAACTATTGATTAAAGTATTTCAGCAACTTAGCAAGGTTATTGACATATTAGTCACATGTTTATGAGTGCTTATGTAACGCAGATAATGTCCGACATTGTGACTTTTGGGAGTGATATTAGGGGCTAGGAAAAACACACATCTCATTCAGATCCATGGTTTCCAAGGGGGAGTTACAGGTGTCCCTAGCACCGGAAGTAAGTAGTCACCCCTTCTGGTCTAGATAATAGGCCTATTTTGGTTGGCTAGAACAATTTGTAAACATGAAGAAAATCATGCTAAACCAATCAGTGTGTCTTTTTATGTTTAAAGTGACCACTGCCCGACCCCTATTGGCTCGCTGTTTTAATTACAAAGCATTTTATTTGTTACCTCTACTGCCCGTCAGCCAGTTCCGTCCCCTAAGAATTATAAATCCTGTACATGAATGGAAAGAATTTCTCTTTCAGAAATATTTTAAAAGATGCATATTATTAAAAGATACTTCAAGATTATAATTTCTCCAATTTTTAATAGTTTGGGTCACAAACATTATGTCACGTGGCGCTGTAATGGCGACAGTCCAGCTGTTTCTCGTGTTCGTGTTTGTTAATTTGTATGTGTTTTGTTGTGTCTGGCTTTTGTCTTCGTTTTTTTTCATGTGCTGTATGCATTCCTGCTGCTCGTTTGATAATATCGACGAATTGTCTAGTCGATATAATTTTGTTTGTGGTCGTCAACATGGAGACGCATTCACAACATATGCTCGGGAATGACCGTTGGATCTGCAAACTGCAGCAACAAAGTTTACCCTCGCTCTTCACCGGAGTTGAGGATTTCAGGACAGATCCGGGAGTGCAGGCAATCTTCAAAATGCAGCCAGGGAAGAAGAACATAATGCGGGGGAGGAATGAGGAGACGACAGGGAGGATTGACGCAGTTCGGTGCTCCGTTTCGGCGGTGGGCAGAGACCGCGGCGCTGCGTGTATGGAGAAGAGTCATGGAGGCGGAGTTTGTGTGTTGGACTGCTTGGTGACACTAGACATCTCGGGACAGCGGGACTATTTTTTAAAAAGATCATGACTGTATTGCACTTTAATTCACTTAATTCACTTGATTGATGTAATGATTCTGTTGGATGTCTTTGTTTGATATGTTTGTTTGTGTGAACTGAAGTTCCCTTGCGGGAAAATAAAAGTAATTCTATTCTAATTTGCCGAGAAGTGTGACAGCAAGGGGAAGGGGAAGTGCAAGGGGAAACTAAATTAACTCAGTGTTCGTGCATTCTGGGAGCTACAACAAACTTATCATAGTCCTGCTTAGCAACGCAGCAAAACCTATTCATAGTTACGCCACATTTACATTAATCAGACGGAATGGGTAAACGTGTGCTTAAATCACACACACTGGCATGATCTTCTGCGAACGCAGTGAACACTGTGTTTATGCCATGTCAACAAATTTGTGAAAAAACTAGAGCTTACAAAAACTTCCTTCATTATGAGCAAAAATATGTAAATAATCAAAAATATTATAAATGTGAAGTATAAAATTTAAACAGTGCATTTTTAAAGAATCAGAAATTAAACTTATTATTAAGACTAAAAAAAGACAAACATGCAAACTGGTCTAAAATTCACTAGGCATAAAGCAAAAGGCAAAGACTTTCCAAACCTAGCCTGGTCATACTCATTAAATAACACACCTGCGCGTATATTTCCATAATTCTCTAACACACGGACCTGTCAGCCAGCAAAATATACTTAAAATATTCTTAAAATGCATTTGCAGGAGAGGGTAGTAAGTTATGAGTTAAAAAAAAATAATAATAAGAAACCATATGTTGTTTAAGCACCCTGAAGGCACAGATATTACGGTTGTTTACCGATATTCATCACGCCCGATACATGGCGCAGCATATCCGAGTTCTCACATGAAGATAAACGATTAAGAGCGCTTTGAACTGCCGGCGTGATGGCCAGGAGGTAAACGCATTTAGAAGCAGGCGAGCATGCCCAAACTCGCCCTGCTTTTAAATAGCAGCTGCAGCAGGGACAGGAAAGAGCCTCTGTCTGACTGATATCAGCTGACATGTGTATGTTCAGCACAAACATCGACCGAGTCCCACAGCCAGATACCTGCTACTGTAAAACCCTGAGTCCCACAGCCAGATACCTGCTACTGTAAAACCCTGAGTCCCACAGCCAGATACCTGCTACTGTAAAACCCTGAGTCCCACAGCCAGATACCTGCTACTGTAAAAACCTGAGTCCCACAGCCAGATACCCGCTACTGTAAAACCCTGAGTCCCACAGCCAGATACCTGCTACTGTAAAAACCTGAGTCCCACAGCCAGATACCTGCTACTGTAAAGACCTGAGTCCCACAGCCAGATACCTGCTATTGTAAAAACCTGAGTCTCACAGCCAGATACCTGCTACTGTAAAACCCTGAGTCCCACAGCCAGATACCTGCTACTGTAAAACCCTGAGTCCCACAGCCAGATACCTGCTACTGTAAATCCCTGAGTCCCACAGCCAGATACCTGCTACTGTAAAGACCTGAGTCCCACAGCCAGATACCTGCTACTGTAAAACCCTGAGTCCCACAGCCAGATACCTGCTACTGTAAAGACCTGAGCCCCACAGCCAGATACCTGCTACTGTAAAACCCTGAGTCCCACAGCCAGATACCTGCTACTGTAAAACCCTGAGTCCCACAGCCAGATACCTGCTACTGTAAAACCCTGAGTCCCACAGCCAGATACCTGCTACTGTAAAAACCTGAGGCCCACAGCCAGATACCTGCTACTGTAAAGACCTGAGTCCCACAGCCAGATACCTGCTACTGTAAAGACCTGAGTCCCACAGCCAGATACCCGCTACTGTAAAAACCTGAGTCCCACAGCCAGATACCTGCTACTGTAAAAACCTGAGTCCCACAGCCAGATACCTGCTATTGTAAAAACCTGAGTCTCACAGCCAGATACCTGCTACTGTAAAGACCTGAGTCCCACAGCCAGATACCTGCTATTGTAAAAACCTGAGTCTCACAGCCAGATACCAGCTACTGTAAAGATTCACGCACTCACTCACTCAGTCACTCAGTCACTCAGTCACTCAGTCACTCAGTCACTCAGTCACTCAGTCAGTTCAATTTAAATGCTATATTGGCATTAAATATTTTACAACACGTTGCAAACGCTTGTATATTTATCATAAAAATTACATTGTGATGACAATTAAAACAACAATAACAGTAACTGTGTCTTCTCTCCTCTCGCCCTTTCTCTGTCTATCTCCCTTTCTCTCTTACACCCCCCCCCCCCACTCCGTCCCCATGCCATCAGCACTCAGTCGGAGAATTATGAACTCTTGAGCTTACTCTTGGTTTTTCTTTTTATCCTTTTAATACATTTCAGACAATACAACGTATTAAGTTCAGTCTACCGTCTAATGTTCCCCACATTCTCCAGTGTGTTTTATGGCGGGTATGAAATATCACACCCAGCAAAGTCACATCCATCAGGAAGGCCGTGCGCGAAACGGTGCTGTTCGCCGGCTCAGGAAGAAAGAGGACTCCGTGAAGGGAAGCCGCCGCCCACTCGCACCTGTGTGCAAGGTATCCGGTCGGCTTCAATCACCGCAGAGCACACCTGGGCTGTGACTGACTGCAGGGCATCACCATGGAGGGATGTCTTCTCCCTAATGAACAGCTGCACCAACCCAGTCAAAAATACCCACAACCTGAACAAACTCAGTCAAAGATACTCATAACCTGCACCAACCCTGTCAAAACACCCATAACCTGCACAAACCCAGTCAAAAATACTCGTAACCTGCACCAACCCTGTCAAAAACACCCCTAACCTGCACCAACCAATTCTATTTTTGACCTCCCGTCGCCCACCCGGACACAATTTGTAAAGAATTTTCCTAGCTACAGCAGGTCCTGGGAACAAAGCCAGTGGGATTTATTTTATTTTTTTCACAAGGGGGTTCTAGAACACCGCTGTAAATGTCCACACACACCCACACACACACCCTTGCTCTCGTCACGTGACAACTGGGCACTTTATTAGCTAACAAGGAAGCCCAGTCAACATGTAGCTGCTACTAACCTACAAAAGGGCGTTTAGAGTCGGCAGTTTAAATGGCCCTACCCTCAGTGCTGCAATGTTTTTCTGACTGAAAGGGAAATACGTATTTTTAAACCCATAAATGTCTCGGTGGGCCGCTAGTATTTGACTTAGGCCCAGAATATTCTATCCTGCTCAGACCAGGAATGAGAGACACTGAGGTTTCATGAACCTCTTCGGGGTGGAGCTAGAGTGAGCTGTCAATCACACAAGTTTTTTTTGCTCTCCCCAGCGAAACAATAATGCCAAAATCAGTGTGTCATAGATAGTATATGGTCTATAAAAAAATAGCTCCGCCCATTTTTCATTTTGGGGGGAAACCACATACTCCCATCATTATTTACAACATTCCCATAGCCCTGTGGAATCGGGAACTATCTCTGGCCCTGCACGTTCAGAGCCCTGCTCCAGTGTCAGGTACTTGCAAAGTTATTTGCGGCATGTGCAGGGTTATTCCAAGCATCACTGACCACGCCCCCCTCGTTAAAGCGCCTTCACTCTCTCCCCTATGACATTACTCAAATGAGCTCCGGGGGTTAAGGCAAGGGTTCGAGTGCTGTTTATTCTTCCCTTCAATCAGCACAATGCATATGACACACTTTAATTAGCACCTGAAGTGACAGGCTTCATTTCTTTACAAATATCTTCCTCCTCCCTCCTTGCCCTGCCTCTACTTAAGAAAAATAAATAGTGACATATTGGGAGCTAAATCACTCCTCTGACGTATGGGACCAAAGAGGGAAAAAGTGTGAGAGCTTGACACCATTTTAATGCAGAATGTCGGCATGTCTCTCATATAAAGTAAGTTTCTTCGCTCATCATTTCAAAGATCTCCCTCCCTCCTTCCCCCGTCTCTATTTAAGGGAAATAAATAGTGACATATTAAGGGCTAAATCACACCTTTGTTGTGTGGGGGAAAAGTGTGAAAGCTTGACACCGTTATAATGGCGAATGTTGGCATGTTTCTCATATAAAGCGAGTTTCTTTGCGGAGTGCTTATCTTCAGTCCCTTTCACTGGTACTAGCTCTGTAGCTCAGGCATTTCGGATAGAGATAAAAACGAGCCTGTCATCTGTAACCATGACGATCACGCTCGACCACGGGGTTGACTGACGCGAGTCAACCTTGGCGTGCCGGATTACCGGCTTCCCGTCTCAGCCGGAGTGGAACACGAGTCCTCGAACCCGGTTGCCGCGGGAACATGGACCAAACTGGGCAGTGAACGGGCCGGGGGGAGAGGGGGGGTGTTGACTGGCTTTGATGGACACGTCCCACAGAGAACGCCAGAAACACAGATATCTCCCCTCAGCGCACCATTATGCTCATGCCTAGCCGTAGATTTGGGGGGCGACAAGGAGGCATGTCACCCCAAATATTTTCATATGAATTGGACTATGTGAGACCTGTGTGTTCATAAATGTTTGCTAAGTGACCATAATATAATGTAATGCGATGAATTTTGTGGTGGAGGGTGCAAAATAAAAAAATAAATAAAAAAGGGGGCCTGGAACTTGTTATTTTAGTCACCAGTATCCATTTAAAAAGTGACTCACACAGAGTGCTCCAGATAAACGCTAAAGGTACAATTAGGCACATTAATCTAAAATGGTCTACATATTATATTATTACATGATTAAATAATATCACATATTAAAAAGTGTCATTACAATTAAAGATAAAAGGCAAACATAATAAAGGTGAGTCGAAACAGGACTTCACTGGTTAATTTAATAACATTATAATATAATATATATATTTTTAAAGAGCAAAGACAGGAAATATGACACGAGCAGAAGAAAATGGTGGAATGTGCGGAGCAAGTCTCAGGCCTGGCTTCTCTCCCACAGGAAACAGGAAACATGAAAATGAACGGTGACCCTCAGGGTGACATCGTCTGAGAGGGAAGCGCAGCGGCGCTCTCTCCGATGTCTCCAATCCTCACGAACCCCCGTTATTAATTACACACAAAGAAACCGAGCCGCCTGCCAGGCCGTTATCGGAAGAATCCCCCCCCGAATCCGCACAAGTCGAGTCACCACTGGGCCTCTACATAATAATGGGCGTCTCATGAGGGCGCAGGTGGCTGTTGGAACGCCCCCCGCCCCCCCCAAACCTCATAGGAGGAAATTCAGCTTGCATTACTGTTTGGCGTGTGTTTATATTGACAGTAAGCAATGGCGGTACAGTTCCCTGGTGAAATCGGTCTAACAGCAAAAAAAATAAAATAAAAATAAAAGTAAAAAAAGGGGGAGTGGCGAGAGAGGAAAAAAGGAAAAAAAGCAGTGGTCAAGATAAATATGTCAGGAATGCTCTGACCTTTCGCCAAAGGCTGGGGTCCAGGGGGCCAGGAGGCTGGGAGGGGGAGGGGGCCGGGCCCCCCCCCGGTTTGGTAGCAACTAGCGCACCACTGAAACAAGGCCTCTGTCTCCGCTAACGATCAGCTGTGCTAAATCTGCGCTGTCACCTGCCGTGGCTTTCTGAAAGGACCCATTCATGAAGCTGCCCGCTGCCGCGCCTGATGGGCACTGCTCCGGGGTGACCCAACACACACACGCATTCACGCACGCACGCACACATGCACGTGCACACCCACTCTTACACCAACACCCGTACACCCATGTCCACGCCCACTCACACACACGCGCGCACACACGCGTACTCCTTGAACTGCAGCATAAATAAGAAGCAGGCAGGATGTGTTCGGGGGCCTCGGTGCTCACAATGGAACAGGCTGTGCAACAGACCAGTGCAGAACTGGAAGGGACAGGGGTTTAATCAACTATAATTAACTATGAAATTCAATTACAGCGTCGACACCACAGCCATTTGGCACAGAACTGTGCACGTGTGTGTGTGTGCATGTGCACGTGGGAATGAGGAGGGAGGGTGATTTATTTAAAGAAAAAGGAGAAACAACGCAACGCATTAGCAATAACCTGCTGCATGCCTTTACCCTCCCCACCCCAACAGCCATTAATTACTTCACGCATAACTATTGCTTTTCGTTTTTGGTCTGTGAAAGTAACAACAAATATAACATTCACACTGACTGCAGCATGACAAAGCGTAGTGGCTGTAAAAAGCAACGGGGTACATTTGTAACGAAGCAATTAGCATAGGGGGGTATTAGGTTTTTACCCATTTGTATTTCTGCTGATCTGTCAGCTGCATTCTTTTTCTGCACAGAAGACCTTTTCTAAGAAGTTTCTAAGAAGTTTCTAAGAAGACATTCTCAACAAACAGCTCAGACACGCATTTCTGCCTCGGTCACAAAAAAAGGATACGTGACTGACTTCAGTTTAAAAAAAACTTCCTTCATAAACATTAACTATCAAGCTCCAGGATGTAAATTAGCTGGCAGTAAACAGTTTTGCACAGAGTCCATTATGGGGGGGGAGACACTTCCTCCAGCTGGAGAACACATTTTGGAAGCAGAACAGCAGAAAACGGGGTATCCGGAAAGTTCTACAACAAACCTGGGTCACGTTAAGAGAGAAAGAGAGAGAGAGAGGACTCTCCTTTCCGTCTCTTTTATAAACGTCTGCTGCTCTTAGCACCGCAGTGCCATTCGCCTCCACCTCTGTCCACTTCTAATTCCGCCAGAGGCCTAGTCAAATTGGCACCGTTTCCAGGCCGTTGAAAACTCGGATCGCTGGCTCAGCATTTTCTCTCGCTCTTCCCTCATGAAAGGCTGCACACAAAATCCACAGAGGGGGGGAAAAAAAGAGAAGAAAAAAAACGCCAACCTTTGAACCAGATGCTTTGTGTTCAGACCCTGCAGTTTAAAAGCTGCCCCACTTCAATTTAACCCCCCCACTTTGTCTTTGTGTTACAAGTCCTTCAACCTTTTTCATAGGTTTCCTTATTTTTATTTATTGATGTTTTCATAAAAAGCGAGCGCATATCTATGTTCTGGTGAGTTGTGTTTTCTGGACAAAGCCGGGACAAGGTAGAGGAGAAGGGAAATTACAGCCAACACAAACTGCTTTTACCTCATAAACTAGGTCTCTGCCAGCCTTTCCAACCTGCTCAACCATCCTTACAAGCAGCCAGTAGATTATTTACCCAGCTACAACAGAGGAGTCCACTTTCCTCCCCTGCAGAACCAGCGGACAGGGGCGTGTAAACCTCCCAAAGCGGTTTCCCCGCCGCAGAAACCAAAACAGGCGGCAACAAGGGTGCGCTTATTCCGCTGAAGTCACAACTTCACCCAGACCACTACATATTATCCTTTTCATTTTTCAGTTTTGTATTTTATCTTTTTTTGTACCGTAGGTCCACTTTTAATCAGCTGTGACGTTACTCACAATGGTCTCCCTGTATTCAGAAAAAACAAAATAAATAAAAATGTCTTCCCCCCCCCTCATTTTCTAGCACAGTTTGAGAACGTGACCCATGAATAACCTGCTGGTCAGAGGTTGAATCTCAAACACGTGTCCCATATGGAGCTCCTCTATGGTCCTCGCTTTCCCACAGTTAAAGAGCCTCAAACATTGGTGTGATATACACCTTGGCCCGAGCCAGGATGGTTCACCGACACGCGAGGCGGTCTGGCTTTTCATACAGCGTGACTGAAGATATAAACGCGCACGACGTGGAGACGTGTTTCTGGCTAATGCCTGGCTTCTGTTGGATAATTACCCCGTTGTTTCCCCTCCTTTGTTTGCCTAGTTCTGCGTTCTGGGGAAAAACTGTGAGAAATCTAACACCATTTATAATTAGACTAGTGTCTCTGACTCACTTGATGTAAAACCAACAAATCTGAGCATTAAAAATAAAATGAAGAGGAGCCCTGCTAAAAAGGCTTAGATATTCTGCCATATTACAGCCGAGACAATGTGAGCTACTGCTAAATATATGTGTAAAGACAGGCTATGATCTTGGATTTCATTTTCAGTTCAAGCAATCTATGAGATTTAAATCCAACAATCTCTTTTCCCAACACATAGTTGTATTATCTAAAACATATTTATTAAAGTTATTTATTTGCCATTTAAAAATACATTAGTTCTGCCCTCTAAAATGCCAACAGACCATCACACCTGCTTGCCCTTTTGTAGGAATACCTGTTGTCGCAGTCAGCCACCGTGTCCTGTACTAATTTAGAAGGATGCAAACTAGCATGCCCTTCCTTGCCAGTCATAAAACTTAATTTCACTCTGCAGCCGACCCAATGTTGCCAATTTAGTGACTGTCACTTTTCAGCCCCTCAGAGAAGGGCTGGCATTCCTGAGTTCACCCGCCAGGTGTGATGTCACTATACTGGAAGCTGGTGCTAGAACAGATAGACTCTCCAGGCATTCAATCAAACCAAGTCACCATTGACAATCGAGTCCTCCCAGAAGAACACTGTGGCCAGTTAGACCAGCGATTGACTACGCAAACTCAAGTTTAAGTTAAAGTTAAAGCCTAAACTAAAGTTTAAGTTAACCTATGCCAACCTAGAACCATAATACAAGTCATAGCTTCATACAGCCTACATCCATATAAACCCATAAAGCTCTCTAGGACAATCCAGAAGTAAAGAGCGCTAGAGGGTAGGAACAGGAAGGGAGCCAAGAAGAGGCAAGTCTACTCTGCCCCAGAAGAGGGACAGTGATTCTGCAATGTCAGGAGTGTGTCCGCCCTGCTCATCGCATACACACATTTATTTTGTTCATCTACTACTAATAAATGGGGGAAATTCAAAGAACAACAAAAGTGTTTTTGAAAAAATATATGCCCCCCCCCCTCCAAAAAAAGGGCCCTGCAGTAAGATTTAATGAACAGGAGTAGCCAATAAACACAAACAACTGATGCAGTGAAATAATTGAAACAAAATGTTGTTGTAAAAACCAATGATGGAATAAAACATACTGTCATGGCTAAGAGCGATACTTAAGAGAAAGCATTAAAAGTCCACAGCACAATAGCGTTAACATTCATTTTGAAGAGAACCGGCAGCACAGAAATGACTAAAGATCGACAGGTCCTGGACAGTGCTGGGAGAGACTGCATTTATACCTTAAGCAAAGCTACTTTTTATTTAATTTCAAAGACATATTTTTAAGGTTTCACTTACAAATAATATTCTGGAAAATTAGATATATTTTAAATCACTGCTTTGCCCACGACGCCAACCACCAAATGCACAGCTGTAAATGCCTTGTTTGCGTTCGTAAATTAAATATGCGAGTGTTCCTGCGGATGAACATGCGAGCGCCTACGAGTGTGAGAAGTAATTACTTTACTTCCCTGAGAATCGTCTGACAATGTTTAATTAATTCACCCTGCCATACGATTTGCCTGTGATGCCTGAGCACCCAAATGATCGGTGCCAGGTTAAAACCGGGTCTGCCTGTGGTCATATACTGGTGGCAACCACTGAAAAAGGCTTCCTTTTTTGCTTTACTGCATAGCAGTAACAAATGGAGTGGCTGTGACGGCTACAGAACTTCGCAGCGTGTTAAATTCCCATAAGCTACAGACATAAATACATTTCCGCCGTTTCGAGACAGTTGACATTTACCGCTGACAGGAGTGACGATGAAGGATGTCTTGTAATCAGAGAGGTGGCATTTAAAAAAAACGCAGGGAGACAGGAAGTGTCCGTCAAAAAACACACAGGGGACAGCTGCTGTTTACAGGACTGCCGTGCGCTCTTCCGCCGCAATGACCTGAGCAACTTGAGCCTGAAACGTGTCATCGCGGAACGCAGCCGTCAAAGAAAGCCGGCCAGAAAAACTAAACAGCAGCGTGTGTGAACGCTGTAAACTCGCCGTAAACCCTGCCTTTGAAATTCACATAACACTACGTTTGTTTTCTTTCTAGTGTTTACATAGGGCGTCTTGCAAGTTTACATTTCATCAGATTCTTAACGAGTCTCAGTGCACAACGATCCAATTCACAAGCTGATGGCTTTCAAATTTACGGGTATTTATCAAGCAACTTCTTAACATGCAAAAACTTTTTAAAAAGATGACAGCTGATCACATATTACTTCGTTCTCTTAGCTTCACTAGATTTGTCAAACAGTGTTTTGGCGTGAGGGAGGAAGTGAGGGAGGTAGATTGCGATCGCAGACAGTGGACTGGGAACCGGACGGGGGGGGGGGTTGGTTTACAAATTCTCAATAGTGTTACCACCCGTTTATTTATTCCTGGTTATTGTACCTTATGATATGCGGGGACACAAATGCCCTAAACGCACCACCACCCCCTCCCTGCCCAATGACACCGGTACCATGGTCAAATATGAAAGGCGTGAGCTTTTGTTTCATAGTCTATTTGAGAAAAAGCCTTGTTGAAATCATCCTGCATCACACTACCAATGTGTTATCTGGGGCTGAAATGTGGAAATCTCAGTCCTGAAATTATTTAGTACCCTGGTCTCCATAGTCCTCACACAGGTTTTGAAGCATTTCACAATTAGAAAGCAAAAAATATATATTAAAGAGGATGTTGAGAAAGACAAATAAATTGACTTGAAGACTTGAAATAGGCAATTTGTTGGTCTGCTTTTGTGGTAAGACTACATCCCACTTGTTAAGAAGTGACAAACATATTCCAATACGGCGATCTAAAAATCTGCTGAGCCCACCCAATCTTCCCTCAGAGACGTTTCCACAGTGACATGATGTCCAATGACTGGTTAACAACAGGACTCTAAGCGAACACGTGGACTCCCGGCAGAACTACAAAGACTGTGGAACCACCCACCCAAAAACAGACTAACTGCATTTTGAAAAGATTCAAGTAGTCAGGAATGCATTTTCTTTTCACGTTGACAAGTCAGCTTTGGCACTTTAAGGAGTCCCCCACACATTGGGTCAGGACAGGTAAAGGCGACTTGGAGCGCATTAGCTGAAGAGGCGACTCCCACGTGGGGCTCAAACGCAGTGACTCACGAAGCTTCCTCCCCCCCATGCGTCACATACACCGTGGGCTGCCGCCCTCGTTTGCTTTTTTTTTTGCTTTTCTTATTCATCTTTTCCCAAAGGAAAACAAAATACCACTGTGAAAATTGTTCATTCTTCCTTTAATCTACAAAAATATCTTTATATGAAAATTATAAATATATTCCTTTCATGTAGATATTTTTACAGTACATATTATTACTGTTAAACAGCCTGTGGTTTTTGTTTTTAGTTTTTTCCAGTCAGCAGCAGATTGTAGGAGCTTTGCCACAGACAAAAATGGAAGTAACCCTGCCTTCAGCCTAGAGCAGTCTCCACCATTACTGGCTTTAAATAGCATGAGCACCAGGCTACGCTAAACTATGCTACACACTATTCCTGCCTTCACCCTAGAGCAGTCTCCATCATTAGCTGCTTTAAATAGCATGAGCACCAGGCTACGCTAAACTATGCTACACTCTATTCCTGCCTTCACCCTAGAAAAAACGGCACAGTAGGTTATATTACAAGACCAATTAATAAAGCAACATAACTTTTCCTCAGCACACCTGAAAATATGCACTGCCCCAAATTCAGTGCATTCACCGCTGACCAAAATCCCAACCATTTTCAGTAGAACGTGAATTCCAATCCAGGATCCGATTCCCGAGGCCTCAGCTTGTACAAACCATGGGCATGAAGCTGTTCTGGATTATTGTCAAAAATCTCCCAACAAAATAATTAAAGTGTTTCAAATTGCTTCTGTCAAAACATTTCAAGTCTGGGATTAAATTTATTTTTGGAAAGAGAAAGGAGTGTGTGCCCCCTGCCCTGGTAATCGTGAGCGCAAGTGCATGCGGAGAGCAGAGTCGGGGCGTGCTGGTCGGTGCAGGTGCGTGTCCTTACCTGTGAACAGCTTGGTGACAGCCTTGTTCTGGCGTCGTGCAGAGCAGATGAGGAGAAGCCAGGGGGGCAGGAATTCGTGGTGAAAGGCCAGAAGTTCGGCGATGCTCCTAGATGGCCCCACGGACCGCTGCTCGCCTTCGCCCAGCTGGCAGCCCTCGTCGATGGAGTCTATCAGGATGAAGAGGGCCTGCGACGGAGCTTTCAGGTTCAGCAGAGGAACGAGGACGCACCTGCCCGAAAGAAAATAAAACCGCTCATTTAGCACGTGGTCGAATATGCACCTACCCAAAAAAAACACACACAAGGACAATTTAAAAAAAATTCAGGACCTTCTTTAGTGAGTTCAGGTCCAATGCTGCAGGTATGAGGCTTATAGTGTGAATGGTCTGCTCCCAGCTCGCTGACTCAGGTAAAAAAAAACCATCCCTACGGTAAGTGATAGACAGGTACACAGGTAAACGAATCCCTCGCTGATAGTCGACGATAGTGTGCGATACGCTTACCTAGTATATTGCACAGGTATGAGAACCCATCACTATGGCAGGTGATACACAGACAGGTACACAGGTAAACGAATCCCTCGCTGATAGTCGACGATAGTGTGCGATACGCTTACCTAGTATATTGCACAGGTACGAGAACCCATCACTATGGCAGGTGATACACAGACAGGTACACAGGTAAATGAATCCCTTGCTACCACAGGAGACAGAAAACAGGAAGTGCCTTCTCTGTCACAGCAGCCCTCCAATATCAGTCACATCCCATGGTTCCAGGAGGAGCTTTCTTTCCCCAACCACAGCACAAACAGGGAAGTTAATTCACGCTGATGAGAAAGTGCGAGATGGCTGGCGCTCCGGCAGTTCGCCCAGCTAAATGTGCTGCGCCAGACACACGCTTCTCTGGCGATTATGGGAAGCTGCTCGTCTGTGATTACAGAAAACAGCCCGGTTCGGCAACAGCGAAACCAAAAACCACGCCAGCCAAACGCTCTTAGTCTGCTCTAAATATTCCGAAAAAAATGTAGCATATGTGATACGGGTCACATTCAAATTTTTAAGTAGATGAAGCCTCTTTTTACAGCAATGAACACAACATTACAACATAATACTCAAGATCTCATCAAGCAAGCTGATCATTCCACAGGGTCCAGAGAAAAGGCAGGTTCCACAAAACTACAATGACGAGAGAGAGAGAGAGAGAGAGAGAGAGAGAGAGATTGAAAAAGCAGAGAAAGAGAGGAGAGAACTTGCTCAAGCTCATTATCACCAAAAATTGTGTTTTGCGTAACATCAGTCTGAATGCTGTGAATCAGGCTTCAAGGCCTGCTGTGACACCCACAGAGTCGCTAACGCTAACAGCTGAGACTCCCCAAGGCGCTAACCGCCATTCAGATATCCATGTTTCTCACTGGCACCAATCCACAAAAATAAATAAATGCATAAAATAACAAATAAAAACAATAACGTTTAGATTTTTACGTTCAGTCTTGTAATTCACCTCTGCAAGCAGTACTGACACACCATGGTGCCAATTTCCAAAAGCCACTGTCTATAACCAGTAAATCCAAACACACATTTGGCAAGCGGTCCCCCCCGTTCGATATTTGATGTGGATCAGAAATTGATAAATGCATGAATTAGCCTAACGAGAGCAAACGAGCGTGCAGGACCAGTAAATTTGAAAAGAAAAGAGGCGCACAGATTGCTCCCATTCTCTCTGAAACGGCTTTGGAATCTGGCAGGGTTCAGTCAGCATAATGTCAGGGCATTGAACTCGCGACCCCGATGACCTCCCGCTAGACCCCTGCCCCCTTCCCCTTGAATCAGAGCACCAAAGCACAAACAATAAATCTAGACTCTGTTTAGCTGCATTTTTGCAAGTAGAGAAGCTGCTTAGAGAAACGATGCTTAGCTGGGAAAACTCTGCTTAGTAGAGAAACGGTGCCTAGCTGGGAAAATTCTGCATAGTAGAGAAACGGTGCCTAGCTGGGAAAACAATGCTTAGTAGAGAAATGGTGCTTAGCTTTGAAAACCCTGCATAGTAGAGAAACGGTGCCTAGCTGGGAAAACTAAGCTTAGTAGAGAAACAGTGCCCAGCTGGGAAAACCCTGCTTAGTAGAGAAATAGTGCCCAGCTGAGAAAACCCTGCTTAGTAGAGAAATAGTGCCCAGCTGAGAAAACCCTGCTTAGTAGAGAAATAGTGCCTAGCTGGGAAAACCCTGCTTAGTAGAGAAACAGTGCTTAGCTGGGAAAGCCCTGCTTAGTAGAGAAACTGTTTAATAGAGAAGCTCAGAAAAAAAACCTGCATGGTTGATAAGCACTGCTTAATAAGTAAGCGCTAGAGGCAGAGAAAACACAGTGGGCGCCGTGGTAACGGCTAGGCTTTGCGGCCCTCATTTGCACAGGTGTTTATCCCTCCAAATTTCAGTCATCTCGGACGCTTGGGGATTTCTGCACAGGCAGGCCGGCAGGCCGGCCGGCCTCTCGCCGCGCTTTCTGCCGAGTCATGGGTCTGAGTGCTCCATCGTTATGCGGCTCGTTCAGCTGGTGGGAAGGTTTCAACAATCGTTCTCTCTCCATCTCTCTCTGTATCTCTCTCTCAACTCTCTCCTCCTTCGCTTTCTTTTTCTTTCTTTCTTTCTTTCTTTCTTTCTTTCTCCCTCTCCATCTCTCAGGGGTGGAGCTACAGGCAGCAGCAGGTTCACCTCTTGTAACCCGCCGTTAGCATGCTCAATGGCAGGCAACAGTGCAATGTACGCCTCAGCCTGGTCAGAGAAAAAAAGAAAATTGAAAATCTGCATTCTTCAAAGTATGTTCAATAAAAGGTGATAAATCAGATTACAGCGTCTAAGGCTGAAAAGACCAGGCGGGGTTCTGACAGGCAACCGACTCTGACAGGCACACCATGCACAGCTACCTCCGTCCTGGCGAGAGACAAGTGTTCTGCTCCTGGGAAAACAAACCCTTTTCCTGGTAAAGCTACAGTGCCAGCAAAGCCAATTTCCTCACAGGCACTCTCAGAGTGACAGTCAAAGGTACGACTGACTGACACCACCACCCTCATCTGCACAACCACAACAAAAAACCCTACAATCGCCTCCACGCCAGCCATCAACAGGGGAGCACGGAGCCAGCTGTCAAAAACTGCACGAGCTGCCTGTCAGTGTGAGGAATTCATTTGAGCACAGGTGCTAGTGTGACCAGCCAGGTGAGGCTAGGTTTAAAACCCCAGAGCAAAGCACTCCCACCTGGAATGATTAAAATCAATACCTGCCATTAAAAACATAATTAGGTCAAATAATTCTAACTATGCAAGCTGCCCTCCAAGCAGGTATGTGGAGCTTCTGTAAACGCCTGGAAACAGTACATGCTTGGGAACATGTTAAACATGTATTAGTGATGTAATGGAAGCATTGGGGTGCATTCCAACCCGAACACTGCCATGGAAATGCACTTCCATTCTGCGCAGATATTTTTTCCTCTGCAAAGTTTCCCGATGATATTCCGAACATATTCAAATGAGTTTAGCAGAAAATGTAATTAAATGGAAAATGAAAAACATAAAACACGTTTTTAATACATTTTGCGACTGATGCATTCATGAAATAACAGGGCTAGACAAACACATCTCCCCTCCTGTCTGGAGAGCAGTCTGTAGACTGGGGATCAGACAGCGATGTCCATGGACACCCTAGTAAGCATTATACAGATGTTTTAGGCATCAAAACAAATCTACAAATCTTTTTTAAATTATTTCTGCTCAATCACTTAATCACTGACAAAACCAACCCACACAGTGTTATGACATAGAACATTCTGGAAAAAAATAACATGTGGCATCTGTGCGTTTTTGCTTGCCGCACCAAAAATCCTTTATCATATGCACGTTAGAAAAAAAGGTTAAATGTATGGTGTGTGTGTGTGTGTGTGTGTGTGTGTGTATGATCATATGCACTTTAGAAAAAGAGGTTAAATGTATGGAACGCGCATGTGTGTGTGTGTGTGTCACATGTAAAAAGTGGTTAGATGTATGGAGTATGTGTGTGAGAGATCATATGGAAAAAGAGGTTAAATGTATGGAGTGTGTGTGCGTGTGCGTGTGCGTGTGTGTGTGTGTGTGTGTGTATGTGATCATATGGAAAAAGAGGTTGCATGTATGGAGCGTGCGGCCCATCTGTCAGCAGGCAGCTGAGGCCCGTTCAGGGGAGCACATGCTGTGAGTGAGAGGGGCTGTTTGAGCCTGCGCTTTAATAAAGATGGTGCGCCAGGCCTCACACGCTTACAGCAGGATCCCCAAGCCAGGCACACGCGTGTCCACGCACCCTCTTCGGTGTGACACGTATGTCTACCACGGTACTGATTTTACCCGCGCAGTACTCGTTCCTGTTCTGATGGTGCCTTTCTAACATGGTTACGTGCACCATCTGTAAGTGGCTCTGGCTAAAAAGAGCCTGGGCTAAATCCTTAAACTGTAACAGTGCAATCTGAGCTCCTCCTTCCCACAATAGAAGTAGCACTAAAAAGCATCACCAAACAGTCCCTCAGTCAGTCTTTGTTTTTGTATATACACACTCTCGCACACACTCTCGCACACACTCTCGCACACACTCTCGCACACTCTCTCGCACACTCTCTCGCACACTCTCTCGCACACTCTCTCGCACACTCTCTCGCACACTCTCTCGCACACTCTCTCGCACACTCTCACAGCGCTTTAGGCCTGACCTGGTAATTATAGCACCTTTCAGGCTGTAGTCTATTTGCAGCAGGACTCCAGTTGCGTACAGATTTGGGATTTCAGAGATACAGGGGTTGAGACACAGGATAAAATCAGGATGATTAGAAGGAGAACCAGGAACAGCATGACCCCCATCTCTATCTGTAACCCTCTCAGCTTCCCCCTCCACCCCTTCCCACAATCTCAATAGCCCAACTTGAAATAATACTTTGGTGCCTTTCTAATTTGATGCCAAGTGGAGCAGGCTGACCCCTGACCCTGATCTACACCAGGAGCTTCCATTCAGCACCCATGATACCAGCTGTGGTCCGGCGTGGAGTGGCTGGTATAAGAGCTGTAATCCACCAGCATGAGCACAGAAAGGAAAAGGATGGAGCACAGAATCTACTACGGGTCCCGCTCCACTCCTGGTGTAAATCAAGCTTGAAAAGGTGAGTGATAGAGTATGCCTCTGTAAGCGCATGCTAGAGTGCGGATTGCGTTGTATCGATACGGAGGCAGCTCACTGGATTACATAGTCAGATGTGCTCTGGGGAGAGTGATCTCTACCACGCCTCTCTGGTGCAGGTGAATTCTGCTGATTCACTTCTCCCTCATCGCTCAAACTCAGACCCTGACCACACACAGGGGTTAGCATTTGGGTTCAAAGTGACATGGTCTGGCCCATTCTAAGTCCATTTAATGTCAAAACAAACCTAACAGGGCCTGTGCACTAGGACGTGCTAAGGTGTGTGGACAACAGGCCAGTTCAGTAGAGACGTGTTTGAATGTAAACTTTCCGGTAAAAGATCAAAACAGAAAGATGATGAAAACGACTGCAACCCTTAATCACTGTGAAGGGAGGGGGGGGGGGAAACAAACAAAAAATTCTAACCAACACCGCAGACAGATTAAGGGGAAATATCTAGTCCTGACGCTTGAAATACCACGCTTTCCCAAGTCCACATGCCTCCACTGGCACGGTGGAATTTTTTGCTAACTGCCCAAGGTTTTTTTTTCTCTCCTTTTTTTAATAATCAAGATCTTCCCAGGCGGAAAGGCTGCTCGGCCCACATTTCACAGTTCGACACAAAAACATTTTCTCCATTTACAGTCTCAGGGCTGTAAGCGAAGCATCGCCAGACTGCAGTGACCCAGGGAAAAGAGGCTTGAGTCCCAGCAGAGCAGCAATAAGCTCATTATTTCACTGAAGAAAAGCGGAGATTACAGCTACAGCTCTCGCAAAGCAGAGTAAACGCTTCAACAGCATGACTTCAATTCACTGAGAACTGGTAAAACGCGCAGCTCCATCAAGCAAGCCAAGAGATTATTCCATCTCTGAAAATGGAGGATTGACATGAACTCACATGTACGGATGGGTAAGCCACACACAACGCACAGGCCTAATTATTAATTTACAATTTTCCACAAAGTTCCACAACATGTACAAAATACAAATGGCTGGTAAATAGAGATGAAAAAGTCTACCAAATATAATCAGTGTAAAAAAAACTGGTATCTAGAAGCACACAATTAGACCAGTCTTCTGCAATGGCGCATGCAGCAGATAAATTACAGTCTAGTCCAATCCGTTGGGTCGGATGAGATTCCAGGCAGAGAAAACTCCTTTAGACCCCCAGGCCTCCAAACCGCCATTTAAAAGCAGCGACATTCACAGTCTCCACTGTGGAATGCGGCCTTGGCCGGCCACATAACGCCGTGTTTACTTTTAGATAAATCTGAAATCTCACCCGTCCGACAACCAAGCCCCCCCATCCCCCACCAACCAGCTCCCAGACCGCCTTCCCTCCTCAGTTTCACTGCATGCCGACCCCGGGACGCCCCAAACTTGCACACACGCCCGCAAGGGACATTAACCCCGTTTATGCATCTCCAAGGCAACAGGAAGAGAGACAGAAAGTTGTGTGGTGCAGAGAGGTGAAGATTCAGGGGCCAGGGTCTTACGGTGCAGAACACCAAAAAACTTGCAAATCTCCTGGATGCCAACCCACCACCGCTGCAATGGCAACACAAACAGCCTCTGTGCACCCGATGCCCTTCCGGGCCTGCCTGCACCAGTCCGTGGACACCCGCAGTCCCAAAACATTGGACAGACCCACCACCGCGAGAAACCTGATCTCCCTCCCCTCCTGAAATTACACCCCCCAGCCAGTGACGCTATACCGTTACCGCTGTGAATTATCAACAGCTCGACACCCCCCCTTACAATACCACACCCGGGTCAACACTAACCCGCGACTCAAAAAGAGGCTTTAATCTACTTTGCCGATCTTCCATAGCTGTACTCCATAGGCCGTTGCCTGCCGTGTCAAACGTTCATCCGCTGCATGTGCACCCTCCCGTCCCTCTGCTCTCCAAATGGCTCCCGCTGCAGGCTTACAAACAAAACAACTTCCCACGTTCTTTCTCTCAACCGTGGAGCTACAAGGAGCTGAAGAACTTTCAAATGTGTCTGTGCATCATTTAAAAAATAAATAAATAAATAAACATTTTAAAGCTTCTGACAGAAGGACACTTGAGGACAAGCAATACTTGTTTACTTCACAAGTTCCCCAAGGCCTGCTCTCTGATAAAATAACCTAGGGACAGTGAACTGTCCTGTAAACCCAATCTGACTTTAGGGCTTGGCAAATGCTTGCTGACTAACTGCACAGGTCCTTCAAATCAATCTTCAGTGCAGGTACGCTTGGTGATGAAAGGCGCAGGTAGTACAGAATCTGTATTTCACAGCCTTCATTTTGACTTGGTGTCACACAACACCAATGGCTGTCTGTCAGTATATACAATTTCACTGTATTCTCTCAAATCACTACAGCCAGACATCTCTTCTCAGCAGAAGTCCCTGGGTTTCTTCCACCATTTTTCCCAATACAGTTAACAGCCTTATTACAGGTAAAAGCTTTCAATAAATTACAAGAGAGGTGACACACAAAGACCCTGCAGTGTGTTTTGGTTACATGAAATGCCAAAGGGAAGACCGTAACAGTGAATAATCTTTTCCCTCTGCAGTACTGTGGTAGAAACTGCACCGTTTTACTGTTGGTAAAACAAAATGAAATGGTTGTGATTCTAAGAGCCTCTCTAACAATTTAACAAACTACGACTGGTATAAAAGGTGCCGTAAACTAGTTTCGGATGTGGCCAGCATTAACAATGACAAAGCCATTTTGAGTCATGACAGGTTAATGCGCAAGCGGTGATTGGAAAAAACAAAAGCAATCCAGTCGGGCGCTCTACAAGGACTGGGCTTTCAAAATGTATTAGGTCATTTTCTTTCTCCAGTTCATTTGTTTGTTCTTCCCGACCCACAGCGCGGTTGTGTAAATGCAACTAGGGATAATAAAATAGGGCCAGAAGAGAAGTGTCCTCACATAGCAACCAGAAAGAAGCTCAACCAATAACAGAACACATTAGTAACAACAAATATAACAAAACCAACCATGATTGGTGGATATCTTCTGATTATACTGCCTAGATATATTAAGTATGACCAGAAAGCATCTACCAATCACCATCAGTGTTGTTCCATTGGTTATAACCTGCATCCTTTGTGATTGGTTGAGCTCCACTGGTTGCTATGTGACAATATGTCTGTCCTGTTCCTATTCAACTGTTCCAGAATGTGGTCAGGTTCTACAGCTAGAAGGACAAAGATATCAGGTCCACAACACCTTTTCCACTGAGAACTGTGGGAGAATAACTCTTCTTTTTTATTATTTTTTATTATGCATACCCAAACGCATTCCATGTAGAATACTGTTTATAAAACACTTGATGACTAAGATGCATTTTACATGAGTAAAGAAAGCAGATGGCTTCTTAAAGAGTATACAACTATTACTTATTTATCCTTTCACTAGGAGGAGGTATAGTGCAGAACTATTACTTATTTATCCTTTCACTAGGAGGTATAGTGCACAACTATTACTTATTTATCCTTTCACTAGGAGGAGGTATAGTGCACTGCTATTACTTATTCATCCTTTCACTAGGAGGAGGTATAGTGCACTGCTATTACTTATTTATCCTTTCACTAGGAGGAGGTATAGTGCACAACTATTACTTATTTATCCTTTCACTAGGAGGAGGTATAGTGCACTGCTATTACTTATTCATCCTTTCACTAGGAGGAGGTATAGTGCACTGCTATTACTTATTTATCCTTTCACTAGGAGGAGGTATAGTGCACAACTATTACTTATTTATCCTTTCACTAGGAGGAGGTATAGTGCACTGCTATTACTTATTTATCCTTTCACTAGGAGGTATAGTGCACTGCTATTACTTATTCATCCTTTCACTAGGAGGAGGTATAGTGCACTGTTATTACTTATTCATCCTTTCACTAGGAGGAGGTATAGTGCACTGCTATTACTTATTCATCTTTTCACTAGGAGGAGGTATAGTGCACTGCTATTACTTATTTATCCTTTCACTAGGAGGTATAGTGCACTGCTATTACTTATTCATCCTTTCACTAGGAGGAGGTATAGTGCACAACTATTACTTATTTATCCTTTCACTAGGAGGAGGTATAGTGCACTGCTATTACTTATTCATCCTTTCACTAGGAGGAGGTATAGTGCACTGCTATTACTTATTCATCCTTTCACTAGGAGGAGGTATAGTGCACTGCTATTACTTATTCATCCTTTCACTAGGAGGAGGTATAGTGCACTGCTATTACTTATTCATCCTTTCACTAGGAGGAGGTATAGTGCACTGCTATTACTTATTTATCCTTTCACTAGGAGGAGGTATAGTGCACTGCTATTACTTATTCATCCTTTCACTAGGAGGAGGTATAGTGCACTGCTATTACTTATTCATCCTTTCACTAGGAGGAGGTATAGTGCACTGCTATTACTTATTCATCCTTTCACTAGGAGGAGGTATAGTGCACTGCTATTACTTATTCATCCTTTCACTAGGAGGAGGTATAGTGCACTGCTATTACTTATTCATCCTTTCACTAGGAGGAGGTATAGTGCACTGCTATTACTTATTCATCCTTTCACTAGGAGGAGGTATAGTGCACTGCTATTACTTATTCATCCTTTCACTAGGAGGAGGTATAGTGCACTGCTATTACTTATTCATCCTTTCACTAGGAGGAGGTATAGTGCACTGCTATTACTTATTTATCCTTTCACTAGGAGGAGGTATAGTGCACTGCTATTACTTATTCATCCTTTCACTAGGAGGAGGTATAGTGCACTGCTATTACTTATTCATCCTTTCACTAGGAGGAGGTATAGTGCACTGCTATTACTTATTCATCCTTTCACTAGGAGGAGGTATAGTGCACTGCTATTACTTATTCATCCTTTCACTAGGAGGAGGTATAGTGCACTGCTATTACTTATTTATCCTTTCACTAGGAGGAGGTATAGTGCACAACTATTACTTATTCATCCTTTCACGAAGAGGAGGTATAGTGCACTGCTATTACTTAATCATCCTTTCACTAAGAGGAGGTATAGTGCACTGCTATTACTTATTCATCCTTTCACTAGGAGGAGGTATGCGAAGGCAAACCTGGTCTAAGTTTTTCATGTGAACAATAGTTTATTTTATTTTTTTCTTGGTTATGAAAGGCCAAAAGTATGTCTGGTGGAGTTTATCTGGTCTCCGGGTGACCAGTCAAATAGCCCTGTGCTACGTTTCCTTAGTTCAGCGGACACTTCCTTTCAAATTCTCCTTGTAGCAACATAAAGCTTGCTGATACCTGGACTTGGACTTCCAAAGATGACAGTTTGCCAATTTTAACTACAGAGAGAGAGAAAGAGCAAGCTAGATTGTTAATGCCAAAGAGACACGACTTTGGCAAAGGAGACATTTTAGGATCGTGTTTCGTATTCAGCAGCCGGTTAATGTAACGCCTGGCCTTGATGAAGACCCCTTCCTTCCGCATTCCCAATCCCTCGCTAAACTTTGCAATCTCTGAGAATACCAACATCGGCTCAAAGATAGCGTGCAGCGCCTAAGAGGACTTAACACTTCAGATAGCGATAAAGGTTTCTGTCAAATGCAAATATTTTCCTCAAGAACAGAAGCCCTGATCGTCTGCTGATAAGCCAACCGTCTGCCTCTTGTCTTACAGGGATCTCCCACTATTCAACGTACGGAGAGTGAGCCCAGGCCTTGGGGGAGAAAGCAAATATTTTTGTTTGGCCTAGGCTCAGTAGCCGTTACCACTGCTGTTGACAAATTGTTCTCCTTGTGTTGTGGAAGAGCAGACATGGGGGTGTGTGATCTTCACAAGAAGACTGGGCTGGACAGCATAATGAGGTTAGGGTTAGAGTCCTAATATGTAATATTCTATACAATAAAATTTTAGTTGCATAGCATTTATAAATAAATAAATGAATTAATTAATTTATTTATTTAAAAAAAATTTAAACAGACACCGTCACAAAAATGCTTTACAGAGGAAACAAATAAACATTTGGCAAAAACTATGACAAAGCTATATTTAAAAAATATTAGGCTAATATATTATATTTGTTAGTGATTATAAATGGGGCCCTGTGCCTTCATGGTGATACGGCATTCCTGTATTCCTGAGAGTAACACTGGATAAGAACATCTGACCAATGACCGAGTCCTTTCAGAAGGTCTTTTTCCATAGTGCTAATCATATCCCCTTCAAAAAAATAAAAAAATAAATAATATTACATTATTATATGGAAAACAAGCCAATTTAAACCAGCGGTGAGAATCATGCTTGTGTAATTCACCCAGTTAGCCTTTCTCTGCACTCCCATAGCCTTTCTCTGCACTCCCATAGCCTTTCTCTGCACTCCCATAGCCTTTCTCTGAATGCCGTAAACATGCAGTTACACGCCGTTATTCTCACAGCTGGGTTTTTAAATATTTCCGATAGTAAAATACAAAAGTGAAACTCTACACTCCCTTGGCTGTGTGCATTGTGTCCAATACATTGCTGCCACAACCACCATTGTTTGCACCTGAAAGCTGAGCACTACCGTTTTACCTGTGCATTCTACAGGCAGGTTCTGAGTAATGCTATTTGCTTTGCTGGTTTGCTGAATGACCCCCACGTTCCTTTAGAAAACATAAAATAAGAAATAGTAATAAAGTCAATGAGGCTCTGGGGCTGGTGGTTTTACAAAAGACTTACCGCGCAACGATGTTTGACATTACTTTCTCCCCCGAGTAAAAATAAAATAAAAAAGGGGGGAGAAAAAAAAATTAGTTGAAACGGTGCATTAAGCAGCAGGAGGTGACAAAACACTGAGGCGGCTGTGTTCCCATGTTGCATTCCAGACGCCCACGATCAAAGCCAGAACATGCCGCACGAGAAACCGCAACCCATGCCCCCCCCCCCCCCCACCACCGCGGCAGGACCACGGTTTCCATGGAGACCCCCGCCCAGGAAGAGGAGCAAGTCACAGTCTTGATCGCATTACGCAGAAAAAGACGCCGGTAAAGTGGCAGTGCGAGTCTAAATCGCTCCATCAGGAGTCTCCTCAACAAATCCTCTGAACAAAGTCTATTCCTGGAAGGCAGCAGTGTCTGCAGATATTACTTTTTCTTCCCACTTTTAAAATTTTTATTTTTTTACCTCGCATGCTTGTTTTTTTGGGGTTGTGCCCTGGTTTTTGTCCAATTTTCCTTTTTCTCTGCAAAGCTTTGTGACAGTGCTTTTATAAAAAGCCCTATATTTAAAAAAATAAAAAAGAATTTAGGCTAACTCCAGTCCTGGAGGGCCGCAGTGTCTGCAGGTTTAACTCCAGTCCTGGAGGGCCGCAGTGTCTGCAGGTTTAACTCCAGTCCTGGAGGGCCGCAGTGTCTGCAGGTTTAACTCCAGTCCTGGAGGGCCGCAGTGTCTGCAGGTTCAACTCCAGTCCTGGAGGGCCGCAGTGTCTGCAGGTTTAACTCCAGTCCTGGAGGGCCGCAGTGTCTGCAGGTTTAACTCCAATCCTGGAGGGCCGCAGTGTCTGCAGGTTTAACTCCAGTCCTGGAGGGCCGCAGTGTCTGCAGGTTTAACTCCAGTCCTGGAGGGCCGCAGTGTCTGCAGGTTTAACTCCAGTCCTGGAGGGCCGCAGTGTCTGCAGGTTTAACTCCAGTCCTGGAGGGCCGCAGTGTCTGCAGGTTTAACTCCAGTCCTGGAGGGCCGCAGTGTCTGCAGGTTTAACTCCAGTCCTGGAGGGCCGCAGTGTCTGCAGGTTTAACTCCAGTCCTGGAGGGCTCTTGCATCTGCAAGTTTTTGAGGCTTCCTTTCAATCAGCAGCCAATTTAGGCCTTGGAAAACAAGATTTGTGGACCTCTTAGCCAATCAATTACTTAAGTGAAGCACTCAAGTGCTGAAAACAAAGATGCAAGAGCCCTCCAGGACAGGAGATTGCAACCAAACCCCTCTTGAGGTATCTTTGCATACCAAAACAGAGTTTGGGTACTGTGAGAGGGGGATGATGTCACCACTGTTACTCTGCAGAACAGTGTGTGCATTAGAGCTGTGGATCATTCCATTTAAATTCAGCCAATTCAGAAAATTAACTGAAACTCAATTAATTTGTACAAAAAAATAATTAATTAATTAATAAAAAATCTAAATAGAATGGACATCTTACGATGGGGTGCATCGGCTTGTTACACTCAAAGAAAGGTGGGGGGGGGGGGGGGAGCTACACTACAGACAAGCACGCATTACACTGGACCCACATGTGGAACACATGTGATGTGTGGAAAGGAATAAACGTTTAAAACTTCAGAAAAGAAAGCTAGCTGGAATTTGAACTATACTGTAAGATGCTGACCTTTCCCCATCCAAGCCCTACTGAGAAAATGGGGTGGGTGCAATCCTAAACACACCTCACAGGGGGGATACAACAACAAAAACATCAATGAGCAGAGGAACCCCAGGGCAAAGAGGGGGTGAAGGGGAAGTGTGTGGGCAGTAAAAAAAAAAATTATAATAAAAAAATTAAGAAACGGGTGTAAACGTACCTCTTAAAAGCCTCTGCAGGGTCCCGTTCACACTCCCCGGGCTGCAGTGTGCTCTGCACGGCGGGGTCACGCACCTTCTCCTCATACCCCGGCACTAGCCCACTGCGACACAGCTGGGCCACCAGGCCCCTGACGAAACCGCTGACGCAAAGGGTGTCCGAGTCGTCGGCCCGGCAGAAGTGGAAGGCCAGGCTCTGCCGGTGCAGGCCCCTATGGGTCCCCTGGGGAGAACTTGGCCAAAGCAGCTCCGTGCACAGTGCCGTCTTCCCGCTGCCCGGCCCCCCCACCAGCAGCACGCCCCAGGCCGCCACCCCCTTCCCTGACGCTACTGGGCCTGGGGGCAGGGCAGCGCCGGGGGTGCCGCCGCTGTTGCTCAGGGTGGTGAGGCCGTTGGTCTTCTCCAACAGGCAGTGCTGGAGCTTGTGGAAGACCCATTCCCTGCAGTAAAACCGTTTCCCCTGCAGCAAACTGGTTTGCGCCATAGTGAAGACCTGCCCTTCCGGAGATCCCTCATATGGCTCCCTTCATTCCTCCGCCTGGCCGTAAACCCGTTAAGCGCAGGCCCCTGGCTCTTAATTCAAACCACGGACCCGCAGCCGCCTCTCGCGCCGGCTGCAGACATTCATTCAAGGTTGTTCGTTGTCGGTCCGACGTGTCCTGGTGCGTGCTATGCCGTCTATGCCGGTAGTCTACCAGCTACGGCCCCCCTCCGTGTTAGATAAATGGAGCGAGTCCGCCTCCAGTCATAGCAGTTTTGTTTTGTTTTCTTTTAAGGCGGCGGTGTCCGACGCTCAGGGAACGCGATGGTATGGCGTTTCCGTTAGTTTAATCACTTTTTATTGTTTTCTTAATTCCATTACATGTGCCTTTGTGACCACCTGCACTGTTGCGGACACTCAAATCCAAACGCTGTACCACTTTCTGCTGAATGATGAAGTTGCCTTGGCGACTCCACAAACCGAACGCTAAAACATCTAGCTAAAACAGTCAGGGATTTGGGAGTTTATCCTTGGAAGTTGGCGTTTTGTTTCCGTAGATGTGTCACGGGTGCAGGAAAGCCAGATAGTTGCGGTATTGCTGTCATCTTCTCGAGATTCATGCAATGAGTGGTGGCGGCTTCAAAATTAGTTGGTGTCCGATTCGGCGATGGCATTGGCGATTTTAGCATTGGCACAGACCGCAGTTTCCGGATCCCCCATCAAGACTGTTTCTCATATTGCAATGGGGGACTTTCAACATCAGGAACCGCTGTAAGAAACAAAGATGATGTGCTGTTAAAATATACCGAAATTCAGCTGATAAGTCTAGCTAAATCGCTATTTTCAGAAAATACCCTGGCATAAATTGTATAAATAGGTCACAGAAGAATCGGCAATTCTCTCGACTAAATAGCAAGCAAGGAAACAGTCGTGCGGCAGACACTCGCCGCCGCCTATTTTGAAAGCAACCTCAAGTAGGTTACTTCCATGGGTTAGCTATTCATCCTGATTATTCACCCCACCCCACACACGTTCGTGAGCTCTTTCTTGGCATGACTCTCGCCCCCTTTCTCTCTCGCCCCCTTTCTCTCTCGCCACTGATCTCTCTCCCTTCCTATGTGGCTTTCAGTCGCAAACCATTCACATCCGTTCTGCACGGGAAAAAGCCATAACCTGAAAAAGAAAGGGTCCCCTCTCCGCCTACACCGCTGCCTCGCTCATGTTCCCCCTTCTGATACTACACTAGCCAGCTTATGAATGGATGCTTACATGGAAAATATTATCTTCATGTAAAGCCCGCAGCGATAAGGTCATTTGTAACGAATACGTCCACAGCTCGTCATAATTCAGATGGTGTTGAATTATCCATAAATCACTCATATTTGGTTAATAGCTAGGTATAGTAGGCTATAGCAAGCTAGCTCCGATTCCTCAATTTCTCAATTATAAATTCCATATTGTTCTTTGACGGTGCAAGATGTTTTTTTTAATAAACGAAAATGAACGGATTAACGGTTATGCATTAACGATTTAACTTAACGATAATAAAGAACATTGTCGTTAAATAGCCGTAATCACAGCACAAACCACACACCGAGCTAGCTACCTGAATACAATACTGCGAAAGCCGCAATACATTGTAAAATGTGCAGGACGAAAACATTTTTTTGTATGACAAAACCTCACCCATTTGTACTTAGCTTGCTTGCTTGCTCGCTCGCTTGCTATCTAGTTGCATATCACATCAGCAAACTGGCTGGCTAGCTCGGGTCTGAACTATTTACACGCATTTCTACAAAATTCAATTAGCTGCAATCTGCGGCTAGCCAGCAAGCCACAGTCCGTGTTGCTCCAATAATTTAGCATAGCCTACTGAACCTTCGTCTTTTCACTTTCTGGAGGAAATATTCAAGGATTCTCCCATCAGTGTTCGATTTCCCTTTTCTGGCCAGTGTTGACAAAATCAGAATCTCGATAGTTTTTTTGGTTCAGGAACTAGATATATATTCGCTTAGTCTTCCTCTAAAGCAGATGTTACCAGACCTGTTTCTTGCAGCCGGTATTAGTTTGCTTAGTCCCCTTAGTTCAAAATCATTCCAGTCTCTCTTTTTCCTTTTCTTAGTCCGTCCATTCGCGTCTTCTCTTTCTTTCTGTTGAGATCCTCCTGCCATGTAACGCAGTCACACACTGAAGCCTTTTCTCCTCCTACAAACATTCAAAGCAGCTCCCTTGAATACAGATTAAACACGCAGCGCAGAGACGCATGTTATGCTGGGAGTTGGAGTTTTCTGTCAGAACGGGTCAAGAAATAAATAATTCTAGGAGCGTCGTTGTTGGTAGAGTTTACTGAATGCCGTTTCACGTAATTGAAGCAGTTCCAAAGAGTAACACTTTTGGTAATAAATATCCTTATTTTGTTCAGCCAGGGACGTTTAAACCTTGGTCACCGGGTGAATCTGTCAATCTGCCCAATGCACCGTTGGTTTGAAAATCAAAATTTAACCTGTAAATTCAGCAAAATGGAAAAATATAAAATATATGTTTTGTATACAATTATATATTGTCTACAGATGACATACATTCAGACTTCCAGATGAGATAAAGCATGCCTATTTTCTTGCTTGTTGTAACTAATAAATATGTTTATTATACAAAATCTGTAAATGCCATTGTGACATCACTATTTGGATATGGTTCTTTGTACAAGTGTATTTAAGAGCAACGTCATTGTAGCCTGAAGTGGGTGTTGTATAAAGCAATCAAACAAAGCATCCATTTTAATGAGGTGGGGTCCTCAGCCTAGAGGGGGGCCAGTTTTATCGGGGTCTTGTGCTGGAAAAGTTGGGTCCCCTGTGACATATGAAGCTGCATTTTGCTGTGAAACATGTAGTGCAGACACCTCTCCCAGTCTTCATTTCAGAACAACAGAAGGAACATCAACTAATCATGTTTCATTTAGTCATATGTTTTCTTCTACAGCAGTTGTGCCAATGCCCTACTATTCCAAATAGACTTTGCGTGTCTTGTGGGTCCTAGCTTAGTTCTCAAAGGCTTCAAAGGCTACTGTTGTTTGTTGTATTGTGTTTGGTGTATTGGTGTTTTCATACCTTTTGGTACATGGTTGTAAAGCAAAACTTGGCAACACTTCACCTGACATTATTATTATTTTTTTTAAACTGCACTGGATTATTTGCACAAAACCTCTCATTTCAATGGATTTTTCAAGTCTGAATGAGTTACATTTCTCCCCTGCCATTTATGTGATTACTTACAAATGCAAATTAGAAAAGGACACAATGTCTAAAACAATTAGACATTCACAAGTTAATTAAGGGCTGCTGCACTGATGGGAATGGAGGATCAATGTTGAACATTGCATCTATTTAAAGCTGGATGGCATGCTACCTCCAAGCCATTTATTTCCACAGTACATCGCAGATATTTCTATTTTAGTACCCAACCCAAGTTCATCAAATGTATTCCATGTCTTAAGAGCACATGCTTTTTTCACTGTATCAATCCAAACTGATCAAGCAGGAAGTCCACATCCAGACTACTACTGTGTAGAGATCTATGTGTACCTCAGAACATTTGGATTTATAACATGAATATAAAGTAGAGTATTCTGGGGAAATTGTAACAGGGTGCAATTTCAACTCCACAAAATTGCACAAATCTGAAACAAGCTGGAGCTGAGATTCTCTGATGTTCCCTCTCTTTGTGCCCAAAAACAAACTGATGCCCCATTTTCTGCTCTGGTTTCTGGTTCTCAAAAACTGGTTTTGGAGGTATAAAAGAAAACTTCTTGACCATTGTTTTTCTCTTGCAGTCTCGACTTTTTAGTTCTATGATTCAGTAGTTGTTTAATCTTGATCAGAAAATGTTGTCTAACTTTTGATTCAATGACGTTGTTCCTATCCAGCAAGCTATCCAGTTTCATGCGTTCAGGGTTGGGAGCAATTGTAACAAAATATTGTTACAATTTTCCCCATAATACTCCACACCCTCAGAAAAATTGAATATGTCATATAGGTTTTTCTGGAAAATAATGTTAAATATAGTTTACTCCAATTAAAAATATATATTGCAATGTCTCAAAGCAGCAATACATTCTCCATATATTGTGAAGTGTTGCAATGTCTTGAACAATATCATATTAAAATCTATATTTTATTTCAGTATATTGCAATACATTTTATTTCCATAAGGCCAACCCCAGAGGAAGAAGGCCTTGTTCAATGGGAGGGCAGAGTGGGCAGAGGGCTTTGTCTAATGGGAGGGGAGAGTGAGCAGAGGGCTTTGTCCAATGGGAGGGGAGGTTGGCCAGAGGGAGGCGAAAGGTTTGTCCAATTACAGGGGAGAGTGGACAAGGCCCTTTCACAGTCCAGTAACAACGCTCACACACTTCCTGTTAAAAACATTTATCATTGGCATGAAAAAGAGGCCCATATGTATTAATTCATTGATGTCAAGGATGCCTTGACCTTTGTATCTACCCAGTGTCAATATAAATCATAGACATACACCCAAACAAAATCACACCTCCTATTTCTGGATTTTGAGGCAGGGAAAGTCAATATATTTTTTCTTTATTTATTTTATAGAAAACCTAAAAATATCATGGTTAAAAAATATATCTTATGAGTAAACAGCTTTCTTAATTTAATCAGCACTAAGGCCTTTCACAAAACCTTTTTTTACAATACCCATTTAACCAATGGCTTTATGACAAGAGATGTGACAGCAGGTGAGTCCAGGAGCAATGATCAAACCCAAAAACTCACCTGTAACCTGTAACTACATCACACGATGGAGACGGGACCTGCACGCTGGGAGCAGTCCCTGTGAGTGAGTGAGTCTGCATCATATCTGCCAGCACTGTGCACGTCAGTCTTATGTGCTGTGAGACCTACTAGTTATCGCAAGCAAGATTACAGTAATTATAAATCACAGAGTATCTACTGTGTTATTACATCGCTTTAATTGTAAATATCCCAACGGTGCGTGCATGCACGTATTAAAAAATTAAAGGTCTAAAAATATGTTTCCAAATAACTGCTTCAACATATATCCTACACAAGAACAGCAAGCTATATTTGATTTCTTTCTTTTTTTAAAATTTCAGATAACTATAGGCTAAGACTTGTTCAATATGTCTATTTTTTTAGTATGCCATTTGAGAAGAAAATGCATGCAGTTCATACTTGTCTGTATGCAATTTACTGTCTCACATTGAAGCACATCACAACCAATTTAATATTAGAACTGTTAGCAGTCAATGTAGCGCCTGATTAATCTAGGAACCTGTGCATGAATAACTCCAATTACAATTACAGTCTTAGGCAAGAGGACTCTAAATTAAATACATTGTGGAGGTTTCTCAGTACATTGGAATTCAATTTTAATGAAAGCATGAAGTTTGCATTCCTTCCCTCTTGCTAATGTGCATATTTATAAAAATCCTAAGTAGCAATATGGGGGGGTGTCTTATTGGATTTCAATCATTTATAAAGGCAGCTAAGAAAAGAGTAGATTTGTACAGTATCAACCCCCCCCTCCAAAAAAAATAAAATAATGGAATGTTTTTTCATCACCCCACCCCCCTCACCAAAGAGGCACTACATCAGGGGACACTATAAACACCTTTATTTATTTTTTCCGGACATGACTAACAGCTGAGAGGTTCTTCCCGGGGGCAATTGAACAACAGCAACAAATCCATAACTCCAACCCCCCAAACTGACAGTGCCACCGGTACGCAAAAAAAAACAACTGATACTGCCGTATAACATAAAACAAATTATCCTCATCCGAAAATATATACTTCACCACTTCACAATATATGGGCAGACATAACAATACTTTAAGCCACATTTTAAACATCGCTATGTCTTGGAAGAATATTAATCAGACATTAATGGAAGCCCATTGACACCACATGCCTAAATGCACTGAAATGTTCATTCATTTTCAATGAGAAAAGTAATGTTGCATGATGAGTTTCACTGTATGCACACAGCTCTGTGTAGTTTGAGTATAGAGGCAAGATGCATGTGAATTTCCCTTTCCCTTACTAAAATGTGATCTTTTTGCTCTGACTACTGACTTTAAAACAAGGCATTTTCTCAGCCCTCATCCCCGATGGTGGAATGATCACTCCCCCTGCCCCCCGCTCGCTCAGGACGGCAGGTTCACTGGCTGTTGAATTATTATTTTTTTTAAACTAACCTTTCGTTTCTTTATGGTCTGCGTCTTGGGGGACAGCGGCACTGGTTTGATTTGAGCTTTGTCTATCTCTATCTCTCATGGCGGTTTGCTTACCATGATAAAGACACTTTTCGTAAGTCGCTTTGTCTGCCAAAGGTCACATTTTTTTTGGTACTTTCTCTCATTACATTACAGTCATTTGGTAGATGTTCATATCCAGAGGGATGAACAGTACTGGAGAGCGTCAGTGTTAAAGATATTCAGATGGCAGACTTTTTCCCTGAGTTAAAATGCTAAGCGCTTTTCACTGTTGGTAGCCTTTCCTCGGCTTGGACTGAAAGGTGCTATTGATCTGCATTTCCATTAGACAGTAGCAAAGTGCTGTTTGACTCAGTGCTCCTTCTCTGTCCAATAAATATTTAATGTAAACTGACTGTTCATTACTGCTATTTGACTGGACTTGCATCCAGCATGAAATCATTGATAGAAGTTATTTTTCTTTTCTCAAAAAAAAAAAAATGGCATGTATCCTGAAGTTAGTGAACAGTGCCTTTGCCAGCTGGATAATGTATAAAAGGGCTGTGCCATTTGAGTTATGGTTCTCCGTCTGATTATAAAAAAATCATGCTAACTCAAAGCAGAAATAAGTGACAGTGGAAAAGGTCGGCCATCTAATTTATTCTCTTCGGTTCTTATTTTCTAAGATATTCTTATTCATGTAGTTATGAGGGAATGATTTGGACGGCTGTGGTATAGTTTAAAAAATCAACAAATGGGGAAAGAAATCACAGTGACAACAGAGTTATAAATGATCAATTATGAGCATAAAAATAAATGGTTTTAATATGTTTTTTTTCCATTCTATTCCAGGTTGAACAAATGGATAACATGTTTTATTACATGGGGGAATTTGTCATCAGATGATGTCATATGTTGATAATGAGGGGTTATTTGTTATTCATTCAGTAACTAAGCACTCAGCCATTCCTACAATATACAGTACAAAAGACATGTAGCAGGGTCACGGAATGGCATGGCCTTTTTTGAACGCAGAAAATGGCTACAAGCTAAATTTATGTGTTCATCTGCTGTTCTGCCATGTACTTTAGATTCATGTTATAAATCCAAAATTTGTTTCAGTTTACTCTGAACTGCATAGATGGAGTTCACAACTAACCACAGATAAGGTCATACAGTAGCAGAATAATAATAAAAACAGATTATGAAAACTAACTGTAAAAGCATCTCAACACTAAAAGAGTTATGTCAAATATTTGATTTTAATATGAATTTTTTTATATGCCCATTATTCTTTACAACGTTACATTTTAATTGCTATTACTTTGATAATGATGCCATGTCCATCTTTTGTACCACAGGATCTATAATGAGTTAATCTCAATCATCTTGACTTTGCTTCACCTGCAGAAAGACACAGGATAGTGATATTACTACACACACACACACACACATACTTACATGCACAAGTAAAAAAATGTGATTTGGAACATTAACGACAGGATGTGACATCACCCCAGAAGAAGCAATAAGAGTGTGATTAGAGCCTTTGGCTGGGAACCTTGGTCACTATCTCCGTGGGCCAATAGTATCTCTTGCTGTAAGGAACAATTGGAAACCCCATGATGCACACACACAAACACACACACACACACACACACACACACACACCCCAAAACATGACATCATTACAAAAAAAAAAGATGTTTTGATGTTCTGAAAATTTTTCCTCTCAGCTACAATCAGAATCATCATAGCTTTATCCAATACTTAATATCTGAGCAAAGGGAAATGTGCAATCAGAACAACCAACGAACATAAGGGTCTGTGAGCCAGCAGCAATCACAGGAAGAAGCTCGTGGTGCAGCCCTGTCAGATTCACCTCTAAAAACTGATCAGAGGAGAAACAGAGGGGTGGAATGGCTACAGGAAAAGACATTGGCACTGTGCTCATTGCCACTGGTGAACACTTTGTTGCCACACTTTCTTTAGGAAACAGAGCTGTAATGGAGGCTCACATCAGTGATGGTTCAAGCTGAAGCTTCCTGAAAAAAATCAATTTTTATTGAAATTTAAAATCCCAAAAATTCCAATCCAACTCCACAGAATAATGGTAATATGAAACCCAATCATACCTGTCATGTGTCATAGGGTTTTCACCAATAAAATGAGGTTTAACATTATTATTAATATTTTATTTTAAAGAGAAAAGGAAAGGATGAAAAAGTGACTTACAAAACAAACAAAAAGACCAGAGCTGCATTGAAACAAAAGGTCCATTCACTCACTCTTAAAAAATAAAAAAAATAAAAAAATAAAAAAATGAAATAAGGTCATTTGAATTGGTTGATTAAATGTGTTGTCTTTTCTCTAGAGCGTCATCACGTTCCGCATCCCCGTTCTCACAGTAGCTCGTTACACTTAAATGCTCTCACTCAGAGCAACATGCAAAGCTTACATTTTACCCATAATCCATTTTTACAGCTGGATATATACCAAAGCTTTTGGTTATTAAGCATCTTGCTCAAGGGCACAACTGCCACTGCCCCATGTGGGAATTCAACCCATGACCCCTGAGCCTGAGCCGAATTCAACTGCATCGGAGTGTGTGGGGTACAAGGTCCTGTTCCTGAGAAAGCCCCCCCAGCCTATTTCAGTGTAAAGCATGATCAAAAGTGTTGCATAAATTCAATGCATTATTATTATTATTGTTGTGGGGTGGGTTATAAGGAGGCCGTCTAAAGCTGTGTCCAAGTGCACCAGGGCTAGTTAGCTCATGCTACGTTTGGTGTGTTTTGGTGTTGGGGTCGGTAGACTGGAACTAAGTCCCCTCTGAAATATTCATGTGCCCTGAGATTGCGGGACCATGGGACTGTGGGGGCGTGAGATGTGTCGAGTCACAGGGGCTAAATCGAGGGGCTGGGATGAGGAGGGAGGGGTAACTATGAATGTGATGTTGGTTCACAGGAGTATAAATAATGGTAGTAATAAAAAGTTAGATTTGAGCCATTAATGGGTTGATAGATAGATAAATGCTTAATTTATCCCTAAGGGGTAATCTGGTTGTCAGCAGCTAAAAGCAAGAAAATACATTTTAAGTAACTGCAGAGTGACTTACATAAGGATGCTGGGGGGGGGGGGGGTGTAGTAGGCAAGGGGAGTATTAGCACCTCCTTCCTCCTTTTTCTCCTCCGTCCCCCCTCTGCTGGCTGGACTGGGGTGAGAGATCACACGTTTCACCACGGTCTCAGCGCCACGCAGGGCTGGATTAACGATGTCCGGCACCTGCCAGCGCGCTCGCTTGTGTGACCTGTTAAGAGAGAGGGTCGGGACCCTGCCCTCTAGCACCTCAGATCCGGGGTAAACATGGTTGACTCATTAAACCCTCAAACACCAGCCTCGCTCTTACAACCTGTGTCTGTAGGTTCTTCTGTTTTATGTTGACACATTGACAGCTGTAGAGAGAGATTTCTGTTCGAGTGAAACTGGAGAAGCTGGCCGGGTTCTACAATGGATGAAAGTTTGATGGATACGATTTAAAAATGTTTTTTGTTGTTGCAATATTTCACTAACAGCGCATTTAGATTGAAGCAGGCCCTGTTTCCTCTGCAGAACAAGTGGTATCACAACAAGCCAGCTGCCTAATAATAATGAGTAATTTACAAACTAAGGGGTTTGCATTTTAATCTTGACAAAAGGTCTCTGGGTTCATATCACAATGCCTTTTAAGTTTCATATTCAAAAGCTCTAAAAATATGTGAAGCAAACAATCGATAAAAAGTAAACAAATTGTGCTTTGTTGTGTGTAAGACTTTGCTGGTCATGCTGTCAGAGTTAACACATTCAGTGTCAATTCAACAGATTGTCACACGGCCCCCATTCTTGGTGCAAGTAGCGCTAGCTACCAAGGTGCTGTCAGGTTTCTGAAGGACAAGGATGGCATGGACACACAGTAACACCTCCAGTGCAATGGTGGTTATTATTTACAGTCAAAGCGATCACTACAGTGGTTCCACTAATGAAGCCAGTATATATTTACACTATGGGCCTAATTTACTAAGATGTCTAGCAGGTGCAAAAAATTTTTGCACACGCAAACCTAATAACACAACCAATGATTGGTGCAAAACAAATACCATGACCAATCATTGGTCATGTTATTGGTTTTGCGTATGCTAAAAGAGTTTGCACACGCTAAAAGTCTTAGTAAATCAGGCCCTATGTGCAAAGCCCCGAGGCTACTACCATTAGTGCTTAGCATCGAGATTAGCTGGAGCACGTCACAGTTCTGCAACACTGACTCCACACTCCACACTAGTTTATATGAAATCACTCTGAATAAAAGGTACTCTATCAGTGTAAAATGTAGCAGATTTTTATACTGAGCATTTTGCTGTACGGGCCCAGGCAGAGGGCCACCAGAGAAGAAGAGGTTTTTCATGTTGGCGGAAACTCTGCGGTTTTATCTCACCCCCGGCAAACTCTCCCTCATGACGTGGCTCAGCTCGGTTCAGCACGGCTTGTCTCGGTTCGGCGCAGCACGGCCAAAAATCACCACTCACACAGACTAAATCCTCTTGTGATCCCTGGGACCTCGAAAGAACCTGACAGCAAGCAATTACTGTCGGACATTAACGGGTCAGATTAATACATCAGACCTTCTTAACCAAGTCCCTTGAGTTATTATTAATATTTGTGGGGTGCTACCGCTGGGAACACATTGCAGTGTGTGTCACAGTCACAGTGAAGACTTTAAAGATTGCTGTTAGGAGCCCACGTACAGTATAATTTGTGTTTTACTCACCTTGTGGTTATGTAACATCACGCCCCCCCCCCATTTGCAGCGCTCAACCAATCTGTCTTAGCATTGGAGACTGCCTTCATACAAAACACACTCAGATAGCATTGGAGACTGCCTTCATACAAAACACACTCAGATAGCATTGGAGACTGCCTTCATACAAAACACACTCAGATAGCATTGGAGACTGCCTTCGTACAAAACACACTCAGATAGCATTGGAGACTGCCTTCATACAAAACACACTCAGATAGCATTGGAGACTGCCTTCATACAAAACACACTCAGATAGCATTGGAGACTGCCTTCATACAAAACACACTCAGATAGCATTGAATACTGCCTTCATACAAAACACACTCAGATAGCATTGGAGACTGCCTTCATACAAAACACACTCAGATAGCATTGGAGACTGCCTTCATACAAAACACACTCAGATAGCATTGGAGACTGCCTTCATACAAAACACACTCAGATAGCATTGGAGACTGCCTTCATACAAAACACACTCAGATAGCATTGGAGACTGCCTTCGTACAAAACACACTCAGATAGCATTGGAGACTGCCTTCGTACAAAACACACTCAGATAGCATTGGAGACTGCCTTCATACAAAACACACTCAGATAGCATTGGAGACTGCCTTCATACAAAACACACTCAGATAGCATTGGAGACTGCCTTCATACAAAACACACTCACATAGCATTGGAGACTGCCTTCATACAAAACACACTCAGATAGCATTGGAGACTGCTTTCATAGAAAACACACTCAGATAGCATTGGAGACTGCCTTCATACAAAACACACTCAGATAGCATTGGAGACTGCCTTCATACAAAACACATTCAGATGCAGTTGATTTTGAACTGGATTCACATTAAAAGTTGTCTTTGTTATCATTTTCTTTAATGTCTCTCTGCACAATCTCTGGCCATTTTCTTTAATGTCTCCCTGTGCAATCTATGGCCATTTTCTTTAATGTCTCCCAGCGCAATCTATGGCCATTTTCTTTAATGTCTCCCTGCACAATCTATGGCCATTTTCTTTAATGTCTCTCTGCGCAATCTATGGCCATTTTTAAAAATGTCTCCCTGTGCAATCTATGGCCATTTTCTTTAATGTCTCCCTGCACAATCTATGGCCATTTTCTTTAATGTCTCCCTGCACAATCTATGGCCATTTTCTTTAATGTCTCCCTGTGCAATCTATGGCCATTTTCTTTAATGTCTCCCTGTGCAATCTATGGCCATTTTCTTTAATGTCTCCCTGTGCAATCTATGGCCATTTTCTCATGCGTGGGCTCAAAATGCTCTGCGGCTGTGAAGCAATCTGCAGGCAGGACGGAGCAGCTACACCTAATATCCCAAAATCACACAGGGGCTAGCTGGCTCTGTATTAATGCGTATCACTGAAAACACACACACACAAAGCATACGTACACACGCACAAACACACACACAAAAAGCATACGTACACACGCACAAATACACACACACAAAACAAACATATACATGTACACACACACAAACATACACACATAAAACACACACACACACACACACACAAACACACACACATACATAGACACTCACACAGCTGACTAAGCTTGATACATTAGGTTAGGAAGCACAGGATTCATTTATATTGATTAAACAGTGTTTGTGATAGACCGGATAATTCTCTTTCTGTGATATAGTAGTTCTGGAACTAGTTTATTTATTCATGGACATTTATTTAGCAAGGCAGGCCAATAGAGAATTCAATTATTTTTCATAGCGATAATCTGGGGACACAGGTGGGTAGGGAAAGACATATTGACCAATCAGCTGTAAGGAGGCATGGCCAGTTTGGGAGCATAACCAGGTTGCCAAGGAAGTTTAATGCCCCTACTCTCTCTCTCTCACTGGTATTTAAACATTTAATGGCCAGCGTGAGACAGGCCCTTGCCTGACCTGAAAGACAGTGCCTCCTACAACACAGTGTTCCCTCGTCTGTCCTAAAGCACTGATTTTCAACCCCCCTACTGGTCCAGCAGAACCAGCTGCACCACTTTTTCCCAGAAGGCCACAGTACCGCAGAACAAAACAAGCCCCACCCCCCCTTATGTTCAGCCATCATGCAGTAGAAAGACGCAAGGTGGTATGGATGCCAGCATATGGACCCCTCCTCCTACAGAGTATCCAGACTGTGATCAAGGCCTCACACTGCTTCCATTCAGAGCATCACCACAGCTCCATGCAAACCAATGCCATCGTCATGCCAATGGTCTCCGGGTAACAGTTTCACCCACCAAAGATTTTAATGGACATAAAAAAACACCATCACTTTGCTCAAATTACCGCTACACCCTGAAAACAACTATCTGACAAATTAATTAAATTAAGTGACAAAGAGGCGTGAGCGCTCTTCTACTGTTCTCGCTGGCCCACGTCCTCACAATGCACAGTACAGCCTGGCATTGTTTCAGCTATGACCTGTGTGTGTCTGTGTGTGTTTGAGAGAGAGAGCTGGCCCACATCCCCACAATGCAAAACACAGCCTGCCAATGCTTCAGATATGACCTGTGTGTGTGTGTGTGTGTGTGTGTGTGTGAGCTGGTCCATGTCCTCACAATGCACAATGCAGCCTGGCATTGGTTCAGCTATGACCTGTATGTGTGTGGGTGTGTGTGTGTGTGTGTGATAGAGAGAGCGAGAGAGAGAGACATTGGGCCTCATTCATGAAGCGTTCATAAATATACGCGTACATTTATGTCCGAAAATTTACCGTGTGGAAAAGGTAGATTTTTTCATATTCACGTACAATGCGAATCCACATTATTTTGTGATTGACATAAATCCACGCCCATGAAATGCCTTATATGGAGGCTGTCACTTCCATTTAAAGGTCCATATCTAGTCAGAATGGTCCAGAAAAAGCAAAGGAAATAATTATTCTAACACTGAAATCGAAGTTTTATTAGCAGATGTTCAATCAAAAAATCTTATTTTAGAATCTTTCTGGCGCGTTCTAATTGCGGTCACATTGATGAGCGTGTCCCACACAGCTCAGGATTTACCGGGATATATAGCCTGCTGGCTACATTCTAACTGGTTAAAAAACTTTTAAATAAAGTTTACCCGGTTTTCCCCCTGAACGCGAGACGGCGTTTCACCGACTTTTCAACAAAATAACATTGGACAGGTTGACAATTTCATAAAAACCCCGCTTTACCTCCACCTGGCTTTGCATCTTGTATGGGAACTGGATCTACCTGGTATTAGCTGGATTAAGCTGTTGACCACAATTGCAACCCTGGCTACAGACATGTAAGCCACTTTAAAGTAAATTTTGTTAATTGGTTAAATGTGTGTTTTAATTAGCATATAGCCTATGTAAGGTCATGTAGAATTAAATTTTCAGCAATTTAGAAAAAATAGCAGGCTACTGGCAGTGTTCATTAGCCTATGTTATGGGTTTAATTAAACAGCTACAATTGATTAATGGGCGTAATCTAAAGGGTTTGTTTTTTACAATCATAATTTATTACATTTTCAATGTGTATTTCAAAGGCTACATTAAGTCTTGTGAATTTAACAAAAAATTAAAATTAATTAATATTCTAATTATCACTCAGAAGTTTCATTTACCGGCATTCTGAATTTACGAACGAGGTACGCGTGCTCCGGAGCAGGTGTAAATTCGGAGGTACTAACAAATCTCAGATACGAAAATGTTGATGAATACCAAAATACGGGCAAAATTGCAATTACGAACGATTTACGTACAAATTCGTTCTGCTCACGTTTCATGAATGAGGCCCATTGTGTGTAAACAGATAAGTGCACTGTGATTCTTGTCCCGCATATGTTCATCCAAATTTTATCTCTCTTCTTTCATCGCTTAAAATATGGGCGGTATTTTGCAGTATTTGTCTTACTCTGATTGCTGCAGCAGCAACTTGTGAACAAAAACATGTTGAGCTGAGGATATGAATTTTTCTGACCATCAGAAACCTTCCAGACAGCCCTAAGGATATGAGTCATGTATTCTACTGATTGATTTGCCAACCCAACAAGCCTTAATTGGTTGAATCCAATATTGATTTTCCGGGTGTATGAGTAACAGATACAGTATATCTGAGAGCACAGCGGCTGCCAGGGAGACCAAACTGCCTGTAAACTCAATCGGCGAATCTTAAACAATCGGAGAGTTTTCCTGATTCTGTAATACGTTTAGTACGTTTTCAGTTCTGTATCTCTGGGAATGTGAAATTTTGAGGCATGCAAAAAGGGCTCTCTATCTCTCTCTTTGTATCAGTTATTTTTGTGAGAAAACTTTCTCTCGTGTTAAATTCTTGAAAGTTGAATTTGCATATTTTTCAGGCACTCGCCTTGTCATCGGGACAATAGCCCCTTTTATCTAAGTACAGTACAGTAATGCCCCCCCACCCCGTGGAGTGTGACTGTCCCCCTGGCCTGCCATCTTTGTCCCCTCCTCTGAAAGGGCCACTTTCTCCATGTCTTTATACTCATACCACTGCCACTGTGCCATGGAGTATGCCCTCATGCCTGGGTGAGACAGAGAAAAAGGAGATGGGGAGGGAAAGAGAGAGGGCGAATGAGAGAGACAAAGAGTGAAATAGAAATGGAGAGAGACAGAAAGAGAGACAGAGAGGGAGAGACTAGAGAGAGTGTGAGACAGAGAGAGAGCAAGAGACAGAAAGAGAAAGAGAGAGACAGACAGGGAGAGAGCTTATCTTTTTAATAAATAAAAAAGAGCCGCAGGAATGTAGCAGTGATGCAGCGCTCTTTTAGAAGTTTCCGGGAGAAAAAAAACTCCCTGGTGCCAGCCTGTTTTCCGCTGAAACCGCGCATATGGGGAAACGGGGTACATCTATTGGAGAGATGAGACGGGGGGGGGGGGTAAAAACCCAAAAAGGGAAAATAAAAGCAGAAACAGCGGGGCAGAAGTCAGGCAGGCTGAGAGGCGTGGCACTTCACTGCAAGACCATCTGGCCCGCAGAGATGGTGGCACGTGTACCGCGCGCGACATTCAGGAGGAATGGCCCAGACGTGAAGAATGGGGGATAAAAGCCTGACATGTAATGGAAAACACCCCCCTTCGACACCTCGCCCACCCAACTTTAAACAGAAACCCCCAATGGATGAAGAAATTAACCCCACGGCCGCCGCCCGCCTGATAATTAGTAATTTTACCATTTTTACTAATTAGCATTTAACAGACACTTTTAGCTCCAGAAGTGACCGGCAGAAGGTTGGGTTAAAATTGGTAGAAAACCCATCAGCACTTCCAGAGTGAAACATAAATGCTACAATATAATCAGCACTATTGTACAAATGAGATGGTAAATTTTTTTATTAGTGAGCGGGTCAGGTGGTGGTGGGTGGTGTGGAGGTGGTGCTGGGTCAAGGGGGGGCCCAGGGGTGGGGGGCTGGAGAGGAGCAGCTGGCTCTGGGCACCCCCCCGTGCCATGTTACCCAAGGTGTGGGCGCCCCTGGGGGGAAGCTGGGAAACCCACACCACGAACCATGGGCTAGTTGTCCACAGTGATGGGGGGGTGGTTTACTCACAGTGGGCCAGATTCAGACTTGTACTTAAAGCTGCAGTAGGCAAGTCTGAAAATAAACAAGGCAAAAAAACGTCCCCCTTTTGCTCTTCTCTCTCCTATCTCCCTATCTCTCTCCTAAGCCCCTCCCACTAAATGATGCTCCAGTGCACACACGGAGACAGGTAGACAGGGAGGGGTTTATTCTACAGGGAGGATATTTTGCTTGTAGATAGTTGCCATGATTGGTAGCTACATAGCTAGCACTGATTGGTTGGTTTTTAGAACACCGGGTTGAGATTTTTTGACAGCCTAATTCAGAGGACACTCAGAAACCTGATTTTTTTCCCAGAGCACTTGATTTATTGATAGCTCCTGGAATATAATGAGTAAATTTAATAATTTTCCCAAAATGATATAGAAAAAATCAGATCACCTGGCTCCAAGTCCCTCTGCATTCTGGGCGTGGTTGTATGGTAATTCAGCAGTGTCCATGTGAGATTTGAATGGCACGGATTCACACCTGGGCTTAAGTCCATGATAAGTTTCCCTCCTTTGTGCACCTCAAACCCTGCAATAAGTTGAGCACACCTATTGGTTTCATGAGGGAAACATCATTTGATCCTCTGATAGGAATATGATATTTTGTCAATGTATATTAGACCTGATATATCAAACATTCTTGTAATGTGCGTGAAATCAGAAAATAATTAAATAAATAAACATGAAGACGGAAGCCTATTGCACACAAGAACAACTATACAAGTTTAGTGTAGGCTAATTCTGTATTAATGTAATTATTTCAGTTAATGGAATAGTACACTTAACTATCCTAAATAGCCTATGTGCAATGACATTAATATTTTAAGTCAAATATTAGGCTTACGTCTAATTCATTTCTCTTAATTAATTTCAATGAATTATACGATGCATAATTGATGTTTTGGACGGAAGGCCTATCTATAAATCTGGGTGTATTGAGTCCATTCACTACCACTGTCAAGATGTGTCCAGCACGTCACGTGTTAGTCTTCACTAGGAATAATCTAAGGCAGCTGGCGCAGCATGTAAGACCGGTGCCTAGAAACCGCTTGTACGTGTTGGGTTTATCGCATACAGCAGTTTCGCGGGCATGGACATGTGGGCCATTTAATGAAGACGTCCAGGGCCGCACACTACAGCCCCATTCTATACCAGTGCTAATCAGGGTGGCTAGAGCCCTCTCTGTTGTCCGGGGATGTTGTGGTGGGTATCTCAGGTATCCTAGGCCTCTGTTTCCCACTGCTCTTCGCTTTGTCTCAAAGCTATTTTTCCCTTCGGGAATAACTTGTAGATTCCTATTGTCGTGCCTGGTCCTTCGAACCACTCACGCCACCCTTACAATATGAATGCTATTTGATTGTTTTCTGATATGAATACACCAGTGTGTGTTTATTGTTCTTCTTATGTCCAACTGTAATTTGTCTCAGGATAATAGGCAACCTTTTATAGAGCCATCTGAAATTGTGGCTTTAAACCGTCTCCGATTGAATAATGTGGCCAAAGCAATGAATAAAATTTAGGCTACAGTAGCCTACAAAATGACCATGTCATGCCATTCAAAGCTTGTGTGAATCTTATCAGAAATTACAGCATTTATTTTATCAAAAAAGTTTATTGGGTTGAATTAAGGTCGCAAGCTACTTAGAGCCCTCTCCTCACTGGAATTCAATTTAACATCGGCGAATCCATGACAGGTTTTCAAAGATCCCGGTGGGAGGTTTCAATAGGTTAGGACAGCTCCCTTTCATTGAAGAGACTGCCCACATTGTCTTACGGGCATCGAACAACGGAAGTTAATAAGAGTATGGGGCACGTGTGAAAAAAAACATGTTAATTGACTACGTACGCAGGGTGCAGAGATTTCCTAAGTCTGAATCGGGCCCAATGTAACTTTACTCACAATATGACTTTACTCACACTATGACTTTACTCTCAATATCGCTTTACTCACAATATGGCTTCACTCACAATATTACTTTACTCACAATATGACTTTACTCACAATATGGCTTTACTCACAATATGGCTTTACTCACAATATGACTTTACTCACAATATGACTTTACTCACAATATGGCATTACTCACAATATGGCTTAACTCAAAATATGACTTTACTCACAATATGACGTTAATCACAATATGACTTTACTCACAATATGACTTTACTCCTAATATGACTTTACTCACAATATGACTTTATTCACAATATGACATTACTCACAATATGACTTTACTCTCAATATGGCCTGACTCACAATATGACTTTACTCACAATATTACTTTACTCTCAATATGGCTTTACTCACAATATGACTTTACTCTAAATATGGCTTTACTCACAATATGACTTTACTCACAATATGACTTTACTCACATTATGACTTTACTCACAATATGGCTTTACTTGTAACGTTCCGTTCCCTTCCTGTCCGTTTTCCATGTTTTTCCCTTTCCTCCCGTGTCATGTCGGATTCCCTTTGTCCGTGTTTTCCCCGTTGCTACAGGCTGGGCGTGCCCCTTCTGTCTGTTTCACTCTGTTCCCCCACTTCGGTTTCAACCTATCTCCTTCCCCCCTTGTTGCATGCATTCCCCACCGGTCAATTAGTCAATCACCCTCGGTTACATTCCTCACGCTTTCGTTATTGTTTTCAATTTCACTCCCTTACTTATACCTCCGGCTGGCTGCTGTTCGGCGCCAGTTCATTAACGTACTTCGTTTGTATCCTGGTCTCCTGTTTTCTAGTCCTGTTCGCTAAAACTCTGCTGTGGGTTTTTCCTGTTAGCTCCTCTGTTCCAGAACCAGCTGTTTGGTAGTTATCCAGCCCTGTCAGTTGCGGTTTACCCTGCCTTTAACCTGTCTACTTTAATTACCAGCTTCACCTGTACCTTCCAGTCTGTAGCTGTTAAGTCTCCCTGTGTGTGTTGCGGTACCCCTGCTCCCAGTTAACGTTGCGTCCGCAGTTGGGTGCTCTGCCTCTCCACCCTACAGTGGTTCCTGTCCGGCCGTGGCTACCTCCATTGCTGCGGTTACGGTTCTAGACTCCTCTGTGGCCCAGCTGCCCCTACCGGGCCAACCTGAGCTCCGCTACACTGCTCCGCCCTGCCGTGTCCTGCCATTTACCTACCTCTGCCCTCAGTCCAGTTCCTGTTGGACCTCCCGGTCCAGATCCAGTCCAGTTCCGGTTCGGAACTCATCTCCCGCATCCAGTCCAGTCCCGGTTTGGAACAACCCGTCGTTCCCGTGATCCAGTTCCTGTTGGACCTCCCGGTTCAGAACCAGTCCAGTTCCGGTTCGGAACTCAC